>JBBBDQ010000532.1:432500-982500 GCA_037127315.1 Ascarosepion bandense | reverse complement strand
TCCATAAGAACCCAAATAGGTTTGTACGCCGATGACACCACAGTTTACTCTCGCCTCCAACAAAAATCTGGTGTAGGCGTCAAAGCTAAACTCGCAGCCGAGATTGAAAAAGACCTCCAATCCATATTGGACTGGGGTAAGAAGTGGCTAGTAAATTTTAATGCTTCTAAAACGAAGCTACTGTCAATTAACCATCATCGACAATCTCACCTACCTCCCATTAGCATGGACCAGGCTTGCCTCCCAGAGAGTAAAACACTACGCCTCCTTGGTCTCACACTTTCAGCGGACCTCAAATGGAATGACTATATCGAATCCATTGCTAAATCCGCTGCTATGAAAGTCGGTTCTCTGTGTAGGGCCCGGAAGTTTTTTCCGTCTAAATCTATCCTGCACATTTACAAATCTACCATCCGCCCGTGCATTGAATACTGCTGCCATATCTGGTCGGGTGCCCCTGCTGTTCTCCTCGGGCTTCTCGATAAGGTTCAGAGGAGGGTCTGTAATGTGATAGATACCGACTTGGCAGACCGCCTGCAGTCTCTCTCCCACCGGCGAGACGTGGCTTCGCTGTGTCTCTTCTATAAATACTTTCACGGCTTCTGCTCCGATGAACTTAGATCACTGGTGCCCCCTAAATACGAATTTGCACGAGATACTAGATTAGCAACTAGATCCCACCCTTTTACAGTGAAATCGATAAAATGCAGCCGTAACTTCTACTCCAACAGTTTCTTTCCTCGCACTTCCCGACTGTGGAATTCTCTTCCAAACGATTGCTTCCCCGACGGCTACAATCTTCAGGAGTTTAAATGTAAGGTCAATAGACACCTCCTAACACACTAACCTGCTCCCATTCTATCAAACACTCTTCCCATCTGCCCGACACTCATCCTCGCTATCCTTACTCATCTATTACCTTTCTCCTGACATTCCCTATGTCTATCCACTCCTTCTCTTTACCTTCCCCTATGTAGCCCCATGCGCAATAGTGGCAGTGGAATGCCTTGCTTGGGGTGAGATGATTAAAAAAAAAAAAAAAAAAAAAAAAGTTTTGGTGTCAGTCGGAGTCTCTTAAAGAAAAATAGAACCTTGCGTCTTCCTCCGTGGTCAAGCAGTAAAGCACATTGGATCAAACCTTGGAGTCGCCGGTTTGATCATTGCTCGCGAACGCATTTTTCTTTACTAATATTTATTGAATGCACAAGACGATAGAAGTAATACCCACTATATATTAATAAAAATTGGGATGCCTATTTCAAATACGTAGTATCCATAACGTTTGTAGTATACATATATATATATATATATATGTGTGTGTGTGTGTGTGTGTGTGTGTGTGTGTGCATGTTTGTGTTAGTAGGGCCACCAAATAACCCTTGTTTATAACTATTGTTTATTTTTTATCATTACTTCTCTTGTAAATGCACTTAGTATATCATTTATCAATGAATTCTTTAGATTGAACTTTATTCTTGTTATTTGAGATCAAAATTACACTAATATCTACGCATCAAGTGTCGTTCATTTTGATTCACGTTCGTTTATACCTAGTAAAAGAAAGAAAGAGAGAGACACAGAAAGCAAGAAAAGTTTTGATTGGACATTGAAGAAACAGACGACGATGATGACAACGACGACTGGCGATACTGACGAACGAGAGAAGAAGCCAAGTCGTAAAGGAAACGAACTAATTTACGGCAGCACGACGTTCGCAAAGAGTCATTGATTTTTATTACATATACACAACGCGCATGCGCGAGCGTCGATATTCCTTGGCAGCGAGAAGAGACTGTCGGGAAACAGGAAAAAATGATAGTGAGACAAGGAGAAGCAAAGAAAGGGACGAATTGATAGCATGACAACAATTATGAGTGTTTTATAGTTACGCGGGATAGAGAGACTTAGATAATAATTTCACAAGTATGGATTTCATTGTTACGTTAGCATACGTGAGAGCATGAATAAATAAAAAATATTTTGGTAATTCTTTCCGTTTTCTTTCCTTCGTTTTATTTCTCGTATCATTGGTGTTGAGGAACTTTATTTATTATTTTTCAAGACCAACATCATTTCGTGTTTACTCATCTGCTTGGGTGTTTGGCACCTGCTCACTCTTATTTGTATTTATGCTGTATTTATGCCAACTGGTCCTTAGTTAGAGCTTCTGGGAGAGCGCACATAATCTGCATTGATCAATACTTTGAATACTGCCATTACGCTCAAACCCTCGGAAACGATGGCTTGTAACTTCTTGCTAACAAACCACTGAAGACTGCAAAACACTTCCATCTACTCGATTTCCCTAACAAGGCTTAAGTTGTGGCATTGTGTTGGTAAAATAGAGGAGAATAATTCAGTGTGGCAATACCTTTTCAATTGCCCATGACTTCACGAACAGGCAATTATGAAGAAGGCTAGATTTCCTGATAAAAAATGTAAGTTATCTTCAGTAAGAAATATTGTTTCGGTATAAACCCAAGGATCAGGGATTGATAGGACTGGGAATACTGTTCTACTAACTTTTTCCTTCTTCGTCATTGACAAGTTGTCGGCAAAATTTCCCTACTGGAGACAATAAATAAAAAATGTAGTCACTAGAGACCATATGTCATATCCAATACTATAAAATCAACAGATTTCTTCTACTTCTGTGTGCCGTGTCCTTTAAGGACGTAGGCAGTCATAGCCTTCCACATCTTATTCCCTGTAGCGCTTATCACCCCTTTTTATGTTACTTCTCCCAAACCCAACCCTGCCATCTATTTGATCAAGTCTTTCAAATATGTCACGCATAGCTTTTCCTGTCCTCTATACATTTCGTGAGTATCAGATTCTCTAAGCCCTCCTTCGTCATTACATGTTCCAGACACTTAAGCTTGTGGTACAGTGAATATCGGCTCGGAACGAGAAATCGGGGAGCCGAGTTCGAATTCCAGCTGAATCCATTGTATTCACTTACGCGCAAATACCCTTGCGAAAGGTATTAATCCGTCTATTCCTCCCAGTTATGGATTAAATAACCGAACAGATTGGGTTCTATAGCCTTGGTCGGCAACCAGTCTACCGCAGAAAGCAATGGCAACCTACTGCGGGATAATATTCTGCCCAGTCAGTCATGTCTCTTTCGAGACATGATCGCCCAAGCGTGTATCACGTATGGCACTTAACTGACTGACTGAATATAATAGTTGGAAACATGATTAAGGCTTCTACTGGGTATAAAGTTGGGGATCGGTTTCCTATTGTTTTGAAGTAATAAACTGTTCCCCCACTAATTACTACATAATAATATAGTACATCACTTCCCCCATCTAGTTATGAGTAAAATAATAGAACAAATTATGTTCTATAGCCTTGGTCGGCAACCAGTCTACCGCAGAAAGCAATGGCAACCTACTGCAGGATAATATTCTGCCCAGTCAGTCATGTCTCTTTCGAGACATGATCGCCCAAGCGTGTATCACGTATGGCACTTAACTGACTGATCAGTTTCTCTTTACGTTTCAATTCTTTCCAAAACCTCGTCGTTGCTCACATATTTGGTCAATAGTATCCTCAGTATCTTTCTGTAGAATCACATTTCGATTGAAGTCTTTTCTTAATCTTTGATGAGATTGTCCAGCATTTGCTGCCATATTGAAGGATAGACATCACATAACAATTTAGTATAATACTTTCGGTAATTTTTTTATTTGTTCTCCGAGGGCCTTTTCCCCTTCAAATCTTTCCAAAACATCCTTATTTCCGTGCAAATGTAAATGCTGAACTCAAATCGATAATTGTTTATTGACGAAACCTACCTTTTTTCAAGTTACCGACCAGAAAAATGTGGAACTTCTTGTCGCTGTTTATCTCAACCCGAAACCACGCTTCAAAAATGTTATTCACTGCAGAATGGCTTCATGCGTCATTTGCGGATTTTTCGGCCTTTTTACTTCCTTTTTGCAATTACTACGCGGAAATTGAGTTCCGAAATAAAAAAAAATCGCGGAGTAATTGCTCAAAGGAAGTAAACAGGCCGAAATAAGTATCCTACGCCTCAAGTCATTTAGCGGTGAATCAGATATGAGATCGGTGATATAGTCCAATTTTTCTGGTCGATAACATGAAAATAGGTAGGTTTCTTCAATAAACAATTATCGATTTGAGTTCAGCATATAAATTTGCACCGAATTAAGGATGTTTTGAAACGATTTGACGGGGTAAAGGCCTTCGGGGAACAAATCAAAAATTTACTATACTTTCTTTTTTGTTTCTAGCGAAATTTTCCCGTCTTTCAGTTCTGTGCTCAGCTTCTGAAATGCATCCCTGGCCAATCCAATACGCCTCGGGATCCCAGTATCGTGGTACAAAGACGGTAGACTTGACTCTCAGCAAAAGAGCGACTCTGATATAACGACTTGGGCACAGCCGTGGAGACTAACGTAGTGACAAAACCGAGGCAGCTCAGGCACTTCTCAATGGTGTCACATTCTGGGATCTGACAAATCAAACATGGTGAGATTCGAAACTTGGTTCTTATGGTCAGAATGCTATTCTTTTAAACACCCCCCCCCCACAACAGTAACACTGATTCAATTATTATAGTAATAGGATGTTATTTCGCAAGTAACAAATGAACAGTACTTCTAACTTCAAAGGTCTGATGGACATATCACGGTGAATCATCGGTTTCATTACGATATCACTGAAGTTAAGCAATTTCGATCCTGGGCTGTACTTATATGGGTCACCGCTTAGAAATACCAAATGCTGTAAGCTTAGGTTTGTGAGTGGTGCAATGGATATGGACTCGGAATTGGGAATCGGGTTTCAGTTTCAGTCGGGTTCGTTATAATCCCTTACACTGAAACACCCTTAGGGTTAATCCAACTCTTCTAACCAACCAGTTATGGGTTAATTAGTAGGACTTGTATCAGTAATCATTTTTGTCTAAAAATTGATTATCAAAATCTCACAATATTTTCTGGCTTTTAAGTAAAATGAAAAAAGGTTTAGGAAATAAACCAATCAAACTTCGAAAATATTGATATTGTTTATATGTGTTTATTCAATACAACGAGTGTTAGAGAAACGGTTTCATATAACAATAGCCACAGTCGGCCCCAATCTTTACTGGATCTTGATAAATACATTAACAGTAACAAAGCAGCGTCCAATTTCAATTATTACAGTTCTCGGCTAATTGTTCCCCGTTTGAATTTGATCTACAAGACCTCCTGAAAAAGGTATATGAAGAAAGTCCAAAGGAAGGACTCCAAATAAACTACAAGAAAACCGAATGAATAGTCATTAGCAAACGGAGGAGCCCAAAATGCCAAACACAGGTGGAGAAGACTAAAATCAAGCAAGTACAAAAATTGAAGTACTTAAGTAGTATTCTAATGAAAGACGCAAAGTGCGACACTGAGATACGAAGTCAAATTGGAATGGCAAGCAACGATGAGGTGTTGGAAAGAATGGCAACAAAAAGGAAACTGATACTGAGCATCAGGAAGAGACAACTGAAGTTCCTAGGATACACAATGAGGAAGGAGAGCCTGGAGAACCTGATACTGACTGGCCCGATAGAAGGAAGGAGAGGCAGAGGAAGGCAGAGCCTGATGAGGTTGTTGACGGAACGGGGGTTGACAGGAGTAACAGGAACAAATATACTAAGAGCCACAAGGGATAGGGAGACGTGGAGAACCATGATCGCCTACGTCCAGAAGGGACAGGGCACATAGAAGAAGAAGAAAAAGAAGAAGAAGAAGAAGAAGAAGAAGAAGAAGAAGAAGAAGAAGAAAAAGAAGAACGACGCATTCCAGAACCTGAATACAGTATTAAGAAAAGAGACAATTTCGCTAGAAACAAAGAGCGTACTGGATTGCTATGTGATATCTGTATTTAAATGTGGCAGTGAATGCTGGACGATATCATCAAATATGAAGGAAAAACTTGAATCAACTAAAACAGGGTTCCACAGGAGGATGCTGCAGATATCATGTGAGCAATGATGAGGCTTTAGAAGCGATGGAAGCGAAAAGTAAATCAATAGTGAGCATCAAGAAACATGTGACATGTTTGATACTCACAGGCCAGATAGAGAGACAGGGGAAAGATGCGGATAACATATTTGAGGGGCCTGAGCAGGTGGATGGTAAAGCGGAGCTTAGGTGGGGTAACTGGTGAGAAAGTGTACTAAGAACTATCAGGCATAGGGAGACGTAGAAATCCATGATCGCCTACGTCCTGAAGAGACATGGCACATAGAAGAAGAAGAAGAAGAAGAAGAAGAAGAAGAAGAAGAAGAAGAAGACATCTATGGTTGTCTTCCTTTGACTACACTACTATAAATAGTGATGGCCAAGTCTCATATACAAGATCGGCTGAAAAGCACAAAATCCGAAGGAGGATCTGCAATACAATCGATCCTGACCTGAAATCCCGCATTTAGTCACTTTCTCACCAACGTGATGTGGTTTCCTTCTGACTTTTTGTCATAGTGGAACATCCTGCCATCCTCGAGAATAGAATGCTCTACTTTATAAAAGACGGTAACGAGCGGTACGACGAGGAAAAGTCTTAGGCGAAGGCATTCTTCTATTCGAGAGTCGATTCCGCTCCAACCAGTGGCTTGCCTATATGTGTATTATTGTTAATAGTACCTTAGTACAATAAATCTGTATTTCTTATTCCTGGTGTGGAGTTCCATTCTTCAACTGAAAAAGGTCTTAGGCGAAGACATTCACTATTCGATAGTCTATTCCGCTCCAACCTGTGGCTTGCCTATATGTGTATTATTGTTAATAGTACCTTAGTACAATAAATCTGTATTTCTTATTCCTGGTGTGGAGTTCCATTCTTCAACTGAAAAAGGTCTTAGGCGAAGACATTCACTATTCGATAGTCTATTCCGCTCCAACCTGTGGCTTGCCTATATGTGTATTATTGTTAATAGTACCTTAGTACAATAAATCTGTATTTCTTATTCCTGGTGTGGAGTTCCATTCTTCAACTAACCTATTTATACTGTATTCCTTTTCGGAATATATCACTTTTCTATTTTCATGGAAGTTGCTCTGGTGAGCTTTTCTCCCTCGTACACTGACCATGTGTATTTATTTTTGATATTAGATGGGCATCTTTTAACCTAAAAATAGTTATTTTTAGCAGCCTTCTAATCTGACACTTTCTTTATTTTGCACTTCCCGTTCGTGGAAGCGACTTTCATTCGTTTGCTTCCCTGATAGCAACAATCTCCGCAAGTTTAAATGCAACGTCAGTTACCATCGTTTATCTAATTGATTCCTATCTATCTCATCTTTTCTTCGATATTCCCTGTCACTGTTTTATCTCACTGTAAACTCTCTGCGGACCAGTGGCATTCTGTCATGCATAAGGTGAAATGATTATGAAAAAGTTTGACCAAGATATAAGTAAAGATAACCGTTGGTAAATTAAAAACCAACTTGTATTTTTTTTTATAATCATATGCCCTCAAGCGAGGCATTTTGTTGCTGCTGTTTTACAGGGTTTTACATCGGAAGAAAGTTATGAGAAAGACTGACATGTTATAGGGTAGTCAGGAAGTGGGTAAGAGAAGAATGAGAATATTGATGAGAGTAGAGTGGACGGAGAAAGGAGCATGAGAGAGGAGATGCAGGCTAGTGAGATAGGAGATGACTACTGACTTTACATTTAAATTCTTAGAGATTATAACTGTCGGAAAAGCAATTCAAACGGAATTCCACAGACGAGAAGTGAGAGAAAAGAAGCTACTAGAGTAGAATTTGCGTTCACAGTTTATTGGTTTCACAGTAAAAGGGTGGGACCTAGTTGCTAATCTGGTGGCTCGAGTAAATTTATATACCGGGGGCACCAGTGAGCTAAGTTCATCGGAGAAGAACCCGTGAATGTATTTGTAGAGGAGGCACAGGGAAGCCACATTGCGCCGGTGAGAAAGGGACTGTATCTGAGCTGCCTAGTCGGGATAGATCACATTACAGATTCTCCGTTGGATTTTGTCAAGGACACCTAAGTGGATAGCAGGAGCAACCGACCAGATATGGCAGCAGTATTCAATGCACGGGCGGATGGTAGATTTATATATGTGCAGGATTGTTTCAGACGGAAAAATTTTTTCTGGCCCTACACAGAGAACCGACTTTCTTAGCAGCGGATTTAGCCATGGATCCTATATTCATTCCATCTGAGGTTTGTTGGGAGAGTTAACCCGAGTAGTCTTACATTTATTCTTGATCTTTCCAGCCCACATTTTTATCTTTAGTAGTTGAACTTGTTTGAAGAGAGCTTTATTGTAAATAAAATGTTTCGTTTGTTTTCTTCTCTCAGCCACTGGGTCCTGGGTATGACGGTAAACTGCATCCGGCAGCAAAGCCTCTAATTGGGAGGTTGTGAGTAGCATGAAACCACCTCTTAATTGCTGTTGTTCCAAGATCCATTCTGACCAGAAATAGTAGCACCTGTTAGGGTCCCAGCTATGGGTAATAGTCAACCCCCAAAGTGGGGTGAAAACCTTATGAAAGTATAAATATAAACCTTTATGGAAATATATATATTTTTGAAAGAAAAATATTACCTAATAATATATTTTTGAAGAAAAAATGATTACCATAACACTTTTTCGAAGGGAAAAAAAATTATTCTCAGCAAAATATTTTTGAATACAAAACTAGAAACATTTTCAATTTTCTAAAATAACGAAGAATAAAAACATTTTTTTTTATTAAAATATGACTAAATCAACCTTTTCACTATACCCGAACATTAAAAAAAATACCTTAAAACCCCACCTTTTTGGCATTAAACAATCTATAGAGGTTGATATGCCGTTAAACAAAACTCAAACTTTTCAAACTCATCCATTGAGATTTCATCGTTGATGAGAAATAGCAGGAAGCTATTTTGTTTCCTTTATTATTTTATCTACAAATACTTTCTCTTGCAAGGATGGCCCTGAAGAAATGTTCTTTAAAGAAGAAAAAAAATTCAGTTTTTGGTTTTCACCTACTCATCACTAGACAGCAACAACCAGATAAAAATTTAGACTAATATCTACAAAACCTGAAGATACTGAGCCGGGACTTCGACTTAAAGGCATCGAAAGCGGAACAAACACGGTCGAATATGTAAGTGACGTCTTTAGTAAAAGAATATTGTCTGACCAGATAAGGCAAAGGCTACTAGAAAATAAAACCTTAGACCTGGCAACAGTTTAGGGCGAGGTTATCTTATTAGTGAATTAGTCAGTTAACCGACTTACGTGATACATACTTGGGCGAACACATCTCTTTTGAAATAAACTGACTAGGCAGAAAATTTTCCCGCAGTAGGTTGCTATTACTTTCTGTGGTAGACTGGTTGCCGAACCAAGGCTATAGAACACAATCTGTCCTGCTATTCAACCCACACCTTGTGGAAGAAGAGATCAATAAATACCTATGCCAAGAAGTATTTGTGCGTAAATGAATGAATCAAATTCAAGTGGAATACGAACTCGTCTCTACGATTTCTTATTCCGAGTTAATACCCATTACACCACAACAAACATCCCATAAACAATCTGCATTTTACATGCAACCAGATATTGTTGGAGCTAGACCCATCTCTGTTCCTATCTTGTGACCCCTACAGAATCGTAATTTTTCAGCTGTTTCTTCATCTCTATCTACAAATCCTATGGTTTCGCTCCCTCTACTCATGCTCAAAAAACTCTTCTTGCTCATGCAGTTCCAGAAATATTCTTTGAGATTTTCGAACCTTCTGTTACTTCTCTCTTGTCTTGCAAATGTTGTTCACAATTCTGGTCTCACTCTCATACGTCGTGTTTCAAGTGAAAGTCGATATGTCACAAGTGTAAGACAAAAAGGTCATTTTTAAAGGTTTTGTGAGTTCGTTTCCTTCTCCAGTTCAGCAGCCGATGCTAGCAAGCGATAGATTTTCAGCAACATCTTCTAAACGCTTTTCAAAGGCCATCTTAAAAATTAAAAATTAACCCAGTGGATATAGACGTTGGTTAGTTCCTGTGACTTGACCCAATGTGTTGTGAGTTCAATACCAGGCTACAGCGATGAAATTCCTAGCATCTGAAGAAGGCCGTAGAGCACAACGGCCGAAACGTCGTACAAATGGCAACATAGATGAGAGATGAGGACAATAGTCCGAATAATGTAAATACAGAAAATTAGCGGAGTAGCTCTTAATACTTTAGATGATATAAGAACCTCACAAAATTTCAGTAATGCTGGTATTTCAAAGGCAAACCGATAGAAGATTAAATGTTTGTATAGAAAAAGAACTATAGTAAACGCTTTCCGATTTTCACAAATTGGAGATTATTGCTTAAACTATGAGTAAAACAGAGTAGGACGATATTAAACTGCTTGTAACACAGAATCTACGTAACGATGCCGTAATATGTCATAACGTCCTCGGCCAGTACTCCGTTATTAAACTCCCTTTTCAGGGCCCCAAACCGGTGTTAAATATCTGCTACCTGTTTACATTCCCGTTCAGAGATTTTATCTCTGGTACTAATAAAAAACCCACTACATATATTGGATTTACGACACCCGAGCTCTCCGCTAGACTTACCTGCCACCTTTCTGATCATAGTTCAAGTAAACATTTCTTAGAAAAACACAGCCATGTGGGTAATATTAGACAGATTTTAGTCGTTAACACAATAATACTCACTCATATACACAGTAAAAACAATCTTCAGATATTGGAGGCCATCTACATGGAAAACAACCCACACTTAAAATAATTACATTTTAATATGGTCACAACACATTACATTGCATTTAAATATATGTTCTGTTAACATTTCGTGGTCTCACGCAGTGTGACGTCATAGAACCACATTACAAATTTACGAACTGTGTCTGCTATTCGGTGACTGTTATCGTTGCATAGCAATGTTTTATGTTAACGTCCCTGTAGCTTCCCTGAAGATGACTTATGTGAACTGAAAGCTTAGAACAAGCATAATAAAAAATTATCCAAATGTTGATGAATTTTTGTCTTTATTTTCACCTGAAATTAAATCCAAAATACGATATTTAGAACAGCTCATGATTAAACATAATAGACATTCATTGTCTCTTATATTTCACAGTATATGTCTAGAAAATTATCTGCTGCTTCGATGCAGTAAATATATATATATATATATATATATATATATATATATATGAAGGAATTAATTTTTCTCATGTATTAATTTGATAGATTTTTATTATTTAAATATTGTTTTAAGACAGCTTCTTTTCTCACACTTCCCGCCTGTGGAACTCCCTTCCATATACATGTTTCCTGACAGCTACACCCTTCAGGAATTTAAATGCAAAATCAATTCCCATCTCTCATCCACTTAACTCCAGCCCTTTCTACATCATCTCGTGTATCTTGTTCTTTTCCGTTCTCTCTACCTTCGCAATTGTTATCACTCTTTTTATCTTGTGTTGATACAAAACTCTCTGAAGATGGCGCATGTGAGCCTAAAGCTTAGAACCAGCTTAATAAAAAATATCCAAATGTTGGATAATTTTTGTCTTTATTTTCACCTGAAATTAAAGCCAAAATACAATGTTTAGAACGGCTCTAGGTTAAATATAATAGACATTCATCGTCTCTTATATTTAACAATATACGAAACGAGCTTGTATGTGGATGACTAATATATTATGCTCTCATTACGAGTTATCTCTCTGGAGAAGAACATTTTAAAAACAGTTACCACTTTGGCTATAATGCGTGACTCTTCAGAAATGAATTGAGTTTTCTCGGTGACTGGTGCCTGTATACACTGCTTATATACAAGACGTTAAAATTTCCCTTCTCTGATGGCATGCGCTGATAGCTTAGGGAGTAGAAACTCCGACTGACACCAACTTGGTCGAGTTTCGATCCCGGCCAGAAGAAAGTGGATATGTCTAGCCACACTGATGAGCTGTGATACAGCGAAACGGGCTTATATGTGGATGACTAATATATATATAATATATATATATATATATATATTAGAATGGTTTATTAGACAAGTATATAAACTATTTTCTTTCTTCTACTGATTCTAACTTCACACCCGTTCATTGAAGCACATATCGAAAATCATCTTCATAGTTATATATTAAATTGAAATCATATAAACACAAGCTGTTTAGTATGAACGGTGATATTGCAAGGAGTATTTATTAAAGAAATATGCCAAAGGTATCATACACTTCAGCCTCACAAATAATTACACAGTAAATAGTATAATGCTGATCTCAATATAATCAGATATTAATATTAATTCGTATGCAATGTAATCTCTCTGAAGATGGTTCATGTGAGCCGAAAGCTTAGAACCAACATAACAAAAGATTCTCCAAAGGTTGGAGATTTTTTGTCTTTATTTTAATCTAAAATGAAAGCCAAATACAATGTTTAGAACGGCTTTAGATTAAACATAATAGATATTCATTGTCTCTTATATTTAACAGTATAGGTTTAGAAAACCCGGTCACTGTATTTTGGCTTTAATTTCAGGTGAAAATAAAGACAAAAATTATCCAACATTTGGATATTTTTTATTAAGCTGGTTCTAAGCTTTAGGCTCACATGCGCCATCTTCAGAGAGTTTTGTATCAACACAAGATAAAAAGAGTGATAACAATTGCGAAGGTAGAGAGAACGGAAAAGAACAAGATACACGAGATGATGTGGAAAGGGCTGGAGTTAAGTGGATGAGAGATGTGAATTGTTTTTGCATTTAAATTCCTGAAGGTTGTAGCTGTCAGGAAAGCATGTATATGGAAGGGAGTTCCACAGGCGGGAAGTGTGAGAAAAGAAGCTGTCTTAAAACAATATTTAAATAATAAAAATCTATCAAATTAATACATGAGAAAAATTAATTCCTTCATATATATATATATATATATATATATATATATATATATATTTACTGCACTAACCCTAACCACTTTCTCCAATAAGATAAATAAGCAGCTATCACATCTGGGAGAGATTTTTCTGAAGACAAAAGGAATTCTCCTTCTTTTTCTACGTATCGCATCTCCTCAAGATGTAGGCTATCATGGCCTTACACATCCCTAGCAGCTCTTAGCACGCCTTCTCTTGTTACCCCATCCAAACCTCACTCTGCCATCCACTTATTCGATCCCGTCAAGTATGTTACATGCTGCTTCCCTCTGTCTGTCTTTCATTCTAATTGACCTGTGGGTGTCAGATTCTCTAAACCCTCTCTCCTCATTATGTGTCCAAGGAACTTTAGATTTTTTTCGTTATGTTTAGTATTAGTTTCCATCCTCTCTAAAAATTCATCATTGCCAACATCCTTGGTCCATGGTATCCTCAGCATCCTTCTGTAGAACCACATTTCGGTTACTTCATGTTTTTCCTTCATATTTGAAGAGATTGTCCAGCTTTTACTGCCATATTGAAGAACAGCCATCACATAGCAATCTCTCTTTTTTCGTTTCTACCAAATTTTTTCTGTCTCTCAATACTACACAGCTTGTGGCGATTGGAAATATCCAGAATGCTAAGAGGAGGAACAAACAATGTGAATCAACCCACGTTGAGAACTCAAGTCACGATAATATTCACTTAAAATATAAAAAGCGAATGGTTATTAGTTACAGAGTTGGATGCTTACCTGTTACCCCAAATTTCCTAGATATTCCAAAATACAAAGCCTTTAGCATCCTTGATCAGAAAAAAACTCCCTAACACTAAACTTACATGGCTTTTGTACCAATTTCGACGAACAACGTATGGAGTCAGAAATGGTTTGACTAACTTTCCAACGACAATCTAAACTTATTTATAACTGGAACTTTGTCTGTGTGTATGTATATGTGCTTCAGTGTGTGTGTGTGTGTGTGTGTGTGTGTGTGTGTGTGTGTGTGTGTGTTAACTATAGACCCAGAAACGGCTGAACCAATTTTCTTGAACATTTACACAGTTGTACTATAAGCGTGTGCAAGTGTTCTTAGCTAGGTTTTGTGTCGAGATACCCCCGATAAATATCGAAAATCAATAATCGAAAAAATTGGGCTAAAGAAGGAGTGGTCCGATTTCAATCAAATGCCATATACTCGTAGACAAAGACATAAGAAACGACATTCAGAAGTTTCAATGTTGCATTTCTTACAATAGTTCAGAAAATCCATAATATATATATATATATATATATATATATATATATATATATATATATACATATATATATATATATATAAAGCAGGATGTTTGTGTGTGTGCCTGTTTATCGGCCTGTATGTCAGTATTTTTTTCAGCCCTTTTATTTTAGTTTTTGCTTCGGGTTTTGCTCTAAGTAGGTACAATTGTAGTTCTTAGTCTCAGTCATAATACCATTTACTCAGAGGACTTATTTAGCGTTCAAAATTCAGTTTACGACGAAAAATCTTATTTGATATCAATACCAGGAAATGAAAATTTGACTTACATCCATTCATTTTTCTTTCAGTGTACGGTTTCGCTTTTACTGGAAACAACTATTGTTTTTTTCGTCTTTCGTGGATTAGTTTTAAAGCTTTCATTACACCCGAGCAACGCCGGGCTATACTGCTAGTTATAAAATAAAAACCAACGAAAAACTGCAAGCCACTTACGTAGACAACATAAGAATGTGCGGCCATAATAATGCTCACATCGTTCGCTATCTCAAGCGGTCCTTAGCCACTGTGGGAAAATACAACCTTACACTAAACAATAATACGGATTACGGTTTAATATCATAGGTCTGGTTGCAAATTAAAAAAAATCCTTTCGAAAATTACTGTTTTCTATAAGCAGAAGTTTATGTATAATATCTTTCATGATCAAAGAGGAATAGGCGTTGCAACCGACGTTATAACAAGAAGATAAAAAAAATCATTTCGAAAATTATTGTTTTCTACAAGCATTAGTTTATGTATAATATCTTTAATGACCAAAAAGGAACAAGCGTTGCAACCGAGGTTAAAAAAAAAAAAACATTCAAAAATTACTGTTTTCTACAAGCAGTTTACAAGTTATGTAAACGGATTAATACCTTTCCCAAGGGTATTTGCGCGTAAGTGAATGCAAGGAATTCAACTGGAATTCTAACTCGGTTCTCCGATTCCTCGTTCCGAGCCGATATCCACTGCACCACAACGCACATCCTTTGTATATTACGTTCAATATAACCAACTTTTCTATTTTCATATCTGTTTTGTTGTTCATTATTTTGTGCGGTTCCTCACATGGAATCCACAACATTTACATAAGAAACTGCATCACCCAGGGATCAGTAAAATTCTAGATGGGGTCTGTATTCGAAATCAGCAGTTCTCAGTCGTGGATGTCAAGAGTAAAAAAGCCGGTTCTAGAAATTGAAATTACGAACTCTTCGAAAACCGTTTTACCAAATAAAATTAGTAACAGTGATTTTATGGCGATGATCGACAAATATTTTAGGTCCTTGAACATCTTATGCCAGCGAAAATCAGATGTTCGGCTCAGACAAGTTAATCCATAAATAATTTGGATGATTTTATCCTTTTCTGAAAATATATTAATCATCATATAACATGCAAATAAAAATTTCAATTGCAATTACACTTTTAATAAATTATCCCAATGGTCTGTGACGTTTGCCTGATCCTGTACAACTAGCGATCACAAACAACAAACATACTATTAAGAGATGCATTCGAGAAGATCTGAGTTTGAGTTTGAGTTTTGTTTAACGGCATATCAACACCTCTGGGTTATTTAATGCCAGAAAAGAAGGGCTTGAAGGTATTTTTATAATGTTCGGTGACAGTAAGACGGTTGATTTAGTCAGATTTTAATGAATGTTTTTCTTTTCATACTTTGTGCGTTGTGGTACAATGGATATTGACTCGAAATGACAAATCGGAGAGTCGAGTTCGAATTTCAGTTGGATTCCTTGCATTCACTTATGTACAAATAGCCTTGGGAAAGATATTAATCCGTCTCTTTCTTTCAGTTATGGGTTAAATAATAGGACAGATTGGGTTCTATAGCCTTGGCTGGCAACCAGTCTACCGCAGAAAGAAATGACAACCTACTGCGGGATACATCTTCTGCCCAGTCAGTCATGTCTCTTTCGAGACATGATCGCCAAAGCGTGTATCATGTATGACACTTACTGACTGACTTTTTAGAAAATTGAAAATGTTTTCTATTTTTGTACTTAAAAATGTTTTACTGAGAATAATTGTTTTTTCGTTCAAAAAATGTGTTATGGTAATAATTTTCCTTCAAAAATGTATATTTTTCTATGAAAATCTGGTTTTATGTATATAGTTTTATAAAAGTGTATTTTTATACTTTCATAGTGCTTTGACCCCAGTTTGGGAGATTAAGTATTCGTCCTTAGCTAGGACTCTAACAGGTGCTACCACTCTAGGTCAGGGTTGACCTGAGAACAACAGCAATAAAGAGGTGGTTCCATGCTCCTCACAACCTCCTCAATCAGAGGCGTTACTGCTGTATGCAGTTTCCCGTCATGCCCAAAGAGATTTGAAACATTTTTAGATAGTCAATTATAACATACTAGCAGTATAGACCGGCGTTGCTGGGGTGTAATGAATGCTTTAAAACTAATCCATGGTCCAGGAGCTCAGACACTTTGGACGTTGGCCCGAAATACTAAAAAGCAATAGTTGTTTCCAGTTAAAGCGAAACCGTAGACCGAAAGAATAATGAATGGATGTAAGTCAAATTTTGATTTCCTGGTATCGATATCAAATAAGTCTTTTTTCCCGTAAACTGAATTTTGAGGGCTAAATAAGTCCTCTGAGTAAATGGTATCATGGCTGAGACTAAGAACTACAATTATACCTACGTAGAGCCAAACCCGAAGCAAAAACTAAAATAAAAGGGCTGAAAAAATACTGACATACAGGCAGATAAACAGACACACACACAAACATCATGCCTTATATATATATATATATATATATATATATATATATATATATATATATATTATGGATTTTCTGAACTATTGTAAGAACTGCAGCCTTGAAACTTTTGAATATCGTTTCTTATGTCTTTGTCTATGAGTGTATCAAATTTGATTAAAATCGGAACACTCCTTCTATAACCTGATTTTTTCGATTAACGAATTTCGATATTTATCGGGGGTACCTCGACACAATACCTAGCTAAGAACACTCGCAGACGCTTATAGTACAAATGTGTAAATTTTCAAGAAAATCGGTTCAGCCGTTTCGGAGTCTATAGGTAACGGACACACACACACACGCACACATACACACACACACACATGGAGACAAATTTCTATTTCTACATACGTTTAGATTTAGATAACTAAATTATTTTAGTATATAATTACTATAAATGTAATAAGTTAACATACCAAATTTTGTTATTTCAGATTGAAGGAAGTTACTGTAAATGCTCTTCAAACACACCCTACTAAATTTTGTCTCTCACAACTCACTAGCTTTCAAAATTCAGTCGTGACATGAAGACAATTTGGAATTTCGTAATAAAGTTTTGTGTTAAACTGGTCAAAAATTCTACAGAAAAGGATAAAATCCTCCAGACGATTTATGGATTAACTTGTCTGAGCCGAACATCTGATTTCGGCTGGCATCAGAGGTTCAAGGACGGTGAAGAGGATATGAGAAAAGATGAGTGATGTGGCAGGAAAGAGATAATGTAGGCGTCAGAACATTAGAGATAGTTGAAAAAAATCGCAATTTTTTTAATGAAGATCGCCATGTGTCTCTAAAGACAATAAGCATACAGTTTTGGAGTTTGTGTGCCATCTTTACACAGAATATTTCATGAAGATCAGAACATGCCCAGAATTTGTGAAAATTGTTCTGTATATATATATATATATATATATATATATATATATATATATATATATATATATATAAACATGTGACGGAAATTAACGAAGATTAACGAAACTTGGTTATAAACAACCGACAATTTGAAATGATGTGTTTGAACATTATTTTTTTATCGATACTCGTATTTAAGTAGATATTTTGTTTATAATAAAACAGTATTATCTATTTATTTCTACCGGTCTGATTATTTACGATAATCATCATGTTACGGAAATTAACGAAGATTAACGAAACCTGGTTATAAACAATCGACAATTTGAAATGATTTGTTTGAAAAAGTCAAATCAATCATAAATACATTTCAAATAAATTATATACATATATATATATATATATATATATATATGCAAAACAAAAGCAAGAAAATTAAATTATCTATTATGAAAATTAAAACGACTAACCATAATGTAAAAGATAAGAATTCAACTGCAGGACATAAATTACAGAGAACGAATATTTCTGGGTTTGAATTTTATTGGACACTAGTTTTTCATTGCATTCTGTTTCTTTCCTCCATTAATCATCGTTTAATTTGCATGCCTCTTATACCCAGAAATAAACTTGATAAACCTGAGACGAAACCGGTTGTTTTTTAGTTTTTAGTAAAAATGCCATTTAAACTACACTTCTTCCTGGCTATTATAACATTTTGTACGACAAAGACTTTGTTCAAATATATACAGTAGCGGCCATAATATAAGGAACGGAAACAAGAAAGACAAAAATCTGTGTTTTACTTAAAAAGTAATGCTTGATTAGCAATGAAACTTTTATCGAATAAAAATTAGAGTGTAATGCATAAATAATATACAAAGTTACGAAGATTTAAATAATAGTTTTTTTTTTAAAATAAAGATTAAATGGAACAAAGGAAATAAGCTACTGGACAAAAGTTAAGGAACGATTTTGTTAATACTTGATTCTGAACAAAATATCAACAAAATTGAATATTTGGTAAACATCCCATTATTTCCAATGACTTCTCTGCATTGTTGACTACACGATCTAATTAATTTCTTGGAAAACTCAGCAGTAATTCCCTCCCATTCGTCTTTCAATAGCTCCCATAGGTGATCTTAGATTTTCGGGTTTCTTTTCTGAGCCCTTTCTCTAGTTATCTTCCAAACATTTTCTATTGGATTCAGTCGAGGCTTTGGGCTGGCCACTTCATTAAGGCGATTCCTTCTTGTTCAAATAAAGCCATAATCTTTTGAGCCTTGTGGCAAAGTGCACTGTCCTGCATGTAAATAGAAGAGTCATAAAGATTATGGTGTAATCTTGGTACCACAGTCATCAGTCAGTTAAGTGCCATACGTGATAGACGCTTGGGCGATCATGTCTCGAAAGAGACATGACTGACTGGGCAGAAGATTATCCCGCAGTAGGTTGCCATTGCTTTCTGAGGTAGACTGGTTGCCGACCAAGGCTATAGAAACCAGTCTGCTATTTAACCCATAACTGGAAGGAAGAGACGGATTAATACCTTTCCCAAGGGCATTTGCGCGTAAGTGAATACAATGGATTCAACAGGAATTCGAACTCGGCTTGGTACCACATGCTGCTGTAAAAGCCTTTTGTAAATCTCAGCATTGATATTGCCATGTACACGGATATAATAGAACTCCTGCAGATGAAATCATTCTCCACACTATCACACTGCCGCCACCAAACTTATATATATATATATATATATATATATATATATATATATATGGTTTTCTGGAAAATTCAGCTGGTTTTTAATGAAACTTTAAACACAAAACAAAATTACAGGATGAAATATATATTCAACTAAATATGCAGTATTTTTCGCACAACCAAATGCAGCCAACAATTCTATTCCATCCGGTTTTTTCTCGCACTTCCCGCCTGTGGAACTCCCTTCCATATACTTGCTTTCCTGACGGCTACAACCTCCAGGAATTTAAATGCAATGTCAATATCCATCTCTTATTTACTTGAATCCAGTTCTTTCTAAATCACCCTGTATATCTTGTTTTTTTTTCCTTTCTCTCTACCTTCGCAACTGTCTTCACATCGTGTTCCCATCCTTCTCTTGTCCTTTCTCTGACACCCACTGTAACTGGTTCGTCTTTCTCTTTACTCTCCTCCTATATAAACTTTACTCTTATGTAGCCTCCTGCGCATCAGTGGCGGTACCGCCTTGCTTGGGGTGAAACAATTGAAAAAAAAAAAAGAAACCAACATGAACGTTCTATTTTTCCTTCAACTTTAAGATTCCGTTTTGCTAGAAGTTTAGTGGCTTCCCGGCAAAGAACTCATTTTTGTGTTTTTTTTTATTTGATCCAAAGAATTAAAATTGCTAACATTGTGATTATTTAGCGTTGTGAATTCCAGATGAGGAACCGCACAAAATAACAAACAACAAAAAAAGATATGGAGATAGAAAAAGTAAGCTATATTGAACGTAGTATACAAACTGGAACACGGGTTAGTCAATTCAGGAATACTATTAGTAGAAATAAATATATACAAGTCATGAAGCGAAATAGTATGTCCGGGTAACTTATTCTAGCTCAGAGCTAGTCTAGTCTCTGGGTAACTTCGGTATCTGTCGGAACTCTTCGATAAGTGTAACGGATCTCTACGATTACTCTCCACTTTAAACTGCAACTACAACTGTTGTTCTCTCTATGGCAGGGTTATATGTACACTCAGTTGAGTTCATTATTGTATACAAAAAGGGGAGATCCTACATTTTGCAAATACCTGAATAAATTAAAATCCAAAGGTGTAACGTATAGTAAATATGTCGTGTGGGGTAACACGTCCCAACCAAATTGCGACAATTTTTGCCAGGCAGCCAAAGAAACGTGAGGCATGATCTTGATGGAGAACAACACCATTAGTTCGTTCAGTTGCGATCAGTACTTTTCAGAATCAATTGACTTTTTGCTTGGCAGAAGCTCATAGAAAAGACTTCTTTTCCAGTCTCATCAGAAGCACAACATGATTTTCTTAGGACGAAAACTTCTTTTTACTGTGGCTAAAGTTGACCCATGTTGCTTACCACAGGATCTTATTCACGGAACATTGTTGTAAACGATGTATTTCTCATAACCAGTCACAACTTGCTTCAAAATGAGTTTTTGTTAATCATGTCACCCCAAGCAAGGCATTCCACTGCCACTATAGCACAGGGGGTTACACAGGGAGATAGACGAGTTAGGATGTACATAGGGGGAGAGTTGGAGAGAATGGGAGGGTTAGTGTGTTAGAAGGTGTCTATTGACCTTACATTTAAACTCCTGGAGGTTATAGCCGTCGGCGAAGCAGGCATGCAGAAGGGAATTCCACAGGCAGGAAGTGCAAGAAAAAAAGCTGTTGGAGTAGAAATTGCGGTTACATTTCACCGGTTTCACTGTAAAACGGTGGGACCTAGTTGCCAATCTAGTATCTCGTGCAAACTCACACCTAGGGGGCACCAGTGATTTAAGTTCATCAGAGCAGAAGCCATGAACGTATTTATAGAAGAGGCACAGGGAAGCCACGTCACGCCGGTGGGAGAGTGACTGCAGGCGGTCAGCTAAGTCGGTATCAATCACGTTACAGATTCCTCGCTGTATTTTGTCAAGGAGAATAGTAGGGGAACCCGACCAGATGTGGCAAAAGTATTCAAAACACGGGTGGATGGTAGATTGGTATAAGAGCAGGATAGATTCAGGAGGAAAGAATTTCCGGGCCCTGCACAGATAGCCAACTTTCATAGCAGCGGATTTAGCAATGGATTCAACGTAGTCATTCCACGTGAGGTCCGCTGAGAGTGTCAGGCCAAGCAGGCGTAGTGTTTTACTCTCTGGGAGGCATGCCTGTTCCATGCTAATGGGAGGGAGGTGTGGTCGTCTGTGGTGGTTAATTGACAGCAGCTTCGTTTTGGAAGAAGTGAATTTTACGAGCCATTTCCTACCCCAGTCCACCACGGATTGGAGGTCCTTTTCAAGCTCAGCCGCGAGGTTTGCCTTATCATCAACACCAGATTTTTGATCGAGGCGAGCGTATACTGTCGTATCATCGGCGTACATGCCTACTTGTGATCTTATGGCATCGGGGAGATCATTGATGTAGATTAGAAAGAGCGTAGGACCTAGGAGTGCATTTCTATTGTTTTTATACAACAAATTACAGATAGAAATGTGATTCAAAACATTTCTTTCACTCAAATAATGTCGTAACAAACTTCCTTGCGATTTGCTTACCTAAGGTTCAATAAGTGGCCATGGAATGCGGTGTTTGATGAATCTAGAGTACTGGAATGCTACGTGCTGGCCGTCCTTTAATATGGCAGTGAATGCTGGACAATATCATCAAAGATGAAGGAAAAACTTGAAGCAACTGAAATGTGGTTCTACAGAAGGATGCTGTGAATATCATGGATCGAGCATGTAAGAAATGTTGAGGTCTTGGAAATGATTGAAACAAAGAAATTAAAACTGGGCATCAGGAAGAGACAGCTGAAGTTCCTGGGACATGATATGAGGAGAGAGGGCTTGGAGAACCTGATACTAACAGGACAGATAGAAGAAAAAGAGACAGGCGAAAGCAACGGATAACATATCTGAAGGACCTAATCAGGTGGGTGACGGAACGAGGATTGCATGGTGTAACAGGAGAAGGCATTAGAGCCACCAGGGATAGGGAAACGTGGAAAACCATAATCGGCCTGATGGACAGGGCACATATAGAAGTGTTTCTGCAAATTGTGTAATGCGGTTTATTCTTAATTAATGTCTTTATTTGGTCATCATATGTAGTGGCTGGGTCTGCCTGAGCGTTCTTTATCAATAAGGCTACAATTACCAACACTAAACTAAGCGAACCACCTCCGTACAATTCTGTTAACTAAATTACCTTCACCTTTTTTCGTTGGTTGCGGAGCATTTTTGCCTTTAGAGTAAGAATAAAAACATTAAGTGTCTAAAACATTTTCATTGGGATGAACGCTGAGTGAGTTAAGTACTTCAAACCTTTCAGAATAGATAGACTGAAGTATGCTCTAATCTGAAATGTAAGCATATTATATCTGTCGATAAAGTTAAAGCGTTGAAACATGAACGAATAAAAAGTGACATCGAATTTCCGGACAATGTAATATACAGGTTGTCCATAAAGTCCGTGTGCATTTTAAAAATTTATAACTTTATTTGTATTTGTGATAGAAATAATCTGTAAAAAATGTTATAAAGTTTAATGTTACTAGTTTTAAGTATGGTTATTGAATAATTCTTTACCACAAAATTTGCAACAATTTTTAGGTAAGTGTAACTAAAAAAATATGAACTGCAAAATCGTATTACCCTTTGTATTGCTCATGATGAAGGATATGTCCCACCCATTCACAGTCAGGTTAGCCAAACGCAGACGACAATTCTACTCCTGCAGCTTCCTCTCTCGCACTTCTCGCCTGTGGAACTCGCTCCCGTATTCTTGCTTTCCTGACGGCTACGACCTCCAGAAATTTAAAAGCAAAGTTAATACTCACCTACTAACCACTGGACTCTAGCTCTCTCCCCTCCCCTGTATAATCTTCACGTTCTCTCCGCCCATGTATCTGTCATTGCACCTGCTTTCTCAGCTTTCTATTGTTCCTTTCTAACTAGCTTGTACTCCTCACTCTTTTCTAATTAACCTTTCTACATTTGTGTAACCCCCTGCACATCAGTGGCATTTCTGCCTTGCTCGGGGTGAAATGATTAAAAAAAAAAAATATGTGGAAACTTAAATAAAATTTCAATAAAACCTTAGAAATATAGATTTACTTCTTTCTAATCCTTTTTACAAATTATTTCTATCGCAAATACAAATAAGTTATAAATTTTTAAAGTGCGCACGAACTTTATTGACAGCCTGTATATATAGAAATATATATGTGTGTGTGTGTTTGTGCTTGTGTGTCTGTGTGTGTCTACATAAGTGTGCGTTTGTATGTGTGAGTGTTTGTGTGTGTGTCTGTGTGTGGGGGGGGTATGGAAATCAGCGCCCGAATATTGACTTTCTTTTTTGTCGCTAAACGAAGATCAAAACTGTTTATCTCTATATGTCGTCACAATTAAGCACCCATCTCTTTTAAATAGGCTAGATTTACAAAAATCTAGGTATGTTAGTGAATTTAAATTATTTATTAATATGATAAATTGCTGACCTGATTTCACGATTTGATAAGAAATTTTAAAAATTCGCTCCCAACACGTACCTTCTTTCATCAGGAACAGACAGTTTCGGCTAGATATTTAAATTTTGATTTTTTTCCCAGCCTACCCATTTTTATTCCAAACACGTTTTATTTACTTGTCCACTGATTTTTAACCTCTCTGTTCATTCATTACTATTCGTTTATTCCAAACTGTTTTTTTTTTGTTTGTCTATATTTGAGATGACCGGATCCATTTAACTTGTGTAGCGAGACTATTCTGAGGACTATTCTGAGGACTATTCTGAGGGCTATTCTGAGGACTATTCTGAGGGCTATTCTGAGGACTATTCTGAGGGCTATTCTGAGGACTATTCTGAGGGCTATTCTGAGGACTATTCTGAGGGCTATTCTGAGGGCTATTCTGAGGACTATTCTGAGGGCTATTCTGAGGACTATTCTGAGGGCCCTAGAAGTTATGCCAGGATTCGTCATTTGCGTTCGTAGTCTAAACAACATAATAATGATACAATACTGGAAGCCAATTGGAAAGAAGACTACAAGATCTCCTAAGAAGGGTAGATGAAAAAGGTTGAAAGAAAGGACTACAAATAAACTACAAGAAAACCGAATATATGGTCATCAGCATACAAATAAGCCTACAATGCCAATTACAGGTTATGGATACTAAAATCAAGCAAGTACAAAAATTTAAGTACTTGGGAAGTGTTCTAACGAAAGATTGGAAGTGCGACACTGAGATCGGAATGCGAATTGGAATGAGCAAGGACACATTCCAGAAGCTGAGCAGAGTATTAAGAGACATGACAATTTCGCTAGAAACACAGAAGAGATATACTGGATTGCTATGTTATGTCTGTTCTTCAATATGGCAGTGAATGCTGGACAATATCATCGAAGATGAAGGAACAACTTGAAGCAACTGAAATGTGGTTCTACAGAATCATACCGGATATAAAGTGGGGGATCAGTTCCATATTACAATCAATATATAAACTGATGCCTCACTTTATGGCCACAGCAGTTTCTATACATTTATATTCCTGAGATCCAAAAGGATGCAGTCCAGAAGTTGAGTAAAGTATTAAGAAACAGGACAATTTCGCTAGAAACACAGAAGAGAGTACTGGATTGCTATGTGATGTCTGTTCTTCAATATGGCAGTGAATGCTGGACAATATCATCAAAGATGAAGGAAAAATTTGAAGCAACTGAAATATGGTTCTACAGAAGGATGCTGCGAATATCATGGATCGAGCATGTGAACAATGATGATGCTTTAGAAAGGATGGAAACGAAGAGGAAATTAATACTGAGCATCAAGAAAAGACAGCAAAATTCCTGGGATGTGTAATGAGGAAAGAATGCTTGGAGAATTTGATATTCACATGTCAAATAGAGGGAAAGAAAGACAGAGGAAAGCAGTGGATAAATTATTTGAAGGGCCTGAGCAGGTAGATGCTTGAGATGAATTAGTATTTAGTTCGGAATATTGTCCACATTTTTATTCCCATGTTTACGATGTTTCGACTATCGTACGCTCCGGCCTTCTTCAGGTTTAAGGAATTTTGAACCGAATCCTTTATTACGATCACTGGAGCATATCATTCTCATTCCATGTGCGATACCACCTAAGATAGTAGTTATCTCCCTTTAACCTAACTCTCTAAGTTATTTGTTCACCACTGCTGTAGACTGGTATTGAACAACTCTTTGAGTCAATTAACTGAAACTACCAACGTTTATATCCATTGGTCCATGTGTCCTTAAGAATGATCGTAATAAAGGGTTTTGTTGGAAATTGACATTGCTGCTTTTCATTTTGGCCATGAAGTTCCGTCTTAAACCTCGTTCGTCCATTTGTTTTTCTCCTGCGTGCTCGGCCGCCTTTGCCCACAGAAATCACTTCTTCAGGCTATATCGAAGCCATGCGTCTGACATTAATAGGCGCCTATTTGCACCTACTCATAATGTGTGTAAGAGAATCTTAAATGACGCTAAGCTGTTGCTTGCTGAGAAAATGAAGCAAGTCCGTCTCTAAAGACCACTGGCGACTCTGCAAATGTGTTGAACAAAAGAAAATTCTCTATCCCCACTTTAATCAATAAATTTGATCTCCTCACAGCCACATAGAAAAATGCCAAGTGCTTTGCCTATAGATTCACCTCTAACTCTACATTTGACTCATCTGGTGTGTCGGCAGCCGACTTTCCTCCGCAAACTGAGAGATGTTTACATAATCTCCTTTCTGGAATTTAACATGACTTCAAAGCAGGACCCCTATAAGGTAAGCGGGGGCGACGTAATACCAGTCATTGTCTTGAAAACAATGTGCCTCTTAAATCTCTACTACCCTCTTCAGACTCCATAATTACTGCCTCTCATCTTCCTATTTTCTTGCCTGCTAGAAGTCCTCTTCTGTGGTTCTTGTGCTTAAGGATTCTGGAGAATACTCAGACCGTTTCCATTATCGCCTCATCATCTTCCTAACTATTTCGGCAAAGAGTTCGAGGCTATCATCAATACTAAAATTGTTCAGGATCTCTCCGCCCATAAACTATTCTCTGGTAGATAGGTTTACCGCAATATACTAAGTACCATCTCCGAGTATATGTACCAGGCCCTCGATAAGAACGGCGAAGGTCGGGCTGTTTCCCCGTATATCTCCAAACATTTGATAGGGCAAACTACAATGCTGTGGTATCACTGTATGCTTACTTAATTTGAACCAATCGTATCTGTCAAACTGCATCATATAGGTAGTCTCGAACACTCATGCATCTAGATCTTATCACACGAACAAGGGTGCTCCTTAGGGATCTATCCTACGTCCGACGCTCTTTCTGATCTTCATCAACGATCTCCCTGATGCAATAAAATTTGACGACACTACCATTTACTTCCGCCTCAGTAAGAAATCTGCCAAGGCAGACAAAAATAACCTTGCTGCTGATCTTGAGAAAGACCTCCAATCTGGTGTGGTGTGCGGTAAGAAATCGCTCTTTAATTTTAATACTTACAAAACGAAACTGCTGTCAGTTAACCTCCAGAGACAGTTCCTCCAGGCCCTCATCAGCCTGAATTAAGCTATCCTCTCCGAAAGAAATATACTGTGCCTCCTCAGCTTCACCCTCTCAATCAACCTCGTGGAAAGACTACATTAAATCAATAGCTAAGTCTAGCGCTATGAAGGTTGGGTCACTGTGTCGGACAATGATGTTTTTACTCATCTGAATCCATCTTACAAATATACAAATCTGCCTATGCATTGAAAACTGTTGTCATATATGGTCAGGCGCCCCCGCTGTTCATCTCAGTGTTCTTCACAGGATCCAAAAGAAAATCAGTAATTTGATAGGTACCGACTTGGCTGCTCGACTCTGCCACTTTCTCACCGACGGAATGTGGCTTCCCTCTGTCTCTTCTATAAATATTTTCATGGCTTCCCGCTCCGACGAGCTTAGCTCCCTGGGGTCCCCCCTCTACAAGAATTTACTCGAGCAATTAGACTGGCAACAAAGTCAAAGCAAACAAATGCCGCCGCCACTTCTACTCATTAGCTTCTTTTCTCGCACTTTTGCCTGTGGAAATCCCTTCTATCTACTGACTTCCTTGGTAACTACAATCTCCAAGAGTTCAAATGCAGCGTCAATTGCCACCTCTAATCCACTTGACTCCCATTCTTCTTTTATCATTCCCTAAACTCTCTCTGCATCTCGTTCTTCTCCCTTTTCACTCTACTCTCACGCAACTCGCTTCACATCACTATTTTTCGTCCTTCTTTTGACCATTCTCTGACTCTCCCTGTAACTGGTTCTTCGCTCTCCTCTTACGTAACCTTTCACTGTCCCTTCATGTAGCCGCCCCCTTCACACCAGTGGCAATACTGCTTTGCTTGCGGTTAAAAAAACCCGTTCAAAATCTAAATCACGCCACTTCATCGGGACTGTGGGAAATAAAAATGGACGTTTTTGGTTGTTGCTTCGTTAATGAACGCCAAGGCAATCGGATGATTTGTAATTTGATAGCGAAAATTCTATTACAGAAAAATTATAATTTGATACACCAACAGAAATTGCTCTAAATGACATCTTATGACATTTTCAGAATATCTTACTTGATTTAATCTGGGGCTGTAGGTTACTAATTCTACAATCATCTTTGGAAGATCGGTAATTGTCGTAGTGTCTCTAATAAGTGTTTGGCGATCGCCTTCGTAGTAAATAAGTTTATTGTGTCTCTGCCTTAGTTTTCTATTTCCTATGACTACTATACTAAGGTTCACCGGTTTTTTATATTTATGTCAAAATGTGTACTTCTGTAAACTCACACTAGCATGCATTTCCAGATGTATTTGACAAAATGTAAATTTCTGCAATATTTTTATTAAAATGATGATGCCAGAAGCCACTTAAATTTGTTAAAAAAGTCTATTCCTGAAAAACTCTTACAGGTCTGTCAGTTCTACACTTTTTGTTTTAATCCCATCAACTCAAACAAGACGGTAACGCCACTGATGTGCAGGGGGCTACGTAAGAGTGAAAAGGTGGAAAAGAGAAGCCGGAAACCACATCCTAAACAGGGAACAAGGAACGAGCCTCTTCACCTGTTCAATAGACGTGGATGGAGTGTGAACCGGGCGATAATTTAGTTTATCTACTCCAATACTTATCTTTTATTTGAGACAAAAAAATAACATCCGAAGAATACATACATCAATGGCTGTCACTGGCGGTATCTATATTTAATGCAAAGATATACCGGTATGTCTATTTCAGATGTGCTTGAATTTGGTACAAAGAAAGTAAATCCGCAATATACTCACTGCCATAATTATTCCATACGTAAATTGTTTGTTTGTTTTTTTTAACCGTTTCACTCATCCGGATGGGGTTACATGAGCGGAGAGCTAAAAATAAAAATGAGCAAGGTACAATGGGTGTCAAAGAAAGAATAAAAGAAAGGTTGGAATCATGGAGCTAAGACTGGCAAATAAAGTAGCGCTTAAACTCTTGGAGATTGTAGCTATCAATAAAGAAAGTATACAGAAGAAAGTTTCACAGGCGAGCAAAGAAAATAAAGTAAAAGTGATGGATATATTTTACTATTTTAACAGTAAAAGGATGCGACCTACTTGCAAATCTAGTCAGTCAGTTAAGTGCAATACGTAATACACGCTTGGGTGATCATGTCTCGAAAGAGACAGGGCTGACTGGGCAGAACATTATACCGCAGTAATTTAGCCATTACTTTCTACGGTAGACTGGTTGCCAGCCAAGGCCATAGAACCCAATCTGTCCTGTTATTTGACTCATCGCTAGAGACGGAAGAGATGTATTATAATATTAGGTAGTAATTAAAGGGGGATTAGTTTATTACTTCATAACAATAGAAAAACGACCCCCCACTTTATGGACAGTAGTTTTAATTATGTTTCTAACTGTTATATTCAGTCAGTCAGTTAAATCCTGTACATAATACCCGCTTGGGCGATCATGTCTCAAAAGAGACATGACTGACTGTGCAGAAGATTTTCCCGCAGTAGTTTGCCATTACTTTCTGCGGTAGGCTATAGAACTCAATCAATCATGTTATTTGCTTCATAGCTAGAGGGGGAAGAGACGGATTATTTCCTTTGCTAATGGTATTTGAGCGTAAGTGAATGCAAGCAATTCACCTGGAATTCGAACTCGGTTCCCCGTTTTTCTCGTTCCAAGCTGATATCCACTGCACCATAACGCACATCTAGTAGCTCGAGTAAATTCGTGTAGACGGCGCACCAGGGAGATAAGCTCATCAGAACAGAAGCAGTGAAAATGTTTGTATAAAGGCAGAGGGAAAACCACATCCCGTCGTTAAGACAGCGACTGAAGTCCGGCTGCCAAATCAGGATCGATTACTTTGCGGATTCCCCTTTGGATTTTGCCGAGAATCCAATAAGGAATATCAAGAGCACCTGAGCAGATAGTGCAACAGTATTCAATGCAAGAACGAATAGTAGATGTGTATATGGGCAAGATAGATTCTGACAAGAAAATCTCCCTAAGCTGACACAGTGACGAAACCTTTCTAACAGTAGATGTAGCTATTGATTCGATGTAGTCTTCCACTTGAGGTCGGCTAAGAGATTGAGGCCGAGGAGGCCCAGTGTATTACTTTCTGGGAGACTAACATGATTCATACTGATGGAAGATAGGAAAGTTTTCTATGGTCGTTAGAAGAGAGCAGCCTCATTTTGGAAGCATTAAAGTTTATGAGCCATGTCTTATCACGGTCCACCACAGATTGGGGATCCTTTTCTTGAGTAACAGTGAGATTTACTTCGTCAACCATAGGAGATTTCTTATTGAGATGGGAGTAAACGATTGTGTCATCTGTATAAATAACTATTCAGGAAATGATTACATCAGGAAGATCATTGATGAAGGTCAGGAAAAGGACCTAGTGTAAAGCCTTGAGGGATGCTCGTGTTCTTATAATAGAGTCTGGAAACATGACGTTCAATACTACATTCATTACGCGATTTGACAGGAACGGTGGGATTAAATCGAATAAAAGCCTTATAGCTTGAGCTTAAAGCTAGCATGCCAAATCCTGTCAAATGGTTTCGAGTTTTCCATGGCAACAGCTCGTGCTTCGCCGTTCTTATCAAGAAACTGGTATATGTATTCAGTGATTGTTAGCATATCAGCGGTAGATCTGGCGAATCGGAAGCCATACTCTTTGGCAGAGAATAAATTGTGGGATGTGAGATGATGAACAACTTCAGTATTGATAATGGTCTCGAACATTTCGCCAGAAATCGGTAAGAAGCTGATAAGGCGATAAATAGAAAGGTCAAAGTGCTCACCAGCGTTTTTAAAAACAAACACTACAAAGGAGGACTTCTAATAAGCAGGATAAAAGGAAACGGCGAGGCAGTAGCTGCAGGGTTTTGAGGGGACAGGGGAGAGTTCTGGAGCACATTGCTTTATGACTATGACTAGAATTCCATCACTTCCGCTTGCCTTATAGGCGTCGACCTTAGAAATTATGCTAGAGACCAGAGAGAGGTTTCTGTATATGTCACGCTGCTGAGCCTCAGTTCTAGGTGGAAAGTCGGATGTAAGTATTCCAGACGAATCAAATGTGAAGGTTTGATGGGAATTTGCGAGCAAAGTACTGAACCATGTTTGCTGTGACTGTGAGAACCTCATTTTTTTTTAAATTAAAGGATGGGTCTAGTGTTTGGCGTTGGTTAACACACTTTTGCAAAGCTATCACTAATCTTTGGAACCACACGGAATGCTATAAGCAGATTCATTCTATCAGTAAACAACAGCTTAGCCTCAAAAGAACCGCTTATATTTTTTTTTAATCATTTCACCCCGAGCAAGGCGGAAACGCCACTGATGTGCAGGGGGTTACATAAATGTAAAAAGATTAATTAGAAAAGAGTGAGGAGTACAAGCTAGTTAGAAAGGAACAATAGAAAGCTGAGAAAGGAGGTGCGATGACAGATACATAGGTGGATAGAAAGGGAAGGTTATACAGGGGAGGGGAGAGAGCTAGAGGCCAGTGATTAGTAGATGAGTATTAACTTTGCATTTAAATTTCTGAAGGTTGTAGCCGTCAGGAAAGCAAGAATACGGGAGTGAGTTCCACAGGCGGGAAGTGCGAGAGAGGAAGCTGCAGGAGTAGAATTGTCGTCTGCATTTGGCTAACCTGACTGCGAATGGGTGGGACCCAGTTGCCAGTCTGGTTGCACGGGTAAACACCTGTTGAGGAGGCATCAGTGACTTAAGCTCATCCGAGCAGAAGCCATGAAAATATTTATAGAAGAGACAGAGGGAGGCCACATTTCGACGATGGGAAAGTGGCTGCAGTCGAGTCGCCAGATCAGTACCTATCACATTACAGACTCTCCTTTGGAGCTTGTCAAGAACACTGAGGAGAACGGCAGGGGCACCTGACCATAAATGGCAGCAGTATTACGAGCAGAGAAAAAAAGGATTCTCTTGCAGTCAGACGCGTCGCGCCGATAAAGCTGGAAGAAGTGGTTTCTGTGTGCAATAGCGACAGAACAGGCAGAACAAACGGAGGAAATTGCTAAGATTTAAATCGGAACTTCTTGGCTGAGATGAAAGCATGGATGCCAACTTTCACCAAAAATGAGACAACAGAATCGCAGTCTTCAAGAAGGTGACTAAATCGCGAAACGACTTTTAGTCCGCTCTTTGATAGCAGTAAGATATTCTCCAGGTAAAAGGTTCCTGGAGGAAGGAGAAGTGGAGAGAGATATTAGCGGAAAACATAGCATGATCAGAATTGCCAAGACGGCAAATCTGCATGGCATGGCAGAGATCTAGAAAGGGGGCGTGTCTTTAAGGATACTGAGAAAGCGCGTCCTTCAAAGCTACTGGTCCTGAGTATGACAATAAACTACACCTGGTAGCAAGGCCTCTGATTGCGAGGTTGTGAGTGGCATAGAACCACCTCTTAATTACTGTTGTTCCCAGGTCCACCCTGACTCGGGGTGGTAGCACCTGTTAAGGTCTCAACTATTGGTAAATAATCTGTTCCAAAACTGGGGTCAAAAGAATAAAAATAGACTTTTATAGAAATATATACATAAAAACAGACTTTTATAGAAAAATATACATTTTTGAAGGAAAAAAAATTACCAACAATACATTTTTAAAGGAAAAAAATATTTTACTATCACACCTTTTTTAAGAAAAAATGATTACCAGCGAAACATTTTTGAATACAAAACTGGAAGATATATTCAGTTTTCTAAAATAAATAAAATAAATAATAAGTTTTTTTTTCATCAAAATGTGACTAAATCAACCTACGTACGTATTCCGTTTCCTTTCCTCTGCTAACTGTTTCCTGCTAGACAGTATTTTAGATAACATAGACAAGTCCATTTCTTCTCAACCGTTTGCTGATATATTTGTGTTCGGTGACTTCAATGTCCACCGTGCCAAATGGCTGAAAAACACTGGATCTTACTGGCGTTCATGCCCTGAACTTCTCAATCCCTCAGTCTCTAAACATTAAAAAATGCCTCAAAACCCTACGTTTTGGCATTAGATAACCCACAGAGGTTGATATGCCGTTAAACAAAACTCCCTTACCCATTCAGAGATACTAGTAAAACACGTGAGATAATCCAACATTTATCAGCAAATGGTTGAGAAGAAATGGACTTGTCTATGTTATCTAAAATACTGTCTAGCAGGAAACAGTCAGGAGAGGAAAGGAAACGGAATACTTACGTATAGAGGAGAGATATTCACGACTATTCAAAGCATTGCTAGTAATCGTAATGTAATGTAATTCGAATATTAATTCGAATATTGGAAATAAAAAGAAAAAATATATTAAAAATTACCACTAAAGTAACAACTGAGGTCGGCGTCCGAGTTGCAGTGAGGAGAAGTTTCTACAAATATAACAAGCTGGAATATGGTGTGGTGGGGAGTGTGTTGGAGAGAGTGCAGTGACAAAGAGCAAACCAGACCAAAGAAAAAGAATGGATTTCAAAAAATTGATTTAACAAAATTAAAGGTATGCTCATTCAAACAAGAACCTCTAATCACCATTTAAAAAGACACACCTAGGCGAAAGTTATTAAAGAGAAATCACCCTAGCCAGAGAAATCACCCTAGCTTGACATAAACACCTTCACCATGTGTATGAACATTGTATTCGTTCCTAAAGAGGGAAAGATAATCAGAGGAGGGGATTGTAGGGTTAAGGTTTGTTTCGCGGAGAGCTAATATGTCTGGTGACCTTTTGCGGAGGAAAGATTGCACACTGAAAAAGTTGGTATGTATACCACGGATGTTAGTGAAAGAGATGTTGAGGTGTTTGAATGATTTATGTTTGGCTGGTCTCTTTTTCTTCTATGTGCCTTATACTTTCAGGACCTAGTGGCTCTTATCACGCTTTCTCCTGTAACGTCTCGCAGCCCCCGTTCTGTCATCCACCTGCTCAAGCCCATCAATCTAGAATATAAATGTATAGAAAATAGAATGGCCACAAAAAGAGGGATCAGTTTTTATACTGATTACAATATAGAATTCATCCACCATTTTATACCTACTTCATAATTTTTTATAAACAGTTTGCATATCTCTTCTTCTAGGTGCCGTGTCCTTTCAGGACGTAGGCGATCTTGGCTTTCCACATCTCCCTATTCCTGGTGACTCTTAGCACGCATTCACCTGTAATGTCTCGCAGCCCCCGTTCTATCATCCACCAGCTCAAGCCCATCAATCTAGAACATAAATGTATAGAAAATAGAATGGCCACAAAATGAGGGATCACTTTTATATTGATTACAATATAGAATTGAACCCCTATTTTATAACCACTTTATAATGTCTTATAAACAGTTTGCATATATCTTCTATGTGCCTTGACCTTTCAGGACGTAGGCGATCATGGCCTTCCACGTCTCCCTATCCCTGGTAGCTCTTGGCACGCTTTCTCCTGTAACGTCTTGCAGTCCACGTTCTGTCATCCACCTGCTCAGGCCTATCAAATCCACTGTTTTCCCCTGTCTCTTTTTCGCTCTATCTGGCCTGTTAGTATCAAGTTCTCCAAGCCCTCTATCCTCATCGCATGTCACAGGAACTTCAGTTGTCTCTTCTTGGTGCTCAGTATTTAGTTTTGTATTTTTTATTGTGAATATTCCTTTTTGGGATATTTTGGTAAGAAAAGGCCCCAAGTAGTGGCAGCAAACGGTCATCTGCTGCGACATGTGTAGGAAAAGACTTAGCGCAGACTGCAGCATAGTGTAGCCTCAGTATTGCATATTGGAAGCGCTTGCAGGAATAATCATCCATGCACGTCATGGCACTGCTAGAACTCCGATATTATGCAACTGTTGACTACACGCTACGTAAGAATTAGTGCTCCTAGCTACCAGTCGGAAACAACAACCAAACACTATCAAATGTGTAGACTTCACTTTGAAAAGACTTTGACACCATTCACTCACATCACAGGATATTCGCAAGAGCACCATTTTTAATGACTGAAGTGAAGAAAAGAACTCCTTCTTAAACATGAAATATGGGATGAAACTCTACTTTTGTTTAAGAGAAAGGAAGGAGAATGAATTAGTTTATGCCCAGTAGAAATTTTAATGATGTTTCCAGGTATAATATTCAATGAGTCAATGAAACAGAAGAAATAGTTGATAATTGATAATAATTCAGTAGAAATAAAGACGGACATGTAATTGAATAAAATATAATTGAACTTAGGTTTGAGAATAAAAAAAAACAGAAAATATTAATGATTCACTCTAATTCACCGGTTACAAACCACTTAATTATTGTAATAAATACATTGGATCCCTCGTTTAACAATAATGTTTAATTCGCCTGACCTAATCATTGTCACTAACAAGGGGCGTGAAAAGTAACTCTTACACAAAAACAATCTGTGTTTAACACGAGAACACTAACCATGGGTATATAGTCAGTTAAGTGCCATACGTGATACACGCTGTGAGCGATCATGAGATATAAAAGAGACATGACTGACTGGGCAGAAGATTATCCCGCAGTAGGTTGCCATTGCTTTCTGCGGTAGACTGGTCTCCAGCTAAGGCTACAGAACCCAATACCTTTCCCAAATATATTTGTTCTTAAGTGAATGCAAGATTTCAACTGGAATTCGGACTCGGCAACCCGATTTGACGTTCAAAGTCGATATTTTATCTATTGCCCGGTTCACACTCCACCCACGTCTATTGAACAGGTTAAGAGGCTCATCTCTTGTTCCCTGTTTAGGATGTGGTTTCCGGCTTTCTCTTTTCCAATCTTTTCACTATTACGTAGCCCCCTGCACATCAGTGGCGTTACCGCCTTGCTCGGGGTGATATTAAAAAAAAATATCCCTACGACACACAGACAGACTTAAATATCTTGAGTTCATATATATCAGAACAAGTACTAAGAGAATCAAATACCGGAAATTGTGGAGGACCATTATCGGCCACATTCTGAAGAATAAAGAAGTATGAAATAAAGTAACCCAGCGGTTCCCCAACCTTGAGTTGCGATCCGTACATGAATCGCCAGTAAATATTTTAGGTTAGAAGTTTCATTAATTTTGTCAATCGTTTTTTTTTAAATGTGAAAAGAAAAAAAATATGTAAACGTTTTGGAAATCAAAATTGTGGGGTTAGATATATCTGATCTATGTTTTTCCTATTACCGTAATGAAAATGAAAACTAAAAAATAAACTTATTTATTTTTAATATAATGGCTTTCCGTAAACGACGAAATAGGCGTTTAAGTTTAACAGAAAAGGCTTCCATGTTGCTCTTTCTATATAAAAACTGTTTATCTGCTTTCCCCCGCATCGCCCTTTCAGACAATTTCACTGACAGAAATGTCTGGCGTAAATTGGCGTTAGTAGAGTAATGGCAAAAGAATCTCCAGGCAATATCTAGAAGTCCAGTAAAAGCGTAATCAGATTTCTGCAACCTTTCAAAACCTCTTATCGCCGTCAACTGAGATCCAAAACTATTACTGATATAAAAATAATATTTAGAAGTAGGTTAGAAAGCAATAAGATATATACTAGCTTTCCTAACCTATTATGCTTGGGAGAATGAATTTTAGATGAACATATATTCAAAGGCGAAATCGGGAAATAGTCTTTGATTAAATGTCTGTGTTCAATGATGTGACTCGGTCTGTCTTTAACATAGCCAAATATTGATAAGCATTCACGAGGCCATTCTATCAATACAAATCAATTCATGCATTCTCCTCTATACACCTACAGTTTGATTGTGGGATAGGAAATTAAGAATTAAGATCAACTTTCTTCCTCGCTTTTGCAAAACTTCACAACGACGTGTGAAATCCTGGTTTTACCCAAATAGAGAAATGATTGACCATGTTCATAAAGTAAAAGTCGGAACTGGATTTCGCAATTTTTTTAAAATCATTTCACCCCAAGAAAGGCATTCCACTGCCACTATTGCACAGGGGGTTACATAGGGGGAAAATGATGAGAAAAAGTAGTTAGTTATAGGAAATGTTGGAAGGAGGGTGATAGACGGATGAGGATACCAAGGATTGGGGTTGGGTAGAAGGGAAGAGTGTTTGAGAGAATGGATGCGAGTTAGTCTGCTAAGAGGTGTCTATTGAATTTACATTTAAATTCCTGGAGATTGTAGCTGTCGGGGAAGCAAGCATGTGGAAGGGAATTCCACAGGCGGGAAGTGCGAGAAAAATAGCTATTAGAGTAGAAATTGAGGTTACATTTTATCTGTTTATTGTAAAAGATTGGGACTTAGTTGCTAATATAGTATCTCATGCAAATTCATACCTAGGGGACACCAATGATCTAAGTTCATCGGAGCAGAAGCCGTGAATATATTTATAGAACAGGCACAGGAAAGCCACATCACGCCGGTGAGAGAGTGACTGCCAAGTCTGTATCAATCATATTACAGATTCTCCGTTGTATTTTGTCAAGAACCCCTAGGAGAATAGCAGGGGCACTCGACCAGATGTGACAGCAGTATTCAATACACGGGCGGTGGGTAGATTTATGTATGTTCAAGATGGATTCAGACAGAAAAAATTTCCGGGCCCTGCACAGAGACCTGATTTCGTAACAGCGGATTTAGCAATGAATTCCATAAAGTCATTCCACTTGAGGTCCGCTGAGAGTGTGAGGCCAAGGAGGTGTAGTGTTTTATTCTCAGTGAGGCTAGCCTGTTCCATGCTAATGGGAGAGGTAGGAGCGATTGTCTATGATGGTTAATTGATTTTAGCTTCGTTTTGGAAGCATTAAAATTTACGAGCCATTTCTTTACCCCACTCCACTACGGATTGGAGGTCTTCTCAAGCTCGGCAGCGAGGTTCACTTTGTCGCCCACATCTGATTTTTGATCGAGGCGAGAGCAAACTGTGGTGTGATCGACGTACATGCCTACTTGGGATCTTATAGTATCGGGGAGATCGTTAATGTAGATGAGAAAGAGTGTAGGACCTAAGATAAAGCCTTGAGGGAAACCCGCGTTCGTACGGTAGTTTTGGGAGGCATGTCCGTCTAATACTACATGTTAAATTAATTTTCTGGCCAATGGCAGCGTATTGTAGGACTAAAAGGGACTTAGCGATCCAGTGCAAAAATCGAAGTACTATAAAAGGCCCAGTCAGTATCAATCAGTCACATGGGAGCAGCAGAGACGACAAGTTAAAATGTAACGAGAGAAGCTTCAAGTGACCCATTGTCCTTCTTCTCCTTCTTTTTCGTATGCTGATTACTTTTATTTCTTCTCCATTCAAAGACATGCCTATCAAACACTCTTACATACACACATACATACGCATAAACTCTTTTCAACAAATTACTACTACAAACATTTGTACAAACTCTTGATACCTTTTAACTTTCTCATAGAACTTTTAACTGCTACCTATTCTTGTTATTTTCTTTTAATAAATTTCTATTTTAACATACAAAATATATATTTTTATTCTTCCACTATTACACCCATTCCAATCTGATGAAAACCCTCTGATAACTCTGGATAAAACTTGTAACCTGTAGGGAGCTTGGGTAAGTATGACACAAGGCTGAATTAATAAGCATTAACCATCTCTCTACGGTCTTCAAATTCTGGATCCTGATTGGATACGAAATAGAAAAACGAACTTTTTTCACACCTGAAACAGAAAATACCCTCTGGAGCCAGTCACATGATAAATTTCACTACTTAAGGACATTCTGCGACCAGTCAAAGGACACTCAGATAGGAGCAGTGAGAGACACAACTAAAATGTAATGGGAGAAGCTTCAAGTTGACCTAGACATTGCCCTCCTCCTTCTTTCTCATGTGCTGATTCATTTTACTTCTTCTCCATCCAAATATATTCCTATCAAATGCTCTTACATACATACATACATACATATGTATGTACATACACATAAACTCTTTTCAACAAATTACTACTACGAACATTTCTTCGAAAACTTGATACCCTCAACTTTCTCATAGAACTTTTAACCACTACCTATTCTTGTTATTCTTTCCTTGTGATAAATTTATATTTCAACATGAAAAATGTATATTTTTATCCCACACTATTCCATATAAATTCACACTTTCCAAACTTTTGATGAAAAACTTCTGATGATAAAAAAGAAAATATTGTTATAATTTTGGATAAGACTTGTAAGTTGTAGGGAGTTTGGTTATGTACGACACAGAATTAAATAAACATTAAACATTTCCCTATAGCTACATGATAACATTTTAAGAGATAAATTATGTCAATAGATAGTTTTGAAAGAACATCAGTTGTGTTCTATTAGAATAGCTGATGTTAACATCTAGGAGAGGGACTCCATACGGCTTTTCGGGCTAACCTATTTCATTGACATGAACTGAACGAATTCTATCAAATCAATTGCAAGGTCTGTTGCCAGAAAAGCTGTATTCACTGTGCCGTGTGAGACAGTTTTTCTCACCAGAATTCATCTTACAAATTTATAAATCGACCATTCGAATATTACTGCTACATCTAGTTTGAATCGTCTCCTATGCATTTAGAGATTCTTGATAAAATACAAAGAAGAATCTGCAATGGCCTCGCATCTCGACATTAGTTACTCTGGTATCGCTGTAACGTGGCCCATCTCTACTATTTCTACAACTATTTTCACGATAAATATTTTGCTGAACTTTATTCTCTCTTCTTCTGTGTGGCATGTCCTTTCAGGAGGTAGGCAATCATGGCCCTCCACGTCTCCCTATCCCTGGTGGCTCTTAGCACGCCTTCTCCTGTTACACCATGCAACCCTCGTTCCATCATCCACTAGCTCAAGCCCATAAATCTAGAATATAAATGTATAGAAAATAGCATGGCCACAAAATAAGGGATCAGTTTATATATTGATTATAATATAGATTAGACCCCCATTTTATATCCACATTATAATTTCGTATAAGCAGTTGCCATATATCTTCTTCTTCTGTGTGCCCTGTCCTTTCAGGACGTAGGCAATCATGGCTTTCCACGTCTTCCTATCCCTGGTGTTTCTTAGCATGCCTTCTCCTGTTACACCATGCAACCCTCGTTCCATCATCCACTACCTCAAGCCCATAAATCTAGAATATATATGTATAGAAACTAGCATGGCCACAAAATAAGGGATCAGTTTATATACTGATTATAATATAGATTAGACCCCCCATTTTATAGACACATAATTTCGTATAACCAGTTTCCATATATCTTCTTCTTCTATGTGCCCTGTCCTTTCAGGACGTAGGCAATCATGGCTTTCCACGTCTTCCTATCCCTGGTGGTTCTTAGCACACCTTCTACCGTTACACCATGCAACCCTCGTTCCATCATCCACCTGATAAGGCCCCTGAAATATGTTATCCGCTGCTTTCCCCTGTCTCATTTCCCCTCTATCTGGCCTGTTAGTATCAGGTTCTCCAAGCCCTCCTTTCTCATTGCATGTCCCAGGAACTTTAGCTGTCTCTTCCTGGTGCTCAGTTTAAATTTCCTTTTCGTTTCCATCTTTTCCAAATTCTCATCATTGCTCACATGCTCGATCCATGATATTCGCAACATCTTTCTGTAGAACCACATTTCAGTTGTTTCAAGTTTTTCCTACCTCTTCGATTATATTGTCCAGTATTCACTGCCATATTCAAGAACTGACATCACATAGCAATCCAATCTTTTTCGTTTATAGCGAAATTGTCCTGTTTCTTAATACTTTACTCGGTCAGTATTGTCTCTTTCGATTGCCCAAGCGTGTATCACGTATGGCACTTAACTGGCTGACTGATTTTAGTATTCCCCACCTGTATTTAGCATCTTGGATTGCCCTTTTTCCTGAGTTGCATGCATCTCGTTTTCTTGCAGTTTTTTTTTTTTTTTTTTTTGCAGTCCTTTCTTGTTAGTCTCTTCTGCTACCTTGTGTAGGAGGTTTTGTAGTTTCTTTTCCGTGTTCTATAACTAAGTTTCGAAGAAATCGGTGACCACACGCCGGCGTGATATGACGCGAGTTAGACGCCTAGCCGTCGACCACGCACCGCCGTAAATGGACACGCAGCAACTGGGAAAATCTTCTTTACAGGCAGCCATGTTTCTTTCGTGATATAATCGCCCAAGCGTGTATCACGTTATGGTAATTAATTGACAGAGCAGACATGATGTTTCAATAGAGAAACCAGATTTACCATCTTTTCGTAAAATCGTACGATTAAGCTTGTAAAGGAAAAATTATTACTTGGAGAATTCTTTCCTTCTTTCGAGTCAAACACTGATGATCTTATAGCATCTATACAATTCTCTGTTCAACTTTGTAACGAGGCCTCGCTTTTACTGAACCAATTTATGATAATAATCTCTGTTCAACGCTAGCCATGGCTATAACGACAAGTAATATCCGGCAGCAAACCTCTGATCTGGAGACTGAAGCTTTTGAGGAGCGCTGTACAACCTCTTAATTGCTGTTGCTCTCAAGTTTACCCTGATCTCAGGTGGTAGCATTTGTTAGGGTAACAGCTATGGCTATATAGTGGACCAAAACAAAACACATCACAATAAAAATATGAAAGATAAGTTGTTTCAGTAGAATATAAGCAATGCATATTTACAAAAATGTTCAAAAACATAGATTCATATTAAATTTAATAACTCATATTAAAATGACCAACAATACCTATTTACAGTGAATAACCAACAATACCTAATTATAGTAAAAGAACAATACCTATTTATAATAAAATGATCAACAGTACATATTTATACTAAAATGAGCAGCACATATTTATAGTAAAAAGATCAACAATACCTTGTGGTGATACCGAGCAACGCGAGGGACATGATGTTTGCCATCAGAGATTCAGCAAGCAAATGACCAAAACTAGTCTTTGCGCATCTGGCCACACGCAGAAGTTTCGGAGTTAAACCAAAAATAAATAAATAAATATCAAATTCCTTTTACGGACCTATAGCGGAACTCTGAATCCTGATTGGTCATCAAATCGTAAAATTCGAAATACGTAAGAGAAACGGTTTTTCTATAGCTAAAGAAAAAAACATTTTGTGATCCACATCACGTGACTATTCAATATTTAAGGATGGTCACTAACCGGTCACGGGCAGTCAGAGACTTGCCTCTGCTACTGTTGACACTGTCAGCACTCTGCCTTCGGTAAAGGGCGCTCTCTGCTTCCGAGCAGAGAGCACAAACCCAGTCGTGGTTCCGCCGGAGGGTAGAACCACGACTCGGTAAAAATAGAAAGACATATTTTTGGCCCGGCTATATGGCCGGGAACTCCCACTTTAAAATGACCATGTGTCACATCCGGCCTTTTGTGGGGAGGCTAGTGAATATAGTCAGAGGAGGCAGGTTACTGACACACATCAAAGATGTAACTCTCAACTCCAAGTGACCCGGACATTGTCCTCTCTCACTCTCTTTTTCTTCTCTTTCTCAACAAGTATTGCTACAAAGATTTTGTATGAACTCTTAATTCTTCAACCTCATCATTAAATTTGAAATCTACTCATAACTTCTTACTAAGGTTTATAATTGAACATTAATTTCTACAATTCTTGTTATTTCTCCTTTTAATAAATTTCTATTTTAAACATTCAATATGTATATTTTATTATTTCAATCTTCTGCACGAATTCTAAATATTCGAACCTACCGACAGCCAACCTTCTGATGAAAACTCTTCTGATGAATATCAACCCAACATAAAACGTGTAAGCAGTAGGGAGTTCGGTTAAGAAAGGCACAAGGCCAAACAAAAGAAACATTAACCAGCTTCCTACACTTCAACTTACTTATAGTAAAATAACCAACAATTCATATTTATAGCAAAATTACCAACATATATTCATAGTAAAATGATCAACAATACATATTTATACTAAAATGATGAAGAATACCTTTTTTTATAATAAAACAACCAATAATAGTAAAAGGACCCACAATATTTTTTATAATAAAACGACCAACAATAGATATTTATACAGCAAAATGATCATCAATGCATATTTATAGTAAAATGTCCAACAATACATATTTATATTTAAATGACCAACAATACATATATCTACTAAAATGAGCAACGATACATATCTATAGTAAAAAAATAACAATAACTATTTATAGTAAAATGAAAAACAATTTATATTTGTAGCAAAATTACCAACACATATTTGTAGTAAAATGATCAACAATACATATTTATACTAAAATGACCAAAAACACCATTTGTTAGTAAAACGACCAGCAATACATATTTAAAGGAAAATTACCAATATATATTTACATTAAAATGACCAACAATACTTATTTATAGCAACATTACCAACAATACACACCTATAGTAAAATGGCCAAGATTATATCTTATCGTAGAATCCTCAGCAATGTATTTTAGCTTTATTTTGAGGTATGCAAATGTGTTCAAAATATTTAGATTTGGACATTGACTGACCCATGGAGGTCGATATGCCTCTAAACACAATCAGTTGAACTAAAACCAACTGTTTAACCTTCTTCAAATGAATTAACGACTGATCAAGGTTTTATCGACAAACCCTGTCAATACACATCTGCGTTCAATTTGGAACTCCAGTCTCACTTAAGCCAAATATATCGATGAGCTTGTAATAAAATTGTATCAACGCACATGACTCTTCAGCTGTGAGACTTAACCAACTATTGACAAGCTTGTAACTGGCGTTGTTAAAACCTTCTTTTCAAACGTGCGATTCATCTGTGGACGCAAGCATTGACAAGCTTTTAGCAAACAACAATAGAAACATCTGATCAATTTTTACCCGTTTTAACCCACTGTCCTCATTTGAGGACAGCATAAAAAATGTCAAAAATAATGGGTATAAATCATTATATAAAACCATTATTATATATAGGTAGTGAGGATATATTGATCCATCAATTTATGACAGAAACTGCTCAAAAATTTAATTTAAAACACATGAAACATTCACAGCCAATTTGACAAAAATACACTTCCATAAACCTACTTAGATGCTTACCAATATTTTCTTGTATTTTTGATCTCCGTGTGCTGCTCTTGTTATGTGAATAAAAGTTTATTTATATCATGTTTGTCTAATTTCTTTTAAAAAATTACATTTATAGGATATATAGCAATATAAAATTTGCTGTCCTCAAACGAGCACACTAGGTTAATGCAGAGGCAAAGCACATTGAAAACTATGCCACTTTTTTTTTTTAATTTTTTTTTTAATCACATCACCCCAAGCAAGGCGGTAAGGCCACTGGTGTGCAGGGGGCTACATAAGAGTGAATAGATTGGAAGAGAGAAAGCCGGAAACCACATCCTAAACAGGGAACAAGGGATGAGCCTCTACACCTGTTCAATAGACGTGGGTGGAGTGTGAACCAGGCGATAGTTCAGTCTATCTACTCCAATTGAAAAAAAAAAGAAAAAAGAAAAGTGAAAAGATTGGAAAAGAGAAAGCCGGAAACCACATCCTAAACAGGGAACAAGGGATGAGCCTCTACACCTGTTCAATAGACGTGGGTGGAGTGTGATGTTGTCAACCATTATGCTTAATATGTATGCTGATAGACATGCATGAAAAGATTCCACTTTCCTTCATATTTCAAATAATAAAATTTGGATTTCACTAATTCTGTAAAAATATGGACTTATTGAAACCACTTACATGTTTTTTGTGCAAGAGAAAACTTTCTGAATGGTAAATATAACAATTGTCTGGATCTTCAACCCAAATCCAAAATGATTCTCCTGTCTTCCCATGAACCTTATCATCCCAGTGGAAATCAGCAGTTATAACCAATCTCACTCTAAGAACTGTGCGAGTGATTGGCTGGATTGTAGCATCCAGTTCCAAATGAGGAATCTGATGAACACATCTTTTAATCACAGAACCCATTTTAACATGGTGAACCATATGACCGATTTCCTGATAAAAAACAAACCCCGAACATAACGCGTTTGATACTGCTAATATGATGTAATGTCAAGGCATTGTCTTGAACATGCTTTTCACTGGGAGAAGCAAGCTTTTTGTTCTTGAAATAAAGGATTCTTGAATGTTTCAGTGTGTTTGTAATCCTAATTTATTTACTGTACTTGAAATCAGGTCAAAAATAAAAAAAATTAAAAACTTGGGTTAAAATGGGTTAAGTTTGTTTTGGAAAAATGAAAAATCCAGAAGTGTTTTAACAGAGGACACAAAGTATAACATTGAAATCTGAAAGCACATTCGCTTAGCAAAATATGCCTTCCAAAATCTAAGCAATATATAAAGAAACAGAAAAAGTTCGTTACAAACAAAGAAAAGAGTACTAAAATATTACATATCATTCCTGCTATATGAAAGTGAATTTTGGGTAGTCTCCACACAAATGAAGAGAAGGTTAGAAGCAACAGAAATGTGGTTCTACAGAAGGATGCTGAGAATACCATGAACTGAAAATGTGAGCTACACCAAACTTTTAAAGAAAACGAAAATAAAAAAGGCAGTTATAAAAAATATCAGAAAAATATCAGAAAAAAAGAACGAATTAAATTTCTAGAGCACATAATGAGGAAAAAAGCTTGAAAAATTTTATACTCACGGAACAAATTCATGATTGACAGAAAAAAAACGCATAACCTACCTAGCGATCTTGAATAAATAGATGACCGGACAGGGTTTAGGACAGATAACAAAAAAGAAAACATTCATGTAGAGCTACAAAGCAGAGGAAGATGGTGGAGATCCATGACTACCAACGTTTTAATGAGACACGGCACATTAAAAAAATGGCGAGCAAACTTGTGTAAATGGATGGCAGAACAGAATTTAGAAAAGATAAAGTAAAGACAAAATTTATTAAGAGCTTCAAAAGACTGGTAATTGTGAAGAGCTGTCACATCCAACATGCTGGAGTAACAAGCAATATAAAAGAATTTTCTCGACTACAGAACAAAGGATTGCTGTCAAAATTTTTTTCGTTTTAAATGAAAAGCGGACATTAGAATTCGATGGTTTTAGCCAAAGTCTAACTGGTAAGGTGATGCATTTTATGTGATTTATTTTTACGCCAGGCTTCTTAGAGGGCTGGAGACAATGGCCATGTCAAAGAGATCCATTATGATCACTCCAATCTAGCTACTTTGGTCCGATGTGGCAACAGTGGAGGGGAGTTTTGATTGTGTTTTGTACCGTTTCTTTTGTCAGCATTCATGTCATCTACCACATAACAGTTCTCTATGCAACAGGCGTTCAGTTATAGGATTCTGCACCATACTAATGACGTATAATATAATAATATGGGGAACAGGGCTGTTAGAGGTACGATATATGCGGTATATCGTTACACTCAAGAAAAAATACCCTTGGGAAAGGTACTAATCCATCGCTTCTCCCTCCAGCTATGGGTTGAATATCAAGACATATTGTGTTCTATAACCTTTGCAACTAATCTACTTCAAAAAGAAAGGCGTCAGGATTGTGGTGATCAATCGACATCAAAGTTTCGAGAGATAATGTGACTCAGGTACTTCTCATTCAATAAAGCTAAAGGCATTTCTGAAGTCTAGACACGCAGGATCCGGAGCAGTGTTTACATTGAAATTTGTAATCAATGCCAAAACTTGCACGTATCAACCTTCACTAGCTCTTTTTATCCTATCTGGCAACGGTAGAGGTCAGTTTCGATTGCATCTTTGTACCGTTTTGTTGGTCAGCCTTCATGTCAGCTCTCCATACAACAGGCGTTTGGGAATGCATATTTGCCTCAGTAGAATGACACTGTAAGTCCATTCTGTTTGTAATAATTGCGAATAAAACATATATATTCACTTGGAAATTCGTAGTTTTATTTAAAATATAAAAATACTTGTCTATACTTCTGGGATGAGGTAGTATTTACATTATTTACACTATTCGGACGGTTGTTCTAATCTTTATTGCCATATTTACTATGTTCCGGCCGTTGTACGCTCCAGCCTTCTTCAAGTGCTAGGAATTTTGAACTGAAACCTTTATATCAATCACTGGCGTATATCATTCTCATTCCATGTGCGATGCTACTTCCGGATGTCATATAGTTATCTCCCTTTAACTTAACTCCTTAAGTTATTTGTTCACCACTGCTGTAGCTTGATATTGAACTCACAACTGTTTGGATCAAGTCACTCGATTTAACCAATGCCTATATCCACTTGTCTTTGAGGACATCAGCGTATAGATTTCTGAGACTTCATATCTGAGTAACCATTTTTTACCAGACCTCATTAACATTACAATAACGATGAGGAAAACGGCCCGAACAGTGTAAATAATGTAAATATAGATATATCTTGAATATTTTTCCAACATTGGTTAGTTTTAACAACTTTATAGAATCAGGCAATGAAATTTTCCATATTCATTTTTATATCAGTCAATAAATTGATACACGTTCTGATAATCGTGTCTCTTTCGTGACAGGAATGACTAGGATGAAGATTTATCCCCAGTAGGTTGCCATCCCTTTGTGGTAGAATTTTTGAAAACCAAGGCTATAGAACCCAATATATCCTGCTATTCAACCCATAGCTGGAGGGAGAAGATATTGATTAATTCCTTCCCTAAGAGTTTAATTTTAAAATATTTTGTAACGATTACACTCCTTAGTACCACAGGTTAAGATATTTACAGTTAAGTTTCGTCTTGCCATGGATACAATGTCACAATGAGAAATTTTCTGACAACTTAGACTTTTTGCCACAACGGTTCAAACATTTATATAATCGTCAGGCCATAATTGAAAGTCTGTATCTATTCTATCACTATCTCAATGCGAAATGTTCTAATGATTTATTCGCTTAAGCCTACACAATTAGACATTTACAGCTGAGACTCGGAGTGCTAGAGCTGCAAACTCAAGTATTAAATGATAATCATTATAAGAAATGCCCTAACGATTTCCAGTCCTTAGTGCCACAAGTTCATATATATATATATATATATATATATATATATATATATATGATGTGAACCCAAAGTGGGTGCCACGGAAGGAAAACGCGGAACACGTTTTAGAGGTAAAGAAAGAAATTGTAAACAGAAAGGTTTCAAAGAATAGTGTAAGAGTAAGCGGATCTTACTATCCAGTGGTGTCCGATATTGGTAGTCGTACGCGGCTGCGCACTACGGGTGCTACAATATCTAGTCTTAAGGCGAAATGTGACACAAGGTCATTTTTATGTGGATCTTTCGGACCATATAGCTCAGATAAAAATATCTGTCTATCGTAAACCCAGTCGTGACTCTACCCTTCTGTGGAGCTAGGACTGGGTTAGTGCTCTCTGCCCGAAGGCTGAGAGCTGACAGTGACAAAGGTAGCAGCACTATTGTTACTACCCCCCATCATACTACCATTCACATAGTAATATAGTACTGGAAGAGTCCATGATGTACGTAAGTATCGGTCTCACAACACCCCCCCACCCTTCCAAGAGTTTTCCTCTTTTTTTTTTTTGTTTGTTTGTTTTTTAAAAGTGTGGGGAGAAGAATATCACTTAGACAGTAAAAAAAAAAAAAAAACAATAAATGCACTGGATTTTTTTTCCTTCTTTTGGGAGAACTTGCTTTTTTATTTTTTTTTTTAGAAAAACTCACCTCGATGAATTTGATGGGAGGGTAATTTTATGCACGAGATTTATAGGAATTCAAATCAATTCCATAAAATTTTAAACACTTTGCTGAATTCGCAACTTGGTGAATAGTTTTTTCGAACTGGAGTCAAACGTAAAAATTTGAACTCTTGAGTTTATCAGTTTTGTTCACAAGCTGGGTTTTATGTAAGCAGTCGTTCTCGATACTTGGTTGCTCGTTTATTGTTTGCACATACTTGAGTAACCTTGAATATTATTTGTAAAAGGTAGCTGTGTATTGCGTTTCGTTCGCTGATGTAGTAATGCCAGCTCAAATTCTAGTTCAACACTGATGTGGAAACCAGTGGGGTTTAACGAGTCCTCTGTCACTACTGATGTGGGACTGCGGCTTTGGGGTTTCAGCGTGGGTACATGTATCAAATCCTCTGTCACCACTGATGCGGACCCAAAGTGGGGCCACGGAAGAAAAACACGGAACACAGGTTGGAGGTAAAGAAAGATATATTTAACAGAAAGGTTTCAAAGAATAGTGTAAAAGTAAGCGAATCTTACTATCCAGTGGTGTCCGATATCGGTAGTCGTACGCGGCTGCGCACTACTGGTGCTACTAGAGAATTTAGTCAGCCTTCCTACTTAAGGCGAAATGTGACACAGGGTCATTTTTATGTGGGTCTTTCGGGTCATATAGCCCGGCCAAAAATATCTGTCTATCTTTCTCCAGTCATAACTTTACCCTTCGGCGAGGCCACTACTGGGTTAGTGGTCTCTACCTTCAGGCAGAGTGCTGACAGTGACAAAGGTAGCACTACTGGTGTTACTACATTATTTAGCTGTCCCTCCCAGTAAGGGCAACATGTGACACATGGTCAATTTATAACTGGGCTTTCCGGGCTATATGGCCCGGCCAAAAAATACCTATTTTTCCCCAGTCGTGCTTCGGTATTTACCAGCCTTCCCACGCAAGGCTAGATGTGACACATGGTCATTATATAGTGGGTATTCACGGCCATATAGCCGGGCCAAAAAAATGTCTGTCTATTTTTACCGAGTCCTGCTTCTACCCTTCGGCGGAACCACGACTGGGTTATTGCTCTCTGCTCGGAAGCAGAGAGCGCCCTCTACCCGAAGGTAGTGAGCTGACAGTGTCAATAGTAGCACTACTGGCGCTACTATATTTAGCTGTCCCTCCCAGTAAGGGCAACATGCGACACATGGTCAGTTTATGACTGGGATTTTCGGGCTATATGGCCCGGCCAAAAATACCTGTCTGTTTTTCCCCAGTCTTGCTTCTACCTTTCGGCGGAACCACGACTGGGTTATTACTCTCTGCTTCCGAGCAGAGAGCGCCCTCTACCCGAAGGCAGAGGGCGGGCAGTGACAAAGGTAGCACTACTGGTGTTACTTTTTCCATAATACTACCATTCACATAGTAATATTGTACTGGAAGTCTCCATGATGTAAGTAAGCATCGGTCTCACAACAATATAGGTATATATATATATATAGACAATACTAAAATTATTGATCAACACACAGATATTCGACGCCTAAAATTTTTAGAGGCACTACATATCTGAAGTAAAAAACCTCTTATCAATGGCACAGCTTACCAAGTTTCTGGACATGTACTTACTTGTGTTTAGAGGGTTTATTTTAAATATAATTAAGGTAAATAATTACTTGCCTCTGAGTAATTAGTTGGTTTGGTTACTCGATCACCAAAATTTTAGCCTCTTCGGTCAGCATTTATCTGCATCTAGCAACCGGATTTTGTAACCCTCTACATTGAAAGGATCTTGTGCCTTTATTGAGGGAAGAACAGTCATGAAATATCTACTCATATAAAATGGCTGTAAAATATTTTTCTTTAAAAATGTGTTTTTCTCATACCTAATCGGATCCTAATTAGATTACAGGTTACTGCTTCTGCATCACTAACCAAATAGGTGATCGTTCACTAGGTCATGATATTACAACAGAGAAACTAATCAATGCCAGTCGTCAAGCGAGTTTGTCTGAAGAAACTGATGCCGAACAATTACATTCGCTACGGCGAATTTGGGTGCCATACGCGGAACACGTGAGCAATGACGAGGTTTTGGAAAGGATGGACACAAGAATGAAAACTTATGCTTAACATCAAGAAAAGACAGCTGAATTTAAAGACGGAAAGTGCGACATGGAGAACCGAAGGCGAATTGGCATGGCAAAGAAAGCATTCCAGAAGTTGAGTAAAGTATTAAGAAACAGGACAATTTCGCTAGAAACAAGGAAGAGAGTACTGGATTGCTACGTGCTGTCTGTCCTTTAATATGGCAGTGAATGCTGGACAATACCTTCAAAGATGAAGGAAAAACTTGAAGGAACTGAAATGTGGTTCTACAGAAGGATGCTGCAAATATCATGTATCGATCATGTGAGCAATGATGAGGTCTTGGATATGATGGATATGAAACAAAAAGGAAAATAATACTGAGCATCAGGAAAAGACCGCTGAAGTTCCTGGGACAGGCAATGAGGAAGGAGGGCTTGGAGAATCTGATAGTAACAGAGCAGATAGAGGGAAAAACAGACTGGGGAAAGCAGCGGGTAACATGTTTGAAGGGCCTGAGCAGGTGGATGACACAACGGGGATTGCGTGTTGCTACAAGAGAAATCGTGCTCAAAGCCACCAGGGATAGGGAAACGTAGAAAGCCATGATCGTCCACGACTTTAAGGCACAGGGCACATAGAACAAGAAGAAGAATGAGGAAGGAGGGTTTGGTGAATCTGATGCTCACGGGGCGGATAGAGGTATTTAGAAACAAGGGTACTTACTGGATAAATGGTGGAGCGGGGATTGAGAGGGAGGACAGGAGAAGGGGTATTCAGATCGACAAGAGAGAGGATGATGTAGAGGGCAACGCACATAGAAGCAGACGAAATAAATCTAAAAGACATGCTTGCGTAGCTAATCAGATTTGAGAAGAGATGGATTTATACATAATAAGAATTTGATAAACAAATAAGAATTTATAATGCGGGTATAAGGTGGGGGATCAATTCTGTATTATGTTCAATATATAAACTGATCCCTCACTTTGTGGCAATGCTTTCCCTGTATTTATATTCTAGATGTATGGGCTTAAGAAGATGAATGGTGGAGCGGGACTGAGTGAGATGACAGAAAAAGTGGTATTAAGAGCGACAAGGGATAGGGAGAAGTGGAAAGCCATGATCGCCTACGTCTTGAAGGCACACGACACAAAGAAAAATACAAAATAAATCTAAAACAATGCTTGCGAAGCTAATCAGTTTTGAAAATAGATGGATTTATACTTAATAAGAATTTGGTAAACAAATAAGAATTTATAATGCGGGTATAAAGTGGGGGAACAATTCTGTATTATATACAATATATAAACTGATCCTTCACTTTGTGGCCATGTCCGTTTCTATGCATTTATATTCTAGATTTATGGACCTGAAAAGATGGATGGTGAAGAGGGGGATTGAGTGGGATAACAGGAGAAATGATATTAAGAGCTACAAAGGGAGATGTGGAGGGCCATGATTGCCCAGGTACTGAAGGGACATGGCACACAAAATAAGACTGCATTGGCAGCGTTGTTTTCATCATTTTCTAACTGACGATGATATAGTCAAGTAACAGGACAGATTTTAACTTAACTCATAGCTAGACAGAAAAGAGATGTATTATATTTTGACGTAGTAATTAGTGGGGGATCAGTTTAATACTTCATCACAATAGAAAAACCAATCCCTTACTTTATGCCCAGTAGAAGCTCGAACTGTTTTCAACTACTATGCTCAGTCAGTCAGTTAATTGCCATACGTGATACACGCTTGGGCGATCATGTCTCGAAAGAGACATGACTGACTGGGTAGAAGATTATTCCGTAGTAGGTTGCCATTGCTTTCTGCGATAGACTGGTTGCCAGCCAAGGCTATAGAACCCAATCTGTTCCATTATTTGACTCATAGCTTGAAGGGGAAGAGACGTATTATATTATTAAGTAGTAATTAGTGGGGGATCAGTTTTTTACTTTTTTACAATATAAAAACGATCCCTTAATTTATGCCCAGCATAAATTTTAATTATGTTTCCAACTATGATATTCAGTGAGTCAGTTATGTGCCATACGTGATACACGCTTTGAGCGATCATGAGATATGAAAGAGACATGACTGACTAGGCAGAAGATTATCCCGCAGTAGGTTGCCATTGCTTTCTGCGGTAGACTGGTTGCCAGCCAAGGCTATAGAACCCAATCTGTCCTGTTATTTGACTTACAGTTAGAGAGGAAAGAGATGTATTATATTATTACGCAGTAATTAGTGGGAATCGGTTTATTACTTAAAAACAATAGAAAATCGATCCCCCACTTTATGCCCAGTAGAAGTTTAAATTATGTTTTCTACTATCATATTCAGTCAGTCACTTAAGTGCCATACTTGACACATACTTTGGGCGATCATGTCTCGAAAGTGACATGACTGACTGGGCAGAAGATTATTCCGTAGTAGGTTGCCATTGCTTTCTGCGGTCGACTAATTGCCGACCAAGGCTATAGAACCTAATCTGTCCCATTATTTAACTCATAACTGATATTTGTGCATAAGTGATTGCAAGTAATTCAACTGGAATTCGAACTCGGTATCCATTGCACCACAAGGCACATACCTCATCTTTTTTTCTTTTTATCGTTTAATTAATAATCATATTGACTCCAATTTGCGTCTTAGCGACGTTATTGCGAATATTATTAAAAACAAAAACCCTCCTGTTAATATTAGAACCGATTTCTGGAGCATCATATACAATGCTTTAGAAATGATATAACGCAGCCTATGTACGTACTGTCACGTGACTGCCTCGTTTTCATGAGCCAGTAATTGATGAGTTAGTCTGATTGTCGCTCAGTAATAAAGTATAAACGATTTTGACTGGCTTAATGTCTCTTCGTCATTCTTTTCTTACTGATGTGAAACTGGTATGAAGCTCAAGAACAATTCATGTATTTTACTGACTCCCTTTGAAAGATGTAATGCATGCATGCATACATGATTACAGTAAACATTTTTTTTTAATCATATCACCCCGAGCAAGGCGGTAACGCCACTGAAGCGCAGGGGGCTACGTCGGAATGAAAAGATTGGAAAAGAGAAAGCCGGAATATACTCCAATTGAGAAAGAAAAAAAAAAGAAACGCGTGAAAAGATGGGAAAAGAGAAAGCCGGAGACCACATCCTAAACAAGGAACAAGGGATGAGCCTCTTCACCTGTTCAATAGACGTGGGTGGAGTGTGAACCGGCCGATAGTTTAGTCTATCTACTCCAATTGAAAAAAAAACAGTGAAAAGATTGGAAAAGGGAAAGCCGGAGACCACATCCTAAACAAGGAACAAGGGATGATCCTCTTCACCTGTTCAATAGACGTGGGTGGAGTGGGAACCGAGTGATAGTTTAGTCTATCTACTCCAAATGAGAAAGAAAAAATTAGAAATGAGTGAAAAGATTGGAAAAGAGAAAGCTGGAAACCACATCCTAAACAAGGAACAAGGGATGATCCTCTTCACCTGTTCAATAGACGTGGGTGGAGTGTGAACCGGGCGGTAGTTTAGTCTATCTGCTCTAATTGAGAAAAAAAAAGAAACGAGTGAAAAGATTGGAAAAGAGAAAGGCGAAGACCACATCCTAAACAAGGAACAAGGATGATCCTCTTCACCTGTTCAATAGACGTGGGTGGAGTGTGAACCGGGTGATAATTTAGTCTATCTACTCCAATTGAAAAAAAAGAGTGAAAAGATTGGAAAAGAGAAAGCCAGAAACCACATCCTAAACAAGGAACAAGGGATGAGCATCTTCACCCGTTCAATAGACGTGGGTGGAGTGTGAACCGGGTGATAGTTTAGTCTATCTACTCCAAATGAGAAAGAATAAAATAGAAACGAGTGTAAAGATTGGAAAATAGAAAGCCGGAGATCACATCCTAAACAGGGAACAAGGGATGATCCTCTTCACCTGTTCAATAGACGTGGGTGGAGTGTGAACCGGGCGATAGTTTAGTCTATCTACTCCAAATGAGAAAGAAAAAAATAGAAACGAGTGAAAAGATTGGAAAAGAGAAAGCCGGAGACCACATCCTAAACAGGGGACAAGGGATGATCCTCTTCACCTGTTCAATAGACGTGGGTGGAGTGTGAACCGGGCGATAGTTTAGTCTATCTACTCCAATTGAAAAAAAAACAGTGAAAAGATTGGAAAAGGGAAAGCCGGAAACCACATCCTAAACAAGGAACAAGGGATGATCCTCTTCACCTGTTCAATAGACGTGGGTGGAGTGTGAACCGGGCGATAGTTTAGTCTATCTACTCCAATTGAAAAAAAAACAGTGAAAAGATTGGAAAAGGGAAAGCCGGAGACCACATCCTACACAAGGAACAAGAGATGATCCTCTTCACCTGTTCAATAGACGTGGGTGGAGTGTGAACCGAGTGATAGTTTAGTCTATCTAATCCAATTGTAAAAAAAAAAAAAAGAGTGAAAAGATTGGAAAAGAGAAAGCCGGAAACCACATCCTAAACAAGGAACAAGGGATGAGCCTCTTCACCTGTTCAATAGACGTGGGTGGAGTGTGAACCGGGTGATAGTTTAGTCTATCTACTCCAATTGAGAAAAAAAAAAAGAAACGAGTGAAAAGATTGGAAAAGAGAAAGCCGAAGACCACATCCTAAACAAGGAACAAGGGATGATCCTCTTCACCTGTTCAATAGACGAGGGTGGAGTGTGAACCGGGTGATAGTTTAGTCTATCTACTCCAATTGAGAAAGAAAAAAAAGAAACGAGTGAAAAGATGGGAAAAGAGAAAACCAGAAACCACATCCTAAACAAGGGACAAGGGAACAACCTCTTCACCTGTTCAATAGACGTGGGTGGAGTGTGAACCGGGCGATAGTTTAGTCTATCTACTCCAATTGAAAAAAAAACAGTGAAAAGATTGGAAAAGGGAAAGCCGGAAACCACATCCTAAACAAGGAACAAGGGATGATCCTCTTCACCTGTTCAATAGACGTGGGTGGAACGTGAACCGGGTGATAGTTTAGTCTATCTACTCCAATTGAAAAAAAAAAAAGAGTGAAAAGATTGGAAAAGAGAAAGCCGGAAACCACATCCTAAACAAGAAACAAGGGATGATCCTCTTCACCTGTTCAATAGAGGTGAAACGAAAACGATCTTTGCTTACATGTTTAGAATCTGCACCGGTTTTTGAATTTAAATGCATCCTTCTTCTACACCGGTTACAATTAAGCATAAATATCACTGCCATCTCTACTAATGCTAATTAAAAATAAAATAGTTGCGTGAAGAAGAGACGGGCTCAAAATATTCCCCAAAATATTTATGAAAATACAGCTACACTATTCTGAGGACCCCAGAAATTATGCCAGGATTCGTCATTGGAGGCCACAATTTGATCAACATAAGGTACGCGGATGATACAATGCTGATATCAGACATAGAAAAGAAACAAGATATCCTACAGAAGGTAGCTGAAGATAGTGACAAGAAAGGACTACAAATAAACTGCAAAAAAAAAACAAAAAGACGAATGCATTGTCATCATCTAAAAGAGCAACACGATATACCAAATACAGGTGGGGATACTAAAATCAAGCAGGCACAAAAATTTAAATACCTGGGAACTGTTCTAAGAGAAGACGGAAAGTGCGACACAGAGATCCGAAGGCGAATTGATATGGCGAAGGACGCGTTCCAGAAACTGAGTATTAAGAAACAGGACAATTTCGCTAGAAACAAAGAAGAGAGTACTTGATTGCTATGTGCTGTCCGTTCTTCAATATGGCAGTGAATGCTGGACAATATCATCAAAGATGAAGGAAAAACTTGAAGCAACTGAAATGTGGTTCTATAGAAGGATGCTGCGAATATCATGGATCGATGAGGTCTTGGAAATGATGGAAACGAAAAGGAAATTAATACTGAGCATCAGGAGGAGACAACTGAAGTTCTTGGGGCATGCAATGAGGAAGGAGGGTTTCGAGAACCTGATACTAACAGGCCAGATAGATGGAAAAAGAGACAGATGAAAACAGTGGATAACATATTTGAAGGACCTGATCAGGTGGATGACGGAACGACGGTTGCGTGGTGTATCGGTTGCGGGAGAAAGCGTGCTAAGAGTCACCAGGGATAAGACGTGGAAAGCTATGATCGCCTACATCCTGAAAAGACAAGGCATATAGAAGAACAAGAAGAAGAACATGGCTCACTGATTTTTCTAAGCAACTAACCACCCGCACGTCCAATACGGATGTTAAGCTATCAGCACGGCCAGTGTTGATATTAAGTGCGTGCCTAGGAAGCACCACAACACAAATTTTTCCTTACACCAGCAATGATAAGTGATGTAATGAATAGGTAATGAATGTGCATACACCTTGTTTTCCCCTCACTGAAATTTGACAGGCTGATGTTAGCCATAAATATAGACTAAGGCGAAGACGTCCAGAGATCCAGAGATCTATCACTAGAAGTCTATTGGTCTTCCACTAGAGATCTACCACTACGGGTCTATGTCTATTGACTATGCCTACGTCTCAGGATACTGCATACTACGGGTACCGTCCATTATGTCTATATACTAGATTGTTCTACCCGGTTATATTTGCCTTAACCGCTTAGCAACCTAGAATGATATATATATACATATACCTTTCCGTGACACATCAATAAGAATCCGAAAGACAAACAGATGTTGGTTAACCTGATTTGCATCAATTTTTCCTTTTCTAAGACCAGGATTCCCTTGTGGTGCAGTGTGAAACAGGAGAGCCGAGTTCTAATTTCAGTTGAATTCGTTGCATTCACCGACGTAAATGTACCCTTGAGAATGTACCCTCCAGCCACGGATTAAATAGCAGGACAGATTGGTTTCTATAGCCTTCATTGGAAACCAGTCTACCGCAGAAAATGATGGCAAACTACTGTGGAAAAATCTGCCAAGTCAGTCATGAATTGAAAGAGACATGATCGCCCAATCGTCAATTCCGAATGGCACTTTACTGATTGGATGTGCGTTGTAGTGCAGTGAATATCGACTCAGAACGACAAATCGATGTGCCGAGTTCAAATTCCATTTGAATTCCTCGTATTCACTTATGTACAAATACCTTTTAGAAAGGTATTAATCCGTCTCCTCTTTCTAGTTATGTGTTAAATAATAAGGCAAATTTGGTTCTATAGCCATGGCTGGCAACCATTCTACGGTAGAAAGCAATGGTAACCTACTGCGGGATGATCTTCTGCCCATTCAGTCATGTCTCGAGACATGATCGCCCAAAGCATGTATCACGTATGTCACTTAACTGACTGACGTTACTGATTGGCTGGCTCTTCTGGACATGTCAGAATATCACTCCCATCCCGCTTTTCAATATTATCCGACTGAAAAGGTTCATTTAAAATAATATGCATATACTATTGAAGATCTTTATTCTTTTCCATATCACTACGTGAACATGTGTATGGGGAACTTCGACATGTTCATCTGTTTGCACATCCATTAGGTACTGTCATAGCTTCGGATAAATAAAGAAACATTCCGAAGAAATATTTAACCCTCTAGGGCCATTCATATTTGATACAGTATTTCCCTATAAGGAAACATTTGGTATTTCCCTATAAGGAAACATTTGGTATTCATTGACTGAGCAGTCAGTACTGCTTTCATTTGAAATTTATAAAATATTTCTCTTAAAAAATTTTTCAGGAAAATATTTCTTTCAAGGCTTGTTTTCATACTGTATCAAATATGATACGAATGGCCCTAGAGGGTTAAGGAACTGATTTATCAAACACGCTGTTTTTTAGGGAAGTGGATATTTATTCATGTATAATATATTTTATAAAAATTTGCTCTCAGCGTCATCATGTAATGGGTAACAAGTTCGTCTTCTTCTTTTTCTATGTGCCCTGTCCCTTCAGGACATAGGCGATCATGGTTCTCCACGTCTCCCTATCTCTTTTGGCTTTTAGTATGTTTGCTTCTGTCACTCCTGGCAACCCCCGTTCCGTCATCCACCTGATCAGGCCCTGCAAATATGTTATCCGCTGATTTCGTCTGTCTCTTTTTCACTTTATCTGGCCTGTCAGTATCAGGTTCTCCAAGCTCTCTTTCTTCATTGCGTGTCCCAGGAACTTCAGTTGTCTCCTCCTGATGCCCAGTATTAATTTACTTTTTGTTGCCATTCTTTCCAACACCTCATCGTTGCTTGCATGCTCAGTTTACGATATCCGCAGCATCCTTCTGTAGAACCACCGCCGCTTCAAGTTTTGTCCTCGTTTTCGATGATATTGTCCAGCATTCACTGCCGTATTGAAGTCTTACAACATCAATTGTGACTGAATAGAGAGTTCTTTCTTCAGTGGATGTCGCATGCCTACGTTCTTTTGCCGCATCTAAACTACGCTAACAGAATCACCATTCTATTACTATCCTCACTGGGTGCTCCATACATCTGGCCTTGTGTCACATCTAAGCGGTGCTTTAAAAAATCAACTAAAATGAGCACTCCAGCGAGTTGTAGGGTTTAGCAAGTATATTTCGCAAGATGAATAACGACCAAATTTTGAGTTCGGTCTTAATGGGGGCTTCAGATTTTCGGCCTTGTACCACATTTAATCTGGGCTTAGAAAATAATCTTCGGGAATTCGACTTGGTGTAAGCTTCTCTGGCTAGATCAGTTACGACTCAATAGAGAGTTCAGTCCTAACTGGATGCCCCATACTTTCGACGTTGTACCACACCTAAGATACGCTTAGAAAATCTCCATTAACAAAGATTATTTTATAGAGAAGTTTTATAAAATTAATAGCAATAAAAATTTTAATGCATTTTTAAAATTGAATACCAATTAATTTGTTTTAATCCAAAACTAATCATTAAAAAATTGAAGCAAACTTCAATAAACAAAAACTTTAATAGAATGACAAGGAAATTGAAGCAAACTTCAATAAACAAAAACTTTAATAGAATGACAAGGAAATTGAAGCAAACTTCAATAAACAAAAACTTTAATAGAATGACAAGGAAATTGAAGCAAACTTCAAAAAACAAAAACTTTAATAGAATGACAAGGAAATTGAAGCAAACTTCAATAAACAAAAACTTTAATAGAATGACAAGGAAATTGAAGCAAACTTCAAAAAACAAAAACTTTAATAGAATGACAAGGAAATTGAAGCAAACTTCAATAAACAAAAACTTTAATAGAATGACAAGGAAATTGAAGCAAACTTCAATAAACAAAAATCTTTAATAGAATGACAAGGAAATTGAAGCAAACTTCAATAAACAAAAACTTTAATAGAATGACAAGGAAATTGAAGCAAACTTCAATAAACAAAAACTTTAATAGAATGACAAGGAAATTGAAGCAAACTTCAATAAACAAAAAATTTAATAGAATGACAAGGAAATTGAAGCAAACTTCAATAAACAAAAACTTTAATAGAATGACAAGGATATTGAAGCAAACTTCAATAAACAAAAACTTTAATAGAATGACATGGCATTTTAATTCGATAAACAAAAATTTCAATAGAATGCCAAGTTACTGGAATTAATTAAACAAAATTCTGTAACAAAAAAAAGTAACAGATTTTGTCCTACCCTCAAACATCCTTCAACTGCCCCACTTGGAAGGAATCCATCCTCAGGTCGGGAACTTGTGTTTTAAAACAGCGCGCAGATCGTTCTTTGGAGATCGTCATTGGAATTGAGGAGATCCAGCCCAGATGTTACGGCAATATTTCATTTTTGGCATGATCTGCCTCTTGTAAAGATAAAGTATGGTAGATGGTGTCAGGTACTTTTTGGAACGTTACAAAGAACCAATCATTTTTCTTGTTTATTGATGGATCGTATATCTGAGTTCCAATTGTCATGCTTGAAATTGACTAACAGACGACACTAATTAGAAATGCAACAATTTATCAAAACGGGTGAGAATTAATTTTTCCCCATATTGCGCTGTTAAAGCTATGTCAGACGGGAGAAAATTAGAGGTGCACACATACACTGTGGTTAATACTAAACTCAGTGAAAACTCATGAAAAGTAAGCGTTTAATTTTATTCATTGTTTTATTTGCAGAAATATTTATTTTTATTTGCCGATTTTTCTTCCCAATTCACTCTTGTCAGCCAACCTCCTTCATTTCGATCCTGTCATCACGTTTGTTCCAATTATATCTTACTTAATATTGTTATTGCGTATGCTTCTTGATCGCAAAAGGTAGCGGATTCCAGCACAGAAGTGCAGGGGATCGTGCAGGTACTACACTCTGATCCAGGGTAGAAAAACGGTTAGGCCGAACATTTTTGAACGAGAGATAATCGTACATATAATAATAATACAGATATTTTTTCGTTTAGCAAAGGGGGCCAAAGATAAAATGGTGCTCAATCTATAGGAGTGGACTCTTGCGCCGTCAATAAATACTAGCCTGGGTGACTTCCGTGAAGGCAGTCGTGAGGCAGCCATATGATAGTCTTGACGCAGCTGTGAGGCAGTCGTGACGCAGCTTAACTATACAGTTTTGGACGTACTCATCTTATTTGATCCCAAATAATCACCTTCTGATCCCTAATAATCTCCTATTGATCCCTAATAATCCTCTTTTGATCCCTTATAATCACCTTCTGATCCCTAATAATCTCCTATTGATCCCTAATAAGCCTCTTTTGATCCCTAATAGTCACCTTCTGATCCATAATAATCCTATTTTGATCCCTAATAATCTTCTGATCCCTAATAATCCTCTTTTGATCCCTAATGATCACCTTCTGATCCCTAATAATCCTCTTTTGATCCCTAATAATCTCCTTCTGATCCCTGATAATCCTATTTTGATCCCTAATAATCTCCTTCTGATCCCTAATAATCCTCTTTTGATCCCTAATAATCTCCTTCTGATCCCTAATAATCCTCTTTTGATCCCTAATGATCACCTTCTGATCCCTAATAATCCTCTTTTGATCCCTAATGATCTCCTTCTGATCCCTAATTATCCTCTTTTGATCCCTAATAATCTCCTTCTGATCCCTAATAATCCTCTTTTGATCCCTAATAATCTCCTTCTGATCCCTGATAATCCTCTTTTGATCCCTAATAATCTCCTTCTGATCCCTGATAATCCTCTTTTGATCCCTAATAATCTCCTTCTGATCCCTAATAATCCTCTTTTGATCCCTAATGATCACCTTCTGATCCTAATAATCCTCTTTTGATCCCTAATAATCTCCTTCTGATCCCTAATAATCCTCTTTTGATCCCTAATAATCTCCTTCTGATCCCTGATAATCCTCTTTTGATCCCTAATAATCTCCTTCTGATCCCTAATAATCCTCTTTTGATCCCTAATGATCACCTTCTGATCCTAATAATCCTCTTTTGATCCCTAATAATCTCCTTCTGATCCCTAATAATCCTCTTTTGATCCCTAATAATCTCCTTCTGATCCCTAATAATCCTCTTTTGATCCCTAATGATCACCTTCAGATAGCTAATAGCACGGTGGCTAATACGACTAATGGTTTTTGTTACATTTCATACTAGCAGTATAGCCCGGCGTTGCTCGGGTGCAATGAAAGCTTTAAAACTGATCCATGGTCCTGGCGCTCAGACTCTTTGGACGTTGGCACGAAAGACTAAAAAGCAGTAGTTGTTTCTAGTTAAAGCGAAACTGTAGTCTGAAAGAAAAATGCATGGATGTAAGTCAAATTTGGATTTCCTGGTATCGATATACATGTATATATATATTATCCGTTTTCTGCAATATTGTAAGAACTGCAACCTTGAAACTTCTGAATATCGTATCTTATGTCTTTGTCTATGAGTGTATCAAATTTGATTAAAATCGGACCACTCCTATAACCCGATTTTTTCGATTATCGATTTTCGATATTTATCGGGGGTAACTGGACACAAAACCTAGCTAAGAACACTCGCAGACGCTTATCGTACAATTGTGTAAATTTTCAAGAAAATCGGTTCAGCCGTTTTGGAGTCTATAGGTAACGGACACACACACAAACACACACACACAGAGACAAAGTTTCTTTTATAAATAAGTTTAGATTAGAGTCGATAAATGGATCTGTTGACAACAAAACTATTCAATGAGTATTTTGTGATTCCTGTTTACATTTGACCAGCTTTCAACTCTTCGTACATTAGTCAGTTTCTTGTCTCCATCTCTATTGGAATTATCAGAAATTTCCTTGTTTTCTAAACTTCTAAGAAGAAATATATTTTATTTCATATATTATTATTAGGATTATTGCTTTTATCTTTGTATTAACTGTAGATTTTGTTCGATACACTATTTCATCATTGTTTATATTCATTGATGTCTAGAATTTTATTTCGTCCTGGGTATAACGATAAACTACATCCGGCAGCAAGACCTCTGATCGCGAGATTGAAGGTTTTGAGAAGCATAGAACCACTTCTTAAGTGCCGTTGTTCCCAGGTTCACCCTGACCAAGGATGTAACACCTATTAAAGCACCAGACTTGGTTCAAAACACGAAGCAAATATAAAATATATTTTATTATAAAAATATCTGCAAAGTATTTTATTCGTAAAAAGAAAATTACCAGCAATATTATTTTGTGAAAGAAAACAAAAAAAAACAATGTTACTAGCAATAAATCTTTGTAAAACATGACCAGCAACATATTGTGAAAAGCATATTACCAGCAATATATTTTTGCTACAAAAATATTACCAGTAATATATTTTTGCAAGAAAAAATATTATCAGCAATATATTTTTGTAAGAAAGCATATTACCAGCAATATATTTTTGCTACAAAAATATTATCAGCAATATATTTTTGTAAGAAAACATATTACCAGCAATATATTTTTGCTACAAAAATATTATCAGCAATATATTTTTGTAAGAAAACATATTACCAGCAATATATTTTTGCTACAAAAATATTATCAGCAATATATTTTTGTAAGAAAAATATTGCCAGAAATATATTTTGTAGAAGAAAAGTTTACCAGCAATAAAGTTTTGTAAAAATAAATATTACCAGCAATAAATTTTGTAAAAAAAAATGTTAACAGTGATACATTTTTGTGAATAAACAAAAATACTACCTTCAGTACCTCTTTGCAAATGGAATTAGCAATGCCCCTAAAAAATTTAAATTCCGGCATTAAATGACCCATAAGTTGTTGATATGCCGCTAAACAAACAAACAACAGAATTATATTAATTTTTTTGGCTCCTTATTGTATCAAACCAAATGGCTGAATATTAACACAGTGTTTTTTTAATATCCCAATAGGCGACATTGTAAACAATCTTCCGCTACACTTTTAAGAATTGTCAACAGGAAAATGGAACCGAAAGTGTGTCCTGAATTAAAGATTATGACTTCCTGGAAGAAAGGGTTTTCAAGTATCTATTAGCTTTTATCACTTCGCCCCCTGTGCTTCTTAGAGACGTAGTTGTACCCATCCTTTTTTGGACCAATGAACTCTTTTCATGCGTCAGAATGTCATTCCCATTAGCTTTCAAGACAGCTTTTACTAAAAGCCTTCATTGTTTTACATGTCCCTGCATATATCTTTCCATGGGCACAAATCGCTGTGGTGTAATGATTGCAAAGATAGTCTCACTAGAATAATTACGACTGAGTAGTGAGTTTGATCCTGACTGGATGCTGTACATTTTTGCTTTTAGGCCACTTCTGAACCCAATGTTAAAATCGGCCTTGTTTACATCTGGCCTCAGTCGAAGGTTTCTGGTAAATAGCCATATAAAAGTCTAACTTCAAAATGACTCAGGTGTTCAAAATGAAATGAAAATAAGTTGTTCCATTGACGTTTTGTTGCAAACGTGGAAACCAAGCAGACAAATAAGAAATTGTTTTTTCGTCCAAGCAAGTGTAGAGTGCGTTGTGGCGCAGTGGATATCGGCTCGGAACGAGAAATCGAGGAGCCGAGTTCGAATTCCAGTTGAATTCCTTGCATTCACTTACGCGTAAATACCCTTGGGAAAGATACTAATCCGTCTCTTCCCTTATTTATGGGTTAAATAACAGGACAGATTGGGTTGGGTTCTATAGCCTTGGCTGTCAACCATTCTACCGCAGAAAGCAATAGCAACCTACTGCGGGATAATATTCTGCCCAGTCAGTCATTCATGTCTCGAAAGAGACATGATCGCCCGAGCGTGTATCACGTATGGAACTTAACTGAAGAGTAGAGTATGCCCAAAGGAGGTTAGCATATCGTGTTCACCCAAAATAGAAGTGAAGTACTGAAGATACTGAACGAAATGTGAGTTCTTTGGGTTGTGAGTTAAATGAAGCTTCCTCTCCGGTAAATATCATATATACAGAAAATAAACGAATTTTTTTTTTAATTTTCTATAAATGAGACAATGCAAGATTTGTACTTAAACAAGAAAATGAAACCTGATTTTCAGATTAGTCGCCCTCAAATTTGCTAAAAACTTGTTTGGTATCCATACTCCATTTGTTATTAATGTTATTGACCATTTCCATAAAGAACCATTTTGACCACTTCGATATAATACCATATTGACCATATTAAAAAAAGGAAATGTATGTAATAATAGAAGCAATCCTTTAAAGTCTAATATTAGATTTTTACAGCAAACAATGTCGAAGGATGTGTGTTGTGGTGCAGTGGATATCGGCTCGGAACGAGAAATCGGGGAGCCGAGTTCAAATTCCAGTTAAATTCCTTGCATTCACTTAGGAGAGAGATTCAGACCTTTGGGAAAGGTCTGAATCTGTCTCTTCCTATAAGTTGTGGGTTAAATAACAGGATAGATTGGGTTCTATAGCCTTGGCTGGCAACCAGTCTACCGCAGAAAGAATGGCAACCTACTGCGAGGTAATCTTCTACCCAGTCAGTCATGTCTCTTTCGAGACATGATCGCCCAAAGCGTGTATCACGTATGGCACTTAACTGACTGAGTGAATATAATAGTTGGAAACATGATTAAGGCTTCTACTGGGCATAAAGTGGGGGATCGATTTCCTATTGTTTTGAAGCAATAAACTGATCCCCCACTAATTACTACATAATAATATAGTACATCACTTCCCCCATCTAGTTATGAGTCAAATAATAGAAAAGATTATGTTCTATAGCCTTAGTCATCAACCAATCTACCGCAGAAAGCAATGGCAACCTACTGCGGGATAATCTTCTGCCCAGTCAGTCATGTCTCTTTCGAGACATGATCGCCCAAGCGTGTATCACGTATGGCACTTAACTGACAGACTGAATATAATAGCAGGAAACATGATTAAGGCTTCTACTGGGTATAAAGTGGGGGATCAGTTATATATTGTTAAGAAGTAATAAACTGATCCCCCACTAATTACTTCATAATAATATAGTACATCACTTCGCCCATCTAGTTATGAGTCAAATAATAGGACAGATTATGTTCTATAGCCTTAGTCGTCAACCAATCTACCGCAGAAATCAATGGCAACCTACTGCGGGATAATCTTCTGCCCAGTCAGTCATGTCTCTTTCGAGACATGATCGCCCAAGTGTGTATCACATATGGCACTTAACTGAATGTCGAAGTTGATTATTATCAAGGTGTTTAGATGGCTTTTTGTGATTTTTTTGTGATTTTGTGGCCTATTAACCCCTAGGTGTTGTTTACTTCTGAAATGTGAATATTTTATAGTTTTTCTTATTGAGATAATAAAATCTTTAATTATGTCTTACTAATTAACCTATAGCTGGAGCAGAAGAGATGAATTCACATCTTTTCCTAGAGTCAGTCAGTTATGTATATTCGTTGGTTTTGTTTTATGGCATATCAACACCTCGGTGGGTTATTTATTACCAACTAAATTTGATTGATTTATTGCTAGTAATACCTTTATCTTCCAACAATTTATTGTTGTTTTTTATATAAGATTTTTTTGTGTCTAGCAATATATTTTTCTTTTTCAAGTATCAAGATTCACTGGGATTTGTTTTTAATGGCAGGGTCCCCAAGTCCTACCCTGTTATTTAACCTATAACTGGAGGGAAGGGACGGATTAATAACTTTCCCAAGGGTACCAGTACTTAAGTGAATGCAAGGTATTCAACTGGAATTCGAACTCGGCTCAGATAGAGAGGGAAAGAGAGAGAAAGGAGAACAGAATAAGATAGATGGATAGATAGATAGTTAAATAGGTATAAACATACCTAGCTAGCTAGATAGCTATGAACAGACGTAGATAGATAGATAGATAGATAGATAGATAGATAGATAGATAGATAGATAAGAGACTGGAAAAGAGACTTGGATAGATAGATAGATAGATAGATAGATAGATAGATAGATAGATATGAATAAACTGAAATGGATAGATGGGCAGATATCAACAGACTGAAATAGAAAGATTGATAGATAGATTGTAAAATTGTTTGATTGTAAATAGACAGACCGAGATAAATGCTTTGATAGAGTGTCAGATAGATAAATATTGCATAACTCGAGATAGATACATAGAGAAAAACAGTCTGAAATGAAAAGATACATAGAAACAAATTTATACATATATATATATATGTGTGTGTGTGTGTGTGTGTGTGTGTGTGTGTGTGTGTGTGTGTGTGTGTGTGTGTACAAGCACATTGATACATGTCTTTCTCTTTCTTCATTTCTGTCCATTCGCACACATACACGAACATAATTATTCCGTCTATTCACACATATACACACACATATCTACATCTGTCTGTATGACTGTCATTACACACATACACCCACACATATATGTATACATATATATTTATATACACAGACACGCACACACAAATATATATAGTTGTATAATACATTTTTGATGCATCAAGTGTGGTGTTCAGTCATGCACGGTTTTCATGCCCGATTTGGGGTTTTGTATCATATTAATTTAAAAACAGCAGCACCAACCTCACTTCTCTTCCCAAGCCGATATCCACTGCACCACAACGCACATCCGTGACTAAACGCTTACAGCACCTGGTATTCCCAAGCAGTCACCCATCTAAGTACTGACAAGGCTCAACGTTGCTTAATTTCGGTGATCGAGCGAGAATCGGTGTATTCAACGTGATATGGCCGTTAGCCAGTTTAGGTATGTGATATTTGTTTGGGTGATCATGACATATCCGATCTATGATAGACTAGGCAGAAGATATTCCCGCAGTAAGTTCCCATTTCATTCTGTGGTAAACTTGTTGCTAACCAAGGCTACAGAACTCAATATGTTATGCTATTTAACACATAGCTGGAGGGAGAAGTGATGGATTATTACATTTCTCAATGTTATTTGCGCGTAAGTGCGGGTAACTTTGGAACTTGGCTCTCTAATTAACAATTCCAAGCTATTATTTATTACACCACGCACACGTACAAACTTACAGCACATGGTATTCTTAAGTGGTCACCCATCTAGGTACTGACCTGGCCCGTCGCTTCTTAACTTCGGTTATCGTATGGGAACCGGGGTTTCAACATGGTATTTTATTTAACGGCATATCAACACCTCTGTGGGTTATTTCCAAAAAGGTAAAGTTTCAAGATATATTTTTTAATGTTCGGTTACAGTGAGAAAGTTGATTTAGTCAGATTTTAATTTTAGTTTGAGTTTTATTTAACGGCATATCAACACCTCTGTGGGTTATTTAATGCCAAAAGGGTAGGATCTTAAGGTATTTTTTTAATGTTCGGTTATAGTGAAAAGGTTGATTTAGTCAAATTTTCATGAACATTTTTTGTTTTATTCTTTTTTATTTTGGAGTTTGACTTTTGTTTACCGGTATATCAACACCTCTGTGGGTTATTTCCAAAAAGGTAAAGTTTCAAGATATATTTTTTAATGTTCGGTTATAGTGAGAAAGTTGATTTAGTCAGATTTTGATCAACATTTTTTGTTTTTATTCTTTTTATTTTAGAGTTTGAGTTTTATTTAACGGCATATCAACACCTCTGTGGGTTATTTAATGCCAAAAAGGTAGGAACTTAAGTTATTTTTTTAATGTTCGGTTATAGTTGAATTAGTCAGATTTTAATGAGCATTTTTTTCTTTTTTATTTTAGAGTTTGAGTTTGGTTTAATGGCATATCAACACCTCTGTGGGTTATTTAATGTCAAAAAGGTGGGGTTTTAAGGTATTTTTTTAATGTTTGGTTATAGTTGAGTTAGTCTGATTTTAATGAAATTCTTTTGTTTTTATTCTTTTTTATTTCAGAAAACTTAAAATGTTTTCTAATTCTGTATTCAAAGATATTTTGCTGAGAATCTCTTTTTCCTTCAAAACGTGTTATGACAATAATTTTTTCTTCAGAAATGTATGTTGGTGTATATTTTTCCTTCAAAAATGTATATTTTTTCGATAAAAGTCTATTTTTATACTACATGGTTTTTTTTATACTACATGGTTTTTTTTATACTACATGGTTTTTTTTATACTACATGGTTTTTTTTACCCCAGTTTGGGCGTTAATTATTACTAATGAGAAGAACAAGAAAAAGAATGTAGAAGAAGAAGAAAAAAAAGACGAAAAGAAGTAAGAAAGAAGAAGTTGCAGAAGAAGAAAAAGCAGTAGAATGATAAGTATAAGAAAAGAAAGAAGAAAAAATAATAATAACTATAGGCATAAAAATTATAATGATAAGGAGAAAATGCGGAAAATAATAATAATAATAATAATAATAATAATAATAATTGGAAAACTCCAGGTATAGATAAAATTCCTAACTTTTGGCTATATTATTTAAATGCAGCACATAAAAAAATAGCCAAAGAACTCCAAGAAATGGTTGACGATCCCACTAAAATTCCTGCATGGATGACAAAAGGAATTACATTTCTTCTATCCAAGAATGGTGACACAAACAACCATTGGAATGAAATTTAATTTGAATAAATGTGCTAAAGCTAGTTTTACGTGGATCAATACAAGAAATATCCTCAATTAGCCTAGACCCTGCTGTAACAATAAAAGAATTGAAACCAGAAGAAGCTTATAAATACCTAGGTGTAAATGAGAGCGAAAACATTCACCATAAAAAAATGAAAGAAATAGTGCGTAAAGAGTACTATAGAAGGCTACGAATGATATTAAAAACTGAATTAAATTAACAGAACAGAGTTATGGCCATTAATAGCCTTGCAATCCCAGTTGTCCAATATAGCTTCAACATCTTAAACTGGACTCTAAACGACATCAGACGAATGGATGCTAAAACAAGAAAGCTTCTTTCTAAGCATAAGATGCATCATCCAAAGGCTGATGTAGACCGTCTATACATACCCCGTAAAGAAGGTGGAAGGGGTCTTATTCAGCTGGAATTGCCATACAAGACAACAACTATTGGCTTACTAACATACATAGAAACAACAAAGGATTGGATGATACAATTAGTAAGGCAACATGAAGAAAGAAAGAAAAAATATTCAATAATAAAAGAAGGCAGTAAATACAAACAAGATTTACAGTTAGTAGATTCTGTAGAAAAGCAAAACAGAAGCCAAGAACCAACTATTGCGGCAAAAAATATGAAAATGAAAGCCAAAGATAAAGCTCTTGAAAAGATGAAACAGCGCTTGTAAGACAAACCTCTGCATGGCTAATATCCAGAACGTGCCAATAAATCCAATGTTGACAAAGTTAATACTCATCGATGGTTACGTGCATCTGGATTTAAGTCTGAAACTGAAGGATTTATACTTGCAGCACAAGACCGAAGTCTTTTCACGAGAAACTTTCAGGCAAATATTATGCATAATAATATGGATCCAAAATGCAGGTTTTGTGATAAACACCAAGAAACAATAGACCACCTAATCTCAGGCTGTTCTGTGCTTGCCCCAAACGAATATAAAAATCGCCACGATAGAGTTGGGCAATATTTACATTGGACAATGTGCAAACATTATGGAAAAGCTGTAAACAAACACTGGTATGAACATCATCCAGCACCGGTTACAGAAATAGAAGATGTAACCATTCTATGGGATTACACCATCTACACAGACAGAAAAATTGAAGCAAACAGGCCAGACATTATTGTTAAAAACCAGAAGGAGAAAACTTGTCTATTAATTGATATGGCTTGTCCAGCGGATTGTAACATAGCAATCAAGGAATTTGAAAAACTGTCAAAATATAAAGACCTGGAAATTGAAATAGAAAAAATGTGGAAATTGAAAACAAGAGTTGTGCCAGTGATAGTAGGTGCACTTGGAATGATAAAAAATGGAAAAAAACAACACATTGAAAGAATCCCTAGAAACCCCAGCTTAAGAGATATACAAAAAATTGTCTTATTAAGTACAGCCCACACACTCAGGAAAACTTTATCTATGTAACGCTAGGGATGATAGGGAAGATAGAAAAACATGAAATGGAGTCATAACAACACGCCACAACCTGCCTTAGGTCTCCCCGCAGACTTGGTTGGTAGTGAGACCAAAGCAGAAATCGAAATATGATGAAAAATGACATAATAATAATAATAATAATAATAATAATAATAAGAAGAAGAAGAAGAAGAAGAAGAAGAAGAAGAAGAAGAAGAAGAAGAAGAAGAGGAAAACAGTAGGAGTTCCAGTCTTGTTTAACGGCATATCAACCTCTGTAGGTTATTCAATGCCAAAATGGTACGGTTTTGAGATCATTTTTTTAATGTTCTGTTATCGTGTGAATGTTGATTTAGTAAGATTTTAATGAATTCTTTTTGTTTTTATTCTTTTTTATTTTAGAAAACTAAAATGTCTTCTAGTTTTGTAATTAAAAATGTTTTGTCGAGAAAACTTCTTTTCTTTTAAAAATGTGTTATCTTAATTTCTTCTTCAAAAATCTATTGTTAGTATTATTTTTCCTTTAAAAATGTATATCTTTTCTATAAAAGTTTATTTTTATGTATATATTTCTATAAAAGTTTATTTTTATAATTTCATAGTGTTTTGACCCCATTTTAGGTCTTAACTATCTTCCCATCGCTGGGACCCTTATAGGTGCTACCACTCCGGGTCAGGGTGAACCTGAGAACAACAGCAATTAAGAGTTGCTTCCATGCTCCTCACAAGCTTCTAATCAGAGGCCTTGCTGCCGGATGCAGTTTATCGTCATGCCCAGGATCTGACTGTAAGACGAGGTGTCTAAACCTGCAGATATTTGCGCCGTAGTTTCTAATTCACTTTTCTTTGCGATTTTTTTTTTATCGAAGTGAATCGTCAAAGATTTCCCCAAAAAGTAGGGTATGCCTTTTTTTCCCCATTTTTTTTTCTTTCTGTGTTCTTAATGGCGTATCTGTTTCCTTAATGGTGTATGGATGAATCAGATATTGAATTTTTTCTTCTTTTACCTTTTCTCTTTTTCAAAGAACATATTTCCTAATCAGCAACATTGTCAAAGTTTATTTTTTCTTTTCGCGTTTGCGTTGAGTCAGTATTTAAGTATACGAAAGAAATCAAGCAAAAAGTTCAATATATACAGTTTACTTTACTTGAAAGAAAAAAGCCCACATCTTGAATTTGAACATTTTTTATAATTAATCTCCAATAAAGAAAACTTTCTGTCTTGTATAATTCACAGGAAAATGAATACGAAACAGAATGAAAGTTTTTATAAAAGAAATTAGTCGCCCAAACAGAAAACACGATTCTATTTTTCTAATTTAGATCAAGCAAAAGAACAACCTCGTATCGTTCCTACCATTGCTAACACCTCATCTTTTTTATATTAAGTGTTCCTTCAGTAAGTGACTATCAGCCATACGTGATACACACGCGGGCAATCATGTCTCAAAAGAGACATGACTGACTGGGCAGAAGATTATCCCGCAATAGGTTGCCATTACTTTTTGCGGTAGACAGGTTGCCAGCCAAGGCTATAGAACACAAACTATCCTGTTATTTGACTCATAGCAAGAGGGGAAGGAGATGTTTTAAATTATTAAGTATAATTATTGGGGATCAGTTTATCACTTCATAACAATTAAAAACTGACCCCTCACTTTATGCCCAGTAAAGGCTTTAATTGTTTCAATCTATTATACTCAGTCAGTCAGTTAAGTGCCGTACGTGATACATGCTTAGGCGATCATGTCTCAAAAGAGACATGACTAACTTGGTAGAAGATTATCCCGCAGTAGGTTGCCATTACCTTCTGCGGTAGACTGGTTGCCGTTAGAGGGATGTGCGTTGTGTTTTAGTGAATATCGACTCGGAACGAGAAATCGGAGTGCCGAGTTCGAATTCCAGCTGAATTCCTTGCATTCTTTTACACGCAAATACCATTGGGAAAGGTATTAATCCGTCTCTTCCCTCTAGTTATGGGTTAAATAATAAGACAGTTTGGGTTATATAGCCTTGTCTGGAAACCAGTCTTTCGGGACCTGATCGCCAAAAGCGTGTATCACTTATGGCACATAACTGACTCAAGTGGCCATCGCTCTTATTTACCCCAACCCTTTCTAACTCTTAGCAATATTTGTCCCCTTACTATATCTCGTAGTCCCTGTTTTTCACTGATCTGCCGTGTCTCTTCGGGACGTAAACAGTGAATATCTCTCCACATCTTCTAGGTCTTACTAAATTTTCTTGCTATTTCTCCCAAAACCAGTTCTGAAATCTTTCTTCTCAAGCCCATCAAGTATATCACTCGCTGGTTTTCCCTTGTCTCTACTTCCTTCTGTCCGCCACATGAGTATCAGATATTCCGAGACTCCTCCTTCCTCATTGCGTGTCCCAGATGATAGCTGTGAGTTCCATGTGTGAGTCTTTCTTCAACAATCCAACTACAGGATGCAATAAGGTGGTCGCATGTCTGTCTCCCTAAAAGTTATATCTCAGCCACACACTAGTTTTTCAACATTATGATGATGTGTCTTTAAAGGATTACCAAAAAGGTTTTCATTTGGCATATGTTTTTCGCCACTGATATTTAGTTCTGTAAACGACTGTGCGCATTATCCATTATTCCGTCACCGTCAGTGATTTTGTTATTGCTGTGCCGTAAAAGATGATCAGTGTGAAATCTATCTATCGCCCGGTTCACACTCCACCCATGTCTATTGAACAGGTTAAGAGGCTCATCCCTTGTTCCCTGTTCAGGATGTGGTTTCCGGCTTTCTCTTTTCCAATCTTCTCACTTTGTTTTTTTTTTGTTTCAATTGGAGTAGATAGATCTATCTATCGCCCGGTTCACACTCCACCCATATCTATTGAACAGGTTAAGAGGATCACCCCTTGTTCCCTGTTCAGGATGTGGTTTCCGGCTTTCTCTTTTCCAATCTTCTCATTTTGTTTTTTTGTTTTTTGTTTTTCAATTGGAGTAGATAGATCTATCTATCGCCCGGTTCACACTCCACCCATGTCTATTGAACAGGTTAAGAGGCCCACCCCTTGTTCCCTTTTCAGTATGTGGTTTCCGTTTTTCTCTTTTCCAATCTTCTCACTTTGTTTTTTTGTTTTTCAATTGGAGTAGATACATCTATCTATCGCCCGGTTCACACTCCACCCATGTCTATTGAACAGGTTAAGAGGCCCACCCCTTGTTCCCTGTTTAGGATGTGGTTTCCGGCTTTCTCTTTTCCAATCTTCTCACTTTTTTTTTGTTTCAATTGGAGTAGATAGATCTATCTATCGCCCGGTTCACACTCCACCTATGTCTATTGAACAGGTTAAGAGGCTCACCCCTTGTTCCCTGTTTAGGATGTGGTTTCCGGCTTTATCTTTTCCAATCTTTTCACTATTACGTAGCCCCCTGCACATCAGTGGCGTTACTGCCTTGCTCGGGGTGATATGATTAAAAAAAAATATCCAAAGTTTTCGTCATTTTTATAACACTGTCCATGCTACTCTAGTTCTAAATTGTCTGTCTTTTTGTGAACAGTATAATCATGACCTAACATGGCAGCGAATGCTGCATATTTCCTGAAAGACGAAGGAAACACTCGAGGCAACAAAAATGTGGTTCTACAGAAGGATGCCGAGGATACCATGCAGAGAAACGACGAGTTTTGGGGTAGAATGGAAATGAAAAGGAAACTTATACTTAACACCAGGAGAAGTCAGCAAAAGTCTTTGAAAAGCACTCGAAATGAGACACAATGCACCGAAAGCTACAGGTGTCACTGTGGTAATTATTTAAGTGACGTCAGCTATCACAGGGAGTCAGTTTTTCAGTCTAGAGTTAAGTTGAATTGTAGACAGCAGCCAGTCTGGCTGGCTAGATGCCTCGTATGAATGTTCTCCAACCAGGCCCAATCTCTCACTCTACGGACAAGTCACCGCTTTCTTATAAACAACAGAAGAAAGACAAATAAAAAAATATTTGAGGGTTTTTAGTAATATGCACGCGTTGATATATGTCCATTTTATCAGTTTTGAAAAAGCAAGTAATTTTGATACACCTTGGGTCCAGTTTGTTTTGTCCTTAAAGGGGATAATTTGTTTTGTCCGTAAAGGGGATAATTTGTTTTGTACTTAAAGGGGATAATTTGTTTTGTCCGTAAAGGGGATAATTTGTTTTGTCCTTAAAGGGGATAATTAATATTTGGTTTTGGGCAGATCCTCGCCGAAAAAATATCAGTTTATGGTGTGTCATTTATGAAAGAAAAACTCTGGACGATTATGAGAGGCGTTAAATGGATTGCAGCATTATTTTCTTAGAAAAATTATATATTCATCGAAGTGGGTATATAATATTTGTTACTCGTTGGATTGTTTGCAAGTTTTAATTTTCTTCTTCTTCGTCGTCGTCACCATTAGTCCCAGCATTATTTCCATCGACAGGGCAGAAATTTATATACTGGACATTTTGAAGAGATAAGTATCCTGGAATTGTTTGCAGGTTTTAATTTTCGTCGTTGTCGTCGTCGTTCCAGGGGTATACAGCACGCCTAGTCTTCAGTTTCTACTCTCGATAGAGACCAAAAGCATCTCTGCGTCCTTGTGGGCGACCAGTTATTTCCAACCCCTTTCTCAGTCAAGATCTTTGCAAGCCACTCACTGTTCTATCGCTGTTTTCATGGCGAGTGCTCAGATGAACTACACTCCTTAGTTCCACCAGTTCTTTCCTCTCAGACCAGCCATGCCATGCACATTGTAGTTAAACCCCTAATTTCCATTTCCTAGGTGAGATATGTTCCGCTCAAGAAGCTTCTTCCCACAAACCACTTTTTTGTGGAAATGTCTCCCAAGATGATGCTTCCATGACCACTAAAATCTGAACCTGTTCAAGTTTATGGTGAAACGTTATCTTTTCGTTTCTATTCTTCCCAAAACCTCGAAGACCCCATTCCTTGCAGACTTGGCTGCCTTTTCCTGATGTTAAATATAAGTTTCCTTTTCGTTTCCATTCTTCCCAAAACCTCCAAGACCCCATTCCTTGCAGACTTTGGCTGCCTTTTCCTGATATTAAATATAAGTTTCCTTTTCGTTTCCATTCTTCCCAAAACCTCCAAGACCCCATTCCTTGCAGACTTTGGCTCTCCTTTTCCTGATGTTAAATATAAGTTTCCTTTTCGTTTCTATCCTCTCCAAAACCTCCAAGCCCTCATTCCTCAGAGACTTCGGCTGCCTTTTCCTGATGTTTCCTTTTAGTTTCGTCTTTCTCCAAAAACCTCTTCGTTTCTCACATGTTCTCTCCAATGGTATCCTCAGCATCTTTCTGTAGAACCACATTTTTGTTGCATCTAGTGTTCCTTCGTCTAGCATTCGCTGACATATAAGGTCATTATTATACTGTTCACAAAAAGACAGAAAAATTAAAACTAGAGTTGCATTGACAGCGTTATAAAAATGACGAAAACGTTGGATATATTTCTCAGTCATCTTCTTTTACGGCACAGTAATAACAAAATCACTGACGGTGACGGAATAATGGATAATGCGCACATGCGAAAAACACATGCCTAAGGAAAATCTTTTTGGTAATGCTTTAAAGACACATCATCATATTGTAGAAAAACGAGCGTGTGGCTTTGAGATAACTTTTAAACAATTAAAAAAAGCGTCTGCATTTGTCTATAAAATGGAATCCAGATTTTTTATTGGTCTGCCCGTTTAACGGCATATCAACACTTTATGAATCATTAATTGAGAAAATTTAATTTTGTTTGGAGCGCTGAAGCAATAAAAATAGGATATATGTTATTTTGTTTACACTATTTTGTACAAAGACGCATTTCAGAAGATAACCAGAGTACTGAAAAACAGGGAAATCGCATTAGAAACAAAGAAAAGAGTGCTGGATTGCTACGTGATATCTGTCCTTCTCTATGGAAGTGAATGCTGGACGATCTCACAAAGATGAAGGAGAGGCAGCAAAAATGTGGTTTGACAGAAGGATGCTGAAGATAACCTGTACGGAGCACGTGTGCAACGATGAGGCGTTGGAAAGGATGCAAACGAGAAGAAAACTGATACTAAATATCAGGAAGAGACAAATGAGGTTCCTGGGACAGGTAGTGAGTAAGGAAGACTTGGAAAACATAATACTCACAAGTCGGATAACTGGAAGAAGAGACAGGGGAAAACAGCGTGAGGCGTACTTGTTAGGTTTGAGCCAAGGGTTTGCTGAGCGAGGTTTAGAAAAGATACCAAGAGAAAAATATTGAGAGCGACAAAAGACACAGCCAAGTAGAAGTCCATGATCGCCTACGTATTAAAAGGACACGGCACATGAAGAAGAATTATTTTCATTGTTCCGACTGTTGTCATCATCTTTGTTGCCATATTTACGACGTTTCAAAATTCATAGACTGATTTTCTCAATGACACATGGCCCAGTAGATAAAAGTGTTGGTTGAATCCAGTGACTTGACCCAAAAGGTTCCATGTTCAACAACTGGTTATGTGGAGATTTAAGGTAAAGGGAGATAACCGATACTGAGATATCAGGAAGAGCATGGCACGTGGAACTAGACCAATCTATCCAGCTGGATGGAATAAAGGGTTTAGTTCAAAACACCAATCAGCTAAAGAAGGCCGGAGCATACAACAATCGAAACATCGTGAACATGCCTACCAAGAGAAGGAAAATAGTCCGAATAATGTAAATAATGTAAATAAGTACAATACCTTATTTCAAAAATATAAAGAAATGTGTTATTCTGCTTTCGCAACTGAATACATGGTAGATGATACTCAGCTTTGGCGCATAGACATGTTTGTGTGGACATAATTGCGATGATATGTTTGGTTTATGTTGTAGTTTTCTTGAAGTTAAATTGATATATAAATTGATTTAAGAAATTTTACATATTATATAGGTTAATACCATGTAAACTTTTTTAGGAGCAGATTCGATGGACGTCGTCATTCTTTGTTAGTATGTATGTATTTTTCGTAATTTTACTATAATTATGTATTGTTGGTCTCTGTTTTTATATAGAATGTATTTCTGGTATTTTACTATAAAAAAAGGATTTTTATAATTTCACAGTTTTCCTTTTTTGTTTGTTTGATGGTTAATTATTGTCCATGGCTGGAACCATAACAGGGGTTACCATTCTTGGTCAGGGTGGCCCTGGTAACAACAGCAATTAAGATGTGTTTCTACTCTCGTCAAAACTTCTAATTTCCCGATCAGAGTTCTCGATAGAGAAAAAGATCAAAATCATGCAAAAAAAGATCAAGATTTAAATGAAAAAGAAACCGTTATCAATCAACCCATATTCGACATCAGAATCCTAAAAGATAAATGAGGTAGAGATGTAGATCACGGAACCGATTGGAGAAAAGAGGTCATAAACGTCCGTTTGAAATGATCCGATAGAGAAAGGTTTTTTGAGTATGAGTTATGGTACCCTTCTGCAAGGAATGATATATACATATATATAAATTACTTGCGTGACTTCTAGAGAGCAGTAGAGATCAGTCAAGTACAAGAGTAGTTACGAGCAGTCAAGTACAGTAGTCAAGTACAGCAATTAACGACAGCTACTAGCCAGGATGTGCATTGTGGTGCATTGGATATCGGCTCGGAACGAGAAATCGAGGAGCCGAGTTCGAATTCCAGCCGAATTCCTTGCATTCACTTACGCGCAAATACCCTTGGGAAAGGTATTAATCCGTCTCTTCCTTCCAGTTATGGGTTAAATAGCAGGAGAAGATTGGGTTCTATAGTCTTGGTCGGTAACCAGTCTACCGCAAAATGCATTGGCAACCTACTGCGGAATATTCTTCTGTCCAGTCAGTCATGTCTCTTTCGAGACATGATCGCCCAAGCGTGTATCACGTATGGCACTTAACTGACTCACTGAATATAATAGTTGGAAACATGATTAAGGCTTCTACTGGGCATAAAGTGGGGGATCGATTTTCTATTGTTTTGAAGTAATAAACTGCTCCCCCACTAATTACTACATAATAATATAGTACATCACTTCCCCCATCTAGTTATGAGTCAAATAATAGGACAGATTATGTTCTATAGCCTTAGTCGGTAACCAGTCTACCGCAGAAAGCAATGGCAACCTACTGCGTGATAATCTTCTGCCCAGTCAGTCATGTCTCTTCATCGAGACATGATCGCCCAAGCGTGTATCACGTATGGCACTTAACTGACTGGCTGACTAGGCAGGAGCGTAATAATAATTCCGGACTTATTTCTATATTACTTATGATTAACACCGTTTTGAATATCTTTTTTTATAGTAATACTAATAGACTGTTTTGAACCTACCTTCCGTGTTCCGAGTCTTATATCCGACCAAACCGGTCGCTACAACTTTGCGGGGAAGTTTCGCTACAATTCCACAACAAATTGACGAAGGTCCGCAAAGTATGAGTTTACGAAAGGTTTCCTATCATTTCGACAGCAAGAACCTTCATTGATGACAATGAAAAACTTATATTGACTAACTCATTGATGAAACGGTGATCAGAAATTAAGAATTACAGATGTTGTCCTGTGCTAGACACGACACCGTGTGATTTTAGTTCCATTTGCAACCCTGTGCATAGCTAAATTTGGATGAGGGTCATATGTGTTTTAAGTTTTTTAATTGGCGTTTACTTTAAACAGTTTTTGTTGTTTTTGCATGTTTTTATTTTATCGTTTTTGTAACGTTAGTTTAAATTTTTTGTAATTTCTGTAAATCTATACTTAATCAGAATTTGAGAAACAAATAAGAATTTATAATGTGGGTATAAAGTGGGATATTAATTATCTGTCATAATCAGTATTTAAACTGATCCCTCACTTTGGGTCAGGTTAGTTTCTATGCATTTATATTCTAGATTTATGGGCATGAAAATATGGATGGTGGAGCTGGAATTGAGTGTGATAACAGGAGAAGGGGTATTAAGAGCGACAAGAGATAGGGAGATGTGGAGGGCCATGATTGCCCAGGTTCTGAAGGGAGATGGCACATAGAAGGAAACAAAATAAATTTCAAAGACATGTCTGCGTTGCTAATCAGTTTTGAGAAAAGATAGATTAATACTTAATCAGAATTTGAGAGACAAATAAGAATTTATAATGAGGGTATAAAGTGGGGGATCAATTCTGTGTTATAATCACTTTTTAAAGTGATCCCTCAATTTGTGGCCATGTCAGTTTCTATGCATTTATATTCTAGATCTATATATGATGAAGGATGGTGAAGGGGGGATTGAGTGGGATAACAGGAGGAGGGGTATTAAGAGCGACAAGAGATAGGGAGATGTGGAGGGACATGATCGCCTACACGATAAATAGAATAAGATAAGACTGGTAGCAAGATCTTATCTCTTTACAGTTTAGATTGCAAGGTGTAATCGTAAGTTCTATGCTAATAGTTTCTTCTGTTGCACTTCTCATTTGTTAAACTCTCTTCTATGTTTATTCTTCCAAGTGATCTTTGATATTCAAAGATTTAAATGCAATGTCAATGGTTATATTCTGTATTCAACTTAAATATGATAAGAACTTCATGCAATATAGTCAGTTAAATGCCATAGATGATACACGCTTGGGTGATCTTATCTTTGTTTTTTTTAATCGTTTCACTCAAAGCAAAGCAGTACCGCAGCTGATGTGCAAGTGACTACATAAGGGTAAAATTTTAGGCAGAAGGATAGTGAAGAGAAAGACGAACCAGTTACAGCGGGTGTCAGAGTAAGAGCAAGAGAAGGCTGGGAACACGGGGTGAAGACAGTTGTGAAGGTAGACAGAAAGAAAAAAAAAAACAAGATATATTTTTTTTTTCTTTTTAATCATATCACCCCGAGCAAGGCGGTAACGCCACTGACGTGCAGGGGTCTACGTAAAAGAGAAATCCGGAAACCACATCCTAAACAGGGAACAAGGGATGAGCCTCTTCACCTGTTCAATAGTTGTGGGTAGAGTGTGAACCGAGCAATAGTTTAGTCTATCTACTCCAATTGAAAAAAGAAAAAAAGAAAAAAGAAAAGAATGGAGAGATTTGGAAAAGAGAATGCCGGAAACCACATCCTAAACAGGGACCAAGGGATGAGCCTCTTCACCTGTTCAATAGTTGTGGGTGGAGTGTGAACCGGGCGATAGTTTAGTCTATCTACTCCAATTGAAAAAAGAAAAAAGAAAAAAGAAAAGAGTGAAAAGATTTGGAAAAGAGAAAGCCGGAAACCACATCCTAAACAGGGAACAAGTGTAATATAACAATCTGGCCCCACCCGAGGAAGTGATGCAAGCGATGGTGTTTCCCGTCGGTGAAGGGGTCGGCGAACGACAAGACAGGTGTTTGTGAAATACATCCTGTCGAGGCCGGAGCGGATGTCGTTTGACCTTATTTCCGACAGCGGCGGAAATGACTACGGAGGCAAACAGAGCAGGTGTCTCTGGGAATTACGTGGGCGTTGCGTGGGCGAGGCAAAACCGGAAGGAAAGTCCCGGTTCTAGAAGACTATATAAAGACCTCGACACACGGATTGGCCAGCAGAGAACGGCCAGTGGAAGCAGAGAAACACCACAGGCAAGACTACACTCCCGTCGGCCCATTCTATGTGCGCTCTCACTCTCCTGTTCTCTATTCCACACGGTTCGTCGTCATTAATAAAAATATAACCTTATATTTTTATATATGCGTGTTTGTTGTTTTGTCGTCGTACGGCGATATATAACATACGCAAATTGGTGCCTAGTAACTTGCTGTTTTAAGACAACAACAACAACAACAAAACAGATAGATGCGAACTTGGTTACCACGGCGACAATTGAAATTAGACGGAATTAAAAACACCAGATAGAGGAAGAAAAAGAAAAAAGAAGACGAAAATAGAAAGCAGCCGGACGACCATAGACGACATCAACGAAAGGTAGGTGACTTTTGATTCGATGTTGTGTGTGTTCTGCTCTTGTTCATAATAAGTTTATAATAAGTCTAATTAAAAAAAAAAAAAAATGGAACAGCATACTTTTGCCGATTTTGTTCAAGGTCTGACCCAGGAATTGAGAAATGTGGCTTGTTCGGTGTCGAACACTTTAAGGGGAGAATCTTTTTAAAAAAATATACAGCCATTAGCATGCAAAGAAGATGGTGGTTATAGTGCTTGGTTGGAGGATATGGAGAGGTATTTTAAAGTTGTGCGCGTGGCAGAAGAAGACAAGTGTCAGGCAGCTCTTCTCACAACAAGGGGAGCTGTTGGACACTATGTATATAGACTAATCTCTAATAACCCACAACTCACATGGAAGGAGTTCAAAACTTCTTTAAAGGAATACTACGGATTGGTTTTAGACCCCGACGCACGGTTAGTCGAATTAGTGAACATTAAGCAGGGTAGAACAGAGGGGGTGCAGGACTACATGCAGAGAGTAGTACGCCTAGCGGAGAGCGCATATGTTGGGGTTGACGGGAGGAATGAAGTTGTGATAAAACAAGTTCTAGGATTTTTCATAAAAGGTCTAAGGGATCGGGAAATAAAGATGGCAGTTATGAAGGATGAGCCACAAACACTAGAGGCTGCCTATCAGAAAGTGTTATCTGAGTTGAGATGGAAAATTCGACTCGATGCAAACTCTGAATACGAAGAGGAGCCTATGGAAATTTGCCACTCTCGGAGACGGGTACCGATAGAAGCCGTAAGCCCCGCTGAATCTAATACTAATAATAATAGGAATAAGAACAATAGAAAAGTTGGTAATAGGGGAACTAAATACAAGACTCGTGAGCGGGAGAGGAACGGGAGCGTTGTTAGGTGTTGGAATTGTGGGAAAGAAGGCCACATAGCGAAATTTTGTAGACGCGCCCCGGGAAACGGCAGAGGTCCGTTCGTGCGACGCCCAACGAACGGAACAAGACGGTACCAACGCACATAGTTGGTAATATGGGCGCGCCAAATTCCATCTTTATTAGAATAGAACGTAGACCTTATAGGGCATTGGTAGATACGGGAGCAGAGGTATCGGTTATAAGCTGTAGGGTATTTAAAAAATTGCGACTGGGACTTCAACTGCAAAAGAGGGACATTAAACTTCGAACTGCGAATGGATCCCCGTTATACGTTGAAGGCCTTTGTCGTCTACAAATCCAGATAGGAAGTAAGTCCATACCCCATGATTTTTTAGTCGTGAAAAATCTCAATAGAAACGTTATACTTGGCCGAGATTGGCTGATGCAGAACGGGGTGAGAATGTATTTCGATTTGGGGGCATTGAAGATTGGTGAAGAATACGTGGCATTAGAGGAGGATGTTCATATTTCCTCTATTGTTAGGTTAGCTCAAAAAGTAACATTAAGACCTCAACACCTGCATGCTTGTCTGGGATTAACCAGGCTGAGAAATGGACGTGGCAAAGAATATGAAATCGAACAGCTGAGTAGTGGATATGTTAGCAACTTATGTGGTATATCAGTAGCCAACGCAGTTGTAAAAATGCCAGTCTCGTAAGTTTCAGTTGCTGATAATGAATAACACTAACCAGACAATCACTTTGAGACGGGAGTGTCCGCTGGCTAAATTGGAAAGGGCAGGTAATATTACTGAAATTACTATGCCCGATAAACAAAATAATAAAAGTCCTGATGTAGATTTGGAACAGGTACATGTACCGGAGGAATTCAAGCCTGAAATTAACAAATTGCTAAAAAGAAATAGGGACATGTTCGTTAGTGACGACAAGAACCTGGGCAGAACCGATACTGTGGAGATGCGTATCGATACTGGAACGCATGAGCCCATAAGAAAACGCCCATATCGCACACCCCTCAAACAAAGAAAGACAATGGATTCAGCAATCGACGAAATGATGCAGGCAGGTGTAATTGAGAGATCCAATAGCCCGTGAGTTTTCCAGTAGTTTTAGTAGATAAGAAAGACGGTGGTAAGAGATTTTGTGTAGACTTTAGAGCACTTAATAAGATTACAAAGAAATATGCTCGACCTCTTCCTGTCATCGATGATATACTGGCATCACTTGGTTCGGCAAGGTACTTTTCGAAGCTTGATTTAAAATCAGGGTACTGGCAAGTTAAGCTTCATGATGATGACAAAGAAAAAAGTGCATTCACCTGCCACAAGGGTCTGTTTCATTTTAATGTTATGCCATTTGGACTTGCAAACGCACCCGGCATCTTCCAGGAATTAATGTCAGTTGTTTTACAGGGACAGGAAGATTTTGCTCTGGCATATTTAGATGATATTCTGATATTTTCAAATACGGTGGAAGATCATTTAAGACATATAGACACAGTCTTGAGTAGTCTACGTAAGCACAACCTTAAACTGAAGCCAGCTAAGTGTGAGTTCTTTAAGAAAGAGACCCAATACCTGGGGTTCAAGATAAGTGAAGAGGGAATACAACCAGACCTCAATAAAGTCAAGGCTATAAAGTCAGTTTCTACTCCAACCACTGTTAGGCAAGTAAGAGCTTTTATTGGGATGACCTCATACTGTCGCCGCTTTATTAGAAATTTCTCTGATATAGCCGAACCGCTGGTCAATTTGACAAGGAAATATGCACGATTCCAATGGGACGATGCTTGCCAAACCGCTTTCGATACACTAAAAACGAAGCTCGCGGAGATGGTAACACTAGCCTATCCCAACCCAAATAAGGCGTATAGGTTATATACTGACGCATCCGATCAATCGATTGGCGCATGCCTATCCCAGGTGGTGTACGATAAGGAAAATAGGAAGGATGTAGAAAAACCAATTTATTTATTGTCCCATAAATTAAGTGACACACAAACGAGGTGGTCAACTATAGAGAAAGAGGCTTATGCCATACACTATGCTCTTCAAAAACTGAATCACTACCTGCATGGCGCAACATTCACAATATACACTGATCATAGGCCCCTGGAGCACTTACTTAACTCGCCCATACAAAATAAGAAGATACAGACTTGGGCTCTGAGCATGTCTGGCTACAATTGCAGCATACAGTATCTTAAGGGTAAGGATAATGTTTGCGCGGATCTCTTATCACGCGCTGTTGATGTGAACGAAGACCATATTGCTTCTCCAGTAGATATAGATGATAGAAATTACTTGGTTAGTGTTATAAACTCCAACCTAATGGAGCCGGAAGAATTAGCAGCCCATAAAAATGTCGGAAATTCATCAGAGGCACCCGAACGGCCCACATTGAAAGGAATAGACATAATCAGGGAGCAAGAATCAGACAAAAACATCTTAGACCTGAAGATTAGATTACGAAATGGTAGGGCTACCAAAGCAGAACAGAAGAGATATATAGTAATGGATGAGGTGGTGTACTATTTGTCTCAACCTGATGATGAACCCCTCATCAGGCTGTATGTACCATCTCACCTTAGAAAAAGGGTGCTAGTTCAATACCATGATGACAGTGGCCATATGGGGGTGGATAAGACATTCCACTCAATAAAACAAAAGTATTTCTGGCCTTGTTTACTTAGAGAAATAAATGATTTCGTAGGTAAATGTATCCCGTGTCAGACAAGAAACCTAAAGAGGCAGCAACCCCACATACAGGAATGTGACTTCCCTCCTTTTCCTTTCGCAAAGGTTGCTTTAGAATCCAGTGATTCGGATGACGAATCCGGAGCGGAACAGACCGACTTTCCAGTGCACAAAAATCGACACCAACGTGTGGAATCAGACGATGAGTCTGATGTTCCATTAATGGAGCGTCGCATCATGACGCGACGTAAAATGGCGAATAAAAACGTGTCAACTATTGATAATGATGATAGAATCGGTGGTATAAATAATGTTTCATCCACGTTCGAGGATGATTGCTCAAAGTGCGAAACGTCTGGATCTACTCATGTAGATCAGGGTTTTTCTAGGGAATCACCTAGCAGCGAAGATGTCCAAATGAGGCAAACGTCTGTTGGGGCAAAAAGCACGGATAGCCTGCAGATTCCACAGTTGATCGGAACAAAAAGAAAGAACAACTGAAAAGTCTTGTAGACTTATTGGCTGATATGCTATAGGATTGGGAAAGAAAGCAGTGGGAGGATTAACGATAGTTTAAGTGAAATAGTTAGGTCACCTTCCTTATAGCAAAACATGCGGAAGATACAAACTAAGGAATTAAGAGTCACGGGTCCATTTTTTTAGACTAAATTAAGATAGATGAAACCTCTAATCCTCCACAAGTAAATTGCATGCGGATTAACGTTGGAATCAGGGTAATTTTCTTCGTTTTCTATTGAACATTTCTCGGTCAGACTATGAATGATATGTACTGCAGATAATGGCAGTTTTTCTGTGTTCAAACATAGTATGTTTGAAATTAAATGAAATGAAATGAAGTTACATGTGTAACAATAAACTCGAGCGGAAACACGCATGGTGTTGGTCAAAGGTCATTTACTCGATGTCAGTTTAGAAACTGGGGCGCGGTTACCGCCTATGATCATATGGTCGTGCATCGAGGCGTCTACACGTATGGACAGAGTCGAGAAAGGAAACGAACATTGAAAGTTACAGAAAAAAAAAAGAACATTATGAAATTCCACAATGGACACGAACATTGTTGGGTTGCCGATGTAGGCTCCCCCATATATTTTTTTTTGTTGTTTTGTTTGTTTCGGCGTGCACATGTTTTGTTGTTTCGGCGTGCACATGTTTTGTACAATTGTCGGGCTTGTGTGGCATGGGGGGGGTGTGAGGGTGTTGCGCTTAAAATGTTCTTAGGTGAACATTTTGGAAAATGGGAGGGCGAGGAGTGTAATATAACAATATGGCCCCACCCGAGGAAGTGATGCAAGCGATGGTGTTTCCCGTCGGTGAAGGGGTCGGCGAAACGACAAGACAGGTGTTTGTGAAATACATCCTGTCGAGGCCGGAGCGGATGTCGTTTGACCTTATTTCCGACAGCGGCGGAAATGACTACGGAGGCAAACAGAACAGATGTCTCTGGGAATTACGTGTGCGTTGCGTGGGCGAGGCAAAACCGGAAGAAAAATCCCGGTTCTAGAAGACTATATAAAGACCTCGACACACGGATTGGCCAGCATAGAACGTCCAGTGGAAGCAGAGAAACACCACAGGCAAGACTACACTCCCGTCGGCCCATTCTATGTGCGCTCTCACTCTCCTGTTCTCTATTCCACACGGTTCGTCGTCATTAATAAAAATATAACCTTATATTTTTATATATGCGTGTTTGTTGTTTTGTCGTCGTACGGCGATATATAACACAAGGGATGAGCCTCTTTATCTGTTCAATAGTTGTGGGTGGAGTGTGAACCGGGCGATAGTTTAGTCTATCGACTCCAAATGTAGGGGGACTTAGAAAGAACTGGAGACAAGTGGATTCCATTTAAATTCCTGGAGGTTGTAACAATTAGGAAACATTACAGGAATTTGACGTGCATGCAAGGTGCCAATTAAAGCGAATGGTATAAAAGCAAAGCCATGATGCAATTAGGAGGATATTTGAACAGAGTGTCATTGTTCCTGGTTCGAATCCATGGAAAGTTTTCACACACATTATTTCTTTTAATCGTTTCACCCCAAGCAAGGCGTTACTGCCACTGATGCGCAGGGTGCTACATAAAAGTAAAAGTTTAGACAAAAGGAGAGAGAAAGACGGCCCAGTTACAGGGGATGTCAGAGAAAGGGCAAGAAAAGGATGGAAACACAGGTGGGAAGACAGTTGTGAAGGTAGAGAGAAAATAAACGAACAAGATATACAGGGTGATGTAGAAAGGACAGAAGTCAAGTGGATACGAGATGGGTATTGACATTCTGTTTAAATTCCTGGAAGTTGTAGCCGTCAGGAAAGCAAGTATACGGAAGGTAGTTCTAGGGGCGGGAAGTGCGAGAAAAGAAGCCGATGGTGTAGAATTGTCGCAGGGGGCTACATAAGAGAAAAAGATTAGATAGGAGTAGAGTGAAGAGAAAGACGGATCAGTTACAGGGGGTGTCAGAGAAAGGGCAAAAGAAGGATGGAAACACAGGTGTGAAGATAGTTGCGAAGGTAGAGAGAAAAGAAAAGAACAAGATATACGAGGTGATGTAGAATGGACAGAAGTCAAGTGGATACCATATGGGTATTGACATTGTATTTAAATTCGTGGAAGTTGTAGCCGTCACGAAAGAAAGTATATGGAAGGTCGTTCCACAGGTGGGAAGTGCGAGAATAGAAGTCGAATTGAAGGCTGTATTTGGTTGATCTAACTGTAAGTGGGTGGGACCTTGTTGCCAGTCTGGTTGCACGAGTAAATTCTAGTGGCGGGGGCACCAGTGACTTAAGTTCGTCAGAGCAGAAACCATGAAAATATTTGTAGAATAGACAGAGGGAAGTCACATCCCGCCGGTGAGAAAGTGGCTGGAGTCGAGCTGCTAAGACGGGATCTATCACGTTACAGATTCTCCTTTGGAGCCTGTCGAGAACACTGAGAGGAAAGAGCTGGGGCGGCTGACCATGATTCGATATAATCGTTCCACTTTATCAGTGGAAAACCTGAGGCCAAAGTCGAAGCAGGCAGAAACAGTTTCTCTGTGATAATGAAGCGAAAGCAATTTTATTTTAAACGGGTTAAATTCTTGTTGTTCGTTTAAAGAAAGTCTCACTAATATAATACAGTTGGGTCCCCAAAACGGAAAATTATTTATGACTTAACGTAATATATACTTAAGTATTTGATCCATTCACAATGCAAACAATAGTAACTTTTCCCAACTTCTCGTCATTTAGAATCCATAGCTAAATCCGCTTCTAAGAAAGTAGGTTATCTGTGTAGGGCCAGGAAGTTTTTTCCGCCTGAAACCATCCTGCACATATATATGTACCATCCGCCTTTGCATTGAATACTGCTGCAGTATCTGGTCGGGTGCTCCTGCTATCCACCTAGGTGACCTTAACAAAATCTAACGGATTATCTGTAATGTGATCGATCCTGACTTAGCAGCTCACTTTCTCACCGGCGCAATGTGGCTCCCTGTGTCTCTTATATAAATACTTTCACGGCTTCTGCTCCGATGAAATTAGCTCACTGGTAACCCCTATATATGAATTTAATCGAGAAAAAAATTTAGCAACTAGGTCCCACCATTTTACTGTAAACCCAATAAATAGTAAAAGCAAATTCTACTCCATCAGCTACTTTTCTCGCACTTCCCGTCTGTGGAATGCAATATTCAAGAATTCAAATGTAAAGTCAATAGTTATCTCCTGTCTCACTAACTTACATCCTCTCTCTCTCTCTCCCTCTATCTATCTCTCTCATGCTCTATTCTCCATCCACCCTACTCTCATCAATATTCTCATCCTTCTCTTACCCTCTTCCTGATACCCCCTGTAACATGTCACTCTTTCTCATAACTTTACTCCTATGTAAACCCCTGAGCAACAATGGTAGTAAAATGCCTTGATTGGGGCGACACAATTATTAAAAAAATATTATTTTAAAGTGGTCACTGACTCTTCTTTTTTTACTACGTGCACTGTCCTTTCAGGACGTAGGTGATCATGGCTTTCCACGTCTCCCTATCCCTGGTGGCACTTAGCACACTGTCTCCTGTTACTCCCCGCAACCCCCGTTCCGTCATCCACCTGATCAGGCCCTTCAAATATGTTATCCGCTGCCTTCCTCTGTCTCTTTTTCATTCTATCTGGCCTGTTAGTATCAAGTTCTCCAAGCCATTTTTCCTCATTGCATGTCCAAGGAACTTCAGTTATCTCTTCCTGATGCTCACTATTAGTTTTCTTTTCAATGCTATTCTTTCCACTTCCTCATCATTGCTCACATGCTCGGTCCATGATATTCGCAGTATCCTTCTGTAAAACCACATTTCCGCTACTTCAAGTTTTTGCCTCATTTTCGGTTGATATTGTCCAGCATTCACTGCCGTATTGAAGAACTGACATCACATAGCAATCTAGCACTCTCTTCTTTGTTTCTAGGGAAATTTTCCTGTGTCTTAATACTTTACTCAGCTTCTGGAACGCTACCTCGGCATGCCAATTCGCCTTCGGATCTTTGTGTCGCACTTTCCTTCTCCTGTTAGAACACTTCCTAGGTATCTACGTTTTTGTACTTGCTTGATTCTAGTATCCCCTACCTCTATTTGGCATTTTGGGTTGTTCTTTTTGGTGATGACAATTTTTTTAATATATTTTTTGCGCATCGGTATTATAGCACAAAGGTTGATTACTACTTTCAATTGTAAACGGAACAGAGAGTTGGTGTCACAAAAAGAACTCCAAAATTGCCGAAAGGCGGAAGAAGACGTTTCACCGTGCTTATTTTTGCAGACGGCCATAGATCCAGACGAATTCTGTTCTGTTTGCTTAGATGAAAGCACGCACTGGACCCCTGATAAAAACTAATCCCATTGGCCAGTTTAATGAAACACAATCATAAACGATTTGAACAACCTATACGGAAGCTTGTTCAGATAGAAAATATATCTATTGTACGGAAAATTCTTTGAAGTTCATCTTCTCTGTAAAAATACGTTTCTATATTTAAATATTACTTTCATTCATTGCGATCGTATCTTTATATACAGACGAACAGACGCTTGTTTCTTTGTTTGCAAATATTATTCACTGAACTCACTTCGATGCAGGCCCTCCGAATATTCTATGTAGACAAGAGTTTAAATTCGGCAGTTTATTACAACAGCTGAGAAGACACATAAATGAATAATATCTTTATATTTGAATCAAAACTAAAGCATATAGTCAGACAGTCAGTCAGTCAGTTAAGCGCCACACATGACACACGCTTTGAGCGATCATGTCTCGAAACATGACATGATTATCGCGCAGTAGGTTGCCATTGCTTTCTGCGGTAGACTGGTTGCCGACCAAGGCTATAGAACCAAATTTGTCCTGTTATTTGACTCATAGCTATAAGGGGAAGAGATGTATTATATTATTACGTAGTAATTAGGGGGATCAGTTTATTACTTCTTAACAATATATAACTGATTCCCCACTTTATACCCAGTAGAAGTCTTAATCATGCTTCCTACTATTATATTCAGTCAGTCAGTAAGTTAAATGCCATACGTGATACACGCTTTGGGCGATCATGTCTCGAAAGAGACATGACTGACTGGGCAGAAGATCATCCCGCAGTAGGTTGCCGTTGCTTTCTGCGGTAGACTGGTTGCCGACCAAGGCTATAGAACCAAATTTGTCCTGTTATTTGACTCATAGCTAGAAGGGGGAAGAGATGTATTATTTTATTTAGTAGTAATTAGAGGTGGATCAATTTATTACTTCATATCAATAGAAAACCGAACCCCATTTTATGCACAGTAGAAGCCTTAATCATGTTTTCAACTATTATATTCAGTCAGTCAGTTAAGTGTAAAAGTGACAAACGCTTGGGCGATCATGTCTCGAACGTTACATGACTGACTGGACAGAAAATTATCCCGCAGTGGGTTGCAATTGCTTTCTGTGGTAGACTGGTTGCCGACCAAGGCTATAGAACCAAATTTGTCTTGTTATTTGACTCATAGCTAGAAGGGGAAGTGATGTATTATATTATTAAGTAGTAATTAGTGGGGGATCAGTTTATTACTATATAAGAATGGAAAACAAATTCCCCAATGTGCAGTATCAGCCTTAATCATGTTTCAACTATTAAATTCAGTCAGTTAAATTATTATTTTAAAGTGGTCACTGACTCTTCTTCTTTTTCTATGTACCCTATCCTTTCAGGATGTAGGCGAGTATGGCTTTTCACGTCTCCCTATCCCTGGTGGCTCTGAGCACGCCTTCTCCTGTTACACCATGCAATACTCGTTCCGTCATCCACCGATCAGACCCTTCAAATATGTTATCCGCTGCCTTCCTCTGTCTTTTTTTCCTTCTATCTGGCCTGTCACTATCAGGTTATCCAAGTCCTTTTTCCTCATTGCATGTCCCAGGAATTTCAGTTGTCTTTTCCTGATGCGCACTATTAGTTTTCTTTTCAATGCCATTCATTCCAAAACCTCATCATTGCTCACATGTTTGGTCCATGATATCCGCAGCATCCTTTTGTAAAACCACATTTCCGCTACTTCAAGTGCCATACGTGACACACGCTTGGGCGATCATGTCTCGAAAGAGACATGACTGACCGGGCAGTTGATTATTCTACAGTAGGTTGCCATTGCTTTCTGCGGTAGACTGGTTGCCAGCCAAGGCTACAGAATCCACTCTGTCGTGTTATTTAACCCGTAACTGGAAGGAACAGACGGATTAATACCTTTCCCAAGAGTATTTGCGCGTAAGTACAATAATACTCCAAACTTGAATATAAAATAAAAAAATATATTTTTTAAAAAAAACCCTATAAAATAAAAAAATATTCCATACCGAAAAAATCAAAATTGAAAAGAAAAAACACCCCACCCCTATCACGTCTATCTAAGAAACCCCAAAGTGAAAACCTAGACACAGGATCAAAGTAAATACATGAATTAGGTCATTAGCAGACATCAATCAATTAAACGATAGCCAACTATAAAAATGACCACTCATCACGCGCCCTCTTAGAAATTCTAACCAAAAGATATACCCGACTGATAAAACGTACATTCCAACAGATAATACCATCAATCAACAATTTCACACTTACACACCAGATTCTTCAAAAGTCTAACGGTCAAAACGAGAGACACATTCACTTAATTACCAATAACCCCAACCAACCCCCACGACAACAACGAACCAAATATAAACAGAGAATGATTCCAAACTCTTACTTCTCCTGATGAAGTGTTTGAGTCCACACACTGAAACAGCCATATGATTGTAGAGAAGAGGACATATATAGAAGAAATTATGTACATGTTCTAAAACATATAACTAAAAAATATATATATTCTCGCTTATAAGCGTATTTCATCTATAGTGCAACCTCTTTTTTCTTGAAAAAATGACTTTTTCGTAAACTGATTAGTGATGAAACCCCAGCTTTTTAGCAATACTAGTTGGCGTACTCCTTAAACATATTGTCCGGTCCCCCTGCTAATTACATTGAGCTCCTTGATAAGTTCTGAAGATATATCAGCAATATCGACTTCAGTTACTTACTCATCACCGTAAGATCGCTTCCCCGTATCTTTTCTTTCAATATTTTCATATCGGTTTGTTCGGATAGGCTCTTTAGTATGATCTGTAAACTTTTTGAATTTAAGCGCTCTACTAGACTGGCATTGAAATCTCATTCAGTTATCGGTCGTATTCGCTTACCCGAATCGGCGGCGCCATCGTCCGTCGTTGACTTTGGTCGTCCGTGTGCATTCCCGGCCCTTCCGGCCGGTGTCAACCGCTTGCATATCCGCCACGCAGTCCTGCCGGCTAAGTCTCGCGGTGGAGTAGCAGCTGCCCGAGACGTGGAAAAGAGGAGTTTCCGCGAGTGTGGACACCAACAAGTGTGGTGCTGTCGGCGGCGGTGTTGTTCATGCGACGGTGCAGATTTTCCCTGTCGTCGGCGGTTAACGGCGGCACCATGAACGTTAATTCGTTTCTTGAACCGTTCGTCGTCTGCATCGCCGTTGTCGCCTACAAAGGGTTCTCTGCGCTTGCATCTGTCACGCCGTTCTTCTTGGCATCCGTTTCTACCTGTCGTGCAGTCGCCTCACGTTCTCTCACCTGTCTTATCTACCTCAGTGTCCCACTTCGCGTCCGTTTGCTCGCGTGCGCAGTCGGTGGTTTCTGGCGAGATGTAGACATAAGTTCAATTCCAACAGTTTCTTTACTCACATTTCTCTCTTGGGGAACCCCCATAGGCCCCATGCTTTCCAACCAACTTTAAGCTGCAAATATTTAAATGACATGTCAGTCACTAGTTACTGTCCTCCTTATTGTTATTTCCACTTACCGCTCATTATAAATTTTTCTGTTCCAACTTTTGCACTACCTGTAAACATTGTGTCTTAGTGGCTTTACTGCCTTGCATGGGATGATACAGTTTAAAAACATACATAAATAAATTCTCACTTGATTGAACTGTTTTGTACGATTTATCAATCCTTTGTGCGATATTTTAAGCCGGAACATACGGCCTTATCTGCTGACATAAAGTGGATTATATTAAATCGTTTTGGATGCATTAAAATTTACAGTCCATCCCAGATATTCAAGAGCGGTAGCGCGTTTTATTTTGTCAGCTTTGGCAGTCGAAATTAAATGGTGGGACCATCTGCATAGATGCCTACTTGGGAACTGATTACATCAGGATATTATTGATGAAGATCAGGAAAAGCGTAGCACCTTGGATAGAGCCTAGAGAAACACAGACATCTTGCCTTCGGATACTGACAAGGACGCTCTACTCATAGACGATTAATATCTTAATGAGTTCAATTCGGCACCACCAGACGTCATGGAATTATTCTAATAAAAGGGGAGATCTACAAGCTGCTATATTTTGGAACATAAATTTGTATTGACGAGTTTGTCTTTTTAATATAATTTCTGAAGCCATGTTAAAAAAAAAACTGTGGTGATGATAATTGAAAAAACTCAAAATATTGACTTGGACAAATTTTCAATACGTTGAAGTGAAAGAAATTAATAATTATAAGATTTTTTCTTATTTTCCCTTAAATCAAATATATATATTAAATAGATTAAATGCCATATACACTGACGATACTACAGTTTACTCTCGCATCAATCAAAAATCTGCCGAGGCCGACAAAGCAAACCTCGCTGCCGATCTTGAAAAGGACCTCCGATCCGTGACGGACTGGGGTAAGAAATAGTTCGTGAATTTTAATGCTTCCAAAACGAAACTGTTATCTATTAACCATCACAGACAATCGCTCCTATCCGCATTAGCATGGATCAGACTAGTCTCTCTGAAAGCAATAAACTGCTCTTTCTCGACTTCAGACCTCACGTGGAATGGCTATATAAAATCCATAGCTATATTCTGTAAAAAACGGTTTAATTTCTATTTTTGTCTTCAGAAATTGAATTAAATCAACTTTACAGTGTTAGCTGCTTGTGGTAAGTCAACCGGGATTCAGTCCATTTTTCAGTCTGTTTTTGTGAAATTTCTTGGAAATTATTTTATTTATTTATTTATTTTTTTTCCTCACTTAATTTGTATAAATTATTTTGCAATTCATGGGTATTTTTGACTTTTAAAACTTTGTAAACCTCAGTCACTTTTTTTTTTTAATTGGAGTAGATAGTTCCTACTATCGCCCGGTCTCACACTCCACCCCCTTCTTTTGAATGAGTTTAAAGATGATCACCTTGTTTCTTGTTTAGGAAGGGGTTCCCGGTTCATCCCCTTTCTCCGGTCTTGGTGTTAGTTCAGCTGGAAGCTCTTTGCAGTTACGGAGTATGGTGGCAACGTCTTTACATTCTGAGGGTACCGGGTTGGCAGTTTCCTGGTTGCTGCTTCCGACTGGTAGTTAGGAGCCCGAACTCTTGCGTAGCGTCTTGACAGGCTGCTCTAATCAACAGTTGAATAATACCGGGGTTCTTGTAGTGCCATATCGCGCCTGGATGGGCGTCCCTGCATGAACGTTCGGTGGGCAACCCCGAGGCCACATTATGTTGTAGGCCGCGCCAGTCTCCATCTTTCACAAACTGCAAATGATTGACCGACTGATTCTATTCTAAGACCACTCCTTAACTGAATCACTATGGAAAAAAGCAAACATAATAACAAAACTAAACCAGCTCATTTGAAAACGCCCAAACCTGTCTGCATTTCTGTCACTAACATACGCGGCATCCGCACCAACTTCCCCAGCGTAGATTCTTTCCTCCATAATAGCTCACCTGATATATTAGCCCTATGTGAAACTAATCTTAACCCTTTTATCCCCTCATCTGAGTTCTACGTTCCTGGCTACCTTCCCCTCTTCAGGAAGGATTCCAATGTTCATATTAGCTAGGGTGTCATCTTTTGAATCCCCAGATCATTCTTTCATGTGCTTCCGCCTCTCACTTCTCAGCTCGATTAGCTATCTCTTCTTTCTCTACCGCTCTCCTTCCTCCCCTGACTGTTCGTTACTTGAGATCATTTCTGACAATATTGACAAAGCCATTTCTTCCCATCCCTCTGCCCATGTATTCGTGTTTGGTGACTTTAACGCCCACCACACCAAGTGGCTGAAGAACGCTGTCACTGATCCTGCTGGTGTCCACACCATGAACTTTTCAATCACCCAATCCGTTACGCAGGTAGTGGACTTCCCCACGCGTTTCTCCGACAACCCTAACGGAAGGGACTCACTTCTAGACCTCTATTTCACTTCCATCCCAGACTCTTGCACTACCAGACAACTCTGCCCACTCGGAAACTCTGACCACACTGTAGTGTCCGTCAATATTTCACTCCACTCCCGCCCGACCCATGAAACCCAGACAAGTAGAATATCCTACTGCTATCAAAGAGCAAACTGGGATTCGTTCCGAGACTTCCTCTGTGACATCCCTTCGAACAACGTCTTTAGTCTTCCCATCGAAGAATGTGCATCCGAGGTCTCCTCCTGGGTTAAGGCAGGCATCGATGCCTTCATCCCTGCTAGGAAATTCCAACTTAAATCTCATTCGTCTCCATGGTTCTCACCCGCTTGCTCGGCTGCCATTGCCCACCGGAATCATTTCTTCCGACTCTATCGTAACTACGCGTCGGACCAAAATAGGCGCCTTTTCACTTCAGCTCGTAATAAGTGTAAAAGGATACTTAACGAAGCTAAGATGTTGTTTGCTGCCAGAATGAAGCAACGCATAGCATGCTCTAAATTCGGCTCTAAAGACTACTGGCGACTCTGTAAAAGAGTACTTAACAAGAGCAAGTCCACAATACACCCGCTAATCAACATATTTGAGGTCCTCACCTCCCCAGCAGATAAGGCTGAATGTTTTGCCCGCAGATTCTCGAACAATTCGAGTCTGGACTCATCTGGAGTTTTTACACCCGACTTCTCACCTAGAACCGAGGCACAACTAAATGATGTCCACATTACACCTTCGCTTGTCTCTAAGATAATCTTAAAACTTGACCCTCACAAAGCGAGCGGTGGTGACGGAATCCCAACCATAGTCTTAAAGAAATGTGCCTCTGAACTCTCCTCTGTCCTTTCTAAGTTCTACAACCTCTGCCTATCTGCTTCCTGCTTTCCTGCCTGTTGGAAATCTTCCTCTGTAGTTCCTATATTTAAAAACACTGGAGAACCCTCTGACCCTGCAAATTACCACCCTATCAGCCTTCTTCCGATCTTTGGCAAAGTGTTCGAAGCCATTATCAACGCCGAGGTGGTTCAGCATCTCACAACACACAGGCTCCTCTCGGACAAGCAATATGGTTTCCGCTTCACCAGGTCTACTGCTGATATGCTAACGACCATCACAGAGTACATATACCAGCACTCGACAGGAATGGCGAAGCCCGAACCGTTGCATTGAATATATCTAAGGCGTTCGACAGAATTTGGCATGCTGGCCTTCTATATAAACTGCGGAGCTATGGTATAACTGGACATTTGTTTGAACTAATCCAGTCATTCCTCTCTAACCGCACAATGAAGGTGGTATTAAACGGACATGCCTCTCAGAACTACCATACAAACGCAGGTGTCCCCCAAGCCTCCATCTTAGGTCCTACACTCTTCCTGATATACATTAATGATCTCCCTGATTCCATAAGAGCCCAAATAGGTTTGTACGCCGATGACACCACAGTTTACTCTCGCCTCCAACAAAAATCTGGTGTAGGCGTCAAAGCTAACCTCGCAGCCGAGATTGAAAAAGACCTCCAATCTATATTGGACTGGGGTAAGAAATGGCCAGTAAACTTTAATGCTTCTAAAACGAAGCTACTCTCAATTAACCATCATCGACAATCTGACCTACCTCCCGTTAGCATGGACCAGGCTTGCCTCTCAGAGAGTAAAACACTACGCCTCCTTGGTCTCACACTTTCAGCGGACCTCAAATGGAATGACTATATCGAATCCATTGCTAAATCCGCTGCTATGAATGTCGGTTCTCTGTGTAGGGCCCGGAAGTTTTTTCCGTCTAAATCTATCCTGCACATTTACAAATCTACCATCCGCCCGTGGATTGAATACTGCTGCCATATCTGGTCGGGTGCCCCTGCTGTTCTCCTCGGGCTTCTCGATAAGGTTCAGAGGAGGGTCTGTAATGTGATAGATACCGACTTGGCAGACCGCCTGCAGTCTCTCTCCCACCGGCGCGACGTGGCTTCCCTGTGTCTCTTCTATAAATACTTTCACGGCTTCTGCTCCGATGAACTTAGATCACTGGTGCCCCCTAAATGCGAATTTGCACGAGATACTAGATTAGCAACTAGATCCCACCCTTTTACAGTGAAACCGATAAAATGCAGCCGTAACTTCTACTCCAACAGTTTCTTTCCTCGCACTTCCCGACTGTGGAATTCTCTTCCAAACGATTGCTTCCCCGACGGCTACAATCTCCAGGAGTTTAAATGTAAGGTCAATAGACACCTCCTAACACACTAACCAGCTCCCATTCTATCAAGCACTCTTCCCATCTGCCTAACCCTCATCCTCGCTATCCTTACTCATCTGTCACCTTCCTCCTGACATTCCCTATGTCTAACCACTCCTTCTCTTTACCTTCCCCTATGTAGCCCCATGCGCAATAGTGGCAGTGGAATGCCTTGCTTGGGGTGAGATGATTAAAAAAAAAAATCCGCTACTAAGAAAGTCGCTTCTCTGTGTAGGGTCAGCAAGTTTTTTCCGCCTGAAACAATCATGCACATATATAAATCGACCATCCGCCCGTGCATTGAATGATGCTGCCATATCTGGTCGGGTGGTCCTGCTATCCACCTACGGGTTCTTGATAAAATCCAACGGAGAATCTGTAATGTGATAGATCCCGACTTGGCAGCTCGAATACAGTCATTTTCTCACCGGTGCAAGGTGGCTTCCATGTGTCTCTTCTACAAATACTTTCATGGCTTCTGTTCCGATGAAATCAGCTCACTGGTGCCCCCTATATATAAATTTACTCAAGCCACAAGATTAGCAACTAGGTTGGAAACATGATTAAGGCTTCTACTGCACATAAAGTGGGGGATCAGTTTTAAATTGTTATGAAGTAATAAACTGATCCCCACTAATTACTACTTAATAATATAATACATCTCTTCCCTCTCTAGTTATGAGTCAAATAACTAAACAGATTGGGTTCTATAGCCTTGGCTGGCAACCAGTCTACCGTAGAAAGTAATGGCAACAACTGCGGGATAATCTTCTGCCCAGTCACTCATGTCTCTTTCGAGACATGATCGCCCAAAGCCTGTATCACGTACGGCATCTAACTGACTGACTGAAGTTTTAAATGGGGTTAACTGAGATATCTATATTAAATAGGAAAAATTTATAATCTACTCTAGCGAACGAATTAAGAAGTTTAATTTCAAAATTTCAATCCCCTGAAGAAGACCAGACCGTATAAAGGCAGAAATGTCGTAAATACGGTAACAAAGATGAGGATAACAATCCGAAAAATGTAAATTATCATTAATTTTATTTTATTTTTATTTCTGTTCTACACTCATATCTTTCTCGATCTCAATAAGAGACCTAAAGTCGGAAATGATATAATTTGTTTTTTAAAAAAAATTGAAATAAAAACTCCTGAAACACACATATTTTACATTGATAAAGTCCTTCACAAAGTTTGAGTTCCGCTTGTGATAATTTCTTTGTATTTCAAATTAAGGATACTAATATATCAGAACAGTCATAGAAAGCTCGTTTTACATACAACTAGTAATTTGAAAGCTCCCATCAAAGCCAGTGATTAGTCCTTAATTCGTTATAATTACGACCTGCTCACTTTTTCCTTGTCATGTTAGGATGTTATAGATCCCCTCAACGAGTCTAACAGAACATTCTCTAATGAATCCCAAGGCGCCAACTACAACTGGAATTACTGATGTTTTCGTCTGCCACAAGCATCAGGAAGAGACAACTGAAGTTCCTGGGACACGCAATGAGGAAGGAAGGCCTGGAGAACCTGATACTGACTGGCTAGATAGAAGGCAAGAGAGACAGAGTAAGGCAGCGGATAACATATTTGCAGGACCTGATCAGGTGGATGACGGAACGGGAGTGGCCAGGAGTAACAGGAGCAATCATACTGGGAGCCACAAGGGATAGGGAGACGTGGAGAACCATGATCACCTACGTCTTATAAGGACAGGGGACATAGAAAAAGAACTTCAAGATCCTTGTATTATATTTTTTAAAGAACTTCAAGCAACATTATAGTTCGCAGAAGAAAGCACGTTCTGCTGATTTTTCAGATACTGACCACCATCTCACGCCACGTTATTATCGCTATTACAACTCTTCCAATATTTTTCTGGTCCTGGGCATGACATTAAACTGCATCCGGCAGCAAAGCCTCTGGTTGGAAAGTTGTGAGGAGCATGGAACCACCTCTTAATTGCTCTTGTTCCCAGGTCCACCCTGACCCGAAGTGGTAGCAAGGCCTCTGATTGGGAGGTTGTGAGGGGCATGGAACCACTTCTTAATTGCTGTTGTTCCCAGGTCCACTCTGACCCGAAGTGGTAGCACCTGTTAGGGTCCCAGCTATGGGCAAATAGTTAATCCCCAAACTGGGGTCAAAACATTATGAAAGTATAGAAATAGACTTTTATAGAAACATATATATTTTTTTAAAAAATATTACCAACCATACATTTTTGAAGAAAAAATTATTACCATAACATATTTTTTAAGGAAAAAATTATTCCCAGCAAAGCATTTTTTAATAAAAAACTAGAACACATTTTCAGATTTCTAAAATAAAAAAAAGCATAAAAACAAAAAATTTTCATTACAAGCTGACTAAACCAACCTTCGAAATATAACCGAACTTTTAAAATAATACAAACCTTAAAACCCACCTTTTTGTCATTAAATAACCCACAGAGGTTGATCTGCCGTTAACCCATTTTAACCCAGTGTCCTCAGGTTTTAGGACATTAATTTCATTTTCAGATCACAAGAATTTTTCTTCCAACCGGACAATATTTGGAAGGTAATTTTATTGATGAATCAATATGTCCTCACTACCTATATATAATAATGGTTTTATATAATGATTTATACCCATTATTTTTAAGTTTTTTATGCTGTTCTCAAATGAGGACACTGGCTTAAAATGGGTTAAACAAAACTCAATCTCAAACACAATATTTTTTAACACTGAGAGATGAACGTGATTTATATCAATAAAACAAAAGCAAAACAAAAGAAAGACACTTGATTTTAACAATAATTCGCCAAAGGGTCTGTTATGTATAAAAATTGTACACCTGTAAAATATATATATATATATATATATATATATATATATATTCAAAAATACAAATCTAGAGAAAAACGGTTGTACTGGTAACCAACGCAACTACCGAACGAAATGCAGCCAGCCTGAATAGGATGCAACTTTGACGCGATTTGGAACGTGCTCATTTTAAATTTTCTGTGGGTTGATTAGTTAGAACAATTAATAAAATAGTTTAGAATAAAACTTTATGGAACTGTTCATTTTCCCAGTGTGGAACGTTAGTAATTTGCATATGTAAATATCTTCATGCTTTTGAATATTTTAAAAATATTGTTAAACATTGTATCCTTTCTTTCTTTTTTTAAATCTGTTTTAAGTGTTGCAAAACATTGGCGCAGTTACGTCAATCATTTTCTTTATTTTTGTTATTATTATTATTATTATTATTATTATTATTATTATTATTATTATTATTATTTATTAATTAATATTGAATGATTTGAATAATATTTTTCTGGTTGCTGAAGATATAAAACTTCTAGTTTGCATGCCTTTTACTTGGCCTTTAGACAATGGATGAAAACTTATGAATGTTGGACAAAATAAATGAATATGACTCAGCGTGGAATATTGGTTTGACATTAAAAACAATTGGTTTATTTCTGTGTTGTTGTTGTTGTTGGTGGTGGTGGTGGTTTGTTCTTTTTCTTTCAATCTGTATAATTTTAACAATAAGTCGAAGTTATAAACCCGATATTACGAGCAGTGTTTTTTTTTTTCACCTTGGGCACAGATATAAAACAAAAGCTAGCAAATTATTAAGACTTTAAATGGCAAATAACATTTCAGAAATAGGAAAATTAAAACGGCATCTTTTATTAAATATTTACAAAGTTTTGTTTAGTCCAAATAAGTTAAAATTCTTAAAAGAAATACGATTTTAATCTAATGAATTTTTGTTTAGTATACGTTAGTTGTAAGTTTGTATGGTATTTATTAGTAGCTTAGTACATATTAGCGCATCCGATATTACATATTGGATGTGCATTGTGGTGCATTAGATATCAACTCGAAACGAGAAATCGGGAAGCCGAGTTCGAATGCCAGCCGAATTCATTGCATTCACTTACGCGCAAATACCCGTGGGAAAGGTATTAATCCGTTTATTCCTTCCAGTTAGGGTTAAATAACAGGACAGATTTGGTTCTATAGCCTTGGTCGGCTACTAGTCTACCGCAGAAAGCAATGGCAACTTACTGCGGGATAATCTTCTGCCCAGTCAATCATGTCTCTTTCGAGACGTGATCGCCCAAGCGTGTATCACGTATGGCACTTAACTGACTGACTGAATATAATAGCTGGAAACATGATTAAGGCTTCTACTGGGCATAAAGTGGGGGATCGATTTCATATTGTTTTGAAGTAATAAACTGATCCCCCACTAATTACTTCATAATAATATAGTACATCACTTCCCCCATCTAGTTATGAGTCAAATAATAGGACAGATTATGTTCTATAGCATTAGTCGTCAACCAATCTACCGCAGAAAGTAATGGCAACCTACTGCGGGATAATCTTCTGCCCAGTTAATCATGTCACTTTCGAGACATGATCGCCCAAGCGTGTATCACGTATTGCACTTAACTGACTGACTGACATATTAGCAGTAACATTGTTTAGTACATACTAGTAGTTTTGAACATAGTTTTAGTAAATTTGTTTAGAACATTTTAGTAGTGAGTTAGTTTAGTACAAATGAGTAGTTTAGTACACATTAGTAGTCTTGCACATGTAGCTATTGGGAGATGGTTAATATTTCTTTGTTTTGACCTAACTTCCACAACTTACGGATTTGTTTCTGCCTAACGAAACTCCCCACAACTTGCGGATTTATCCACCAGAGTTATCAGAGGGTTTTCATCGATATCATTAGCAGAAGTTTATCAGCAGAAGGTTGTAGACTGTAAAGAGTGGATTTTTGTGGAATAATGGAAAAGTGTAAGAATAAAAATATACATTTTTCATGTTAAAATAGAAGTTTATTAAAAAATAGAATAACAAGAATAGGCAGCAGTTAATGTTCACTGAGGAAAAGTAACGAGTTAAGAGTATCGAGAGTTGAAGAAAATGCTCGTAGTAGTAATTTGTTGGAAAGAGTTTATCCATACGTACGTATCTATGTATAAGCGTTTGTTTCGTAGGAATGTCTTTGAATGGAGAAGAAGAACCAAAAGGAATCAGCACACAAGAAAGAAGGAGAAAGAGGACAATGTCTGGGTTAACTTGAAGCTTATCCCGTTACATTTTAGCTTATCGGCTATGCTGCTTCCATCCCTGACTGTCTGACTGAGGCTGGCCGGAGCCTTTTATTGTAATTTAATTTTTTTCCATTGGATATCGAAAGTCTTTTTAGTCTTGCAAATCACTTTAATTGGCCAGAAAACCAATTTAACATTTACTTCCGAAATCCGGTTTCGGCTTTTTCTTTAAGCACATGATCAATCATTTTTCTATTTGGGAAAAAACCAAGATTTCACACGTCATTTTAAATGTTTGTAAAAGTTAATAAGAAGGTTGCTTTTAATACTTAATTTCTTATTCACCACACACACATTATTAGTTTGAGTTTGAGTTTGAGTTTGAGTTTCGTTTAATGGCATATCAACACCTCTCTGGGTTATTTAATGCCAAAAGAGTAGTATTTTAAGGTAATCTTTTTTAATGTTCGGTTATAGTAAGAAGGTTGATTTAGTCAGATTTCAATACAATTTTTTTATTTTAGAAAATTAAAAATGACATAGTTTTGTATTAAAAAATGTATTGCTGGTAATAATTATTTTCCTTCAAAAATGTATTATGGTAATAATTTGTTCTTCAAAAATGTATTGTTGGTAACATTTTTCCTTCAAAATGTATATTTTTCTATAAATGTCTATTTTAAACTTTCATAGTGCTTTGACACCAATTTGGCCGTTAGCTATTTGCCCATAGCTGGGACCCTAATACGTGCTACCACTCCGGGTCAAGGTGGTCTTGGGAACAACAGCAATTAAGAGGTGGTTCCATGCTCCTCATAATCTCCCAACCAGAGGCCTAATGCAGTTTATTGTCATACTCAGGACCCACATAAGTAGTAAAAGAGTTTAGTATATATTAGTAATTCAGTAGATAGTAGTTGTAAGTTTGTTTAGTAAATATCAGTAGTTTAGTACATATTCGTAGTCTGGTGTATATTAGTAGTAAATTTATTTCGCACATATTTGTAAATTAGTTCATATTATTAGTAAGTTACTTTAGTATATATTAGTAGTCTTTTGACAGCGAACACCTCCAAATAGCTAGGGTGACTTCACTCGAATCTACTGACCACCAATACATATGTCTCCGCCTGTCTCTCCTCAGTTCGGTTAGTTACCTATTCTTTCTCCCTCCTCTCCTGACTGCTCCCTACTAGATAGCATTGCTGACGACATAGATAAGGCTATTTCCTATCACCCATTTGCCCACATATTTGTATTTCGAGACCTCAATGCCCATCACTCTGAGTGGCTTGAAAACGCCGTTACTGATCCAGCGGGCATTCACGCCATGAACTTCGCTATTTCCCAATCCCTTACGCAAGTGCTGGACTTCCCCACTCGCTTCCCAAGCATACCATCGGGTCATTCCTCACTACTAGATATATGTTTCACTACGCCTGACGCCTGTCAAGTGTCTCGCAGCTTTGCCCTCTCGGCAACTCCGACCACGCTGTAGTTTCTCTCAGTATCTCTTTCCAATCTCACTCCCCTCAGGAGCCCATAGGACCTCCTACCTCTACCAAAAAGCTGACTGGGATGCCTTTCGCGATTTCCTCTGCGACGTCCCTTGGGGACAAGTGTTCGACCTATCAGTTGATGATTGTGTCTCTGAGGTCTCGTCATGGGTTAAAACTTCATACCCACCAGAAAGTATTGCTTAAAACCTCATTCCTCTGCGTGGTTCTCTCCGGCCTGCTCAGCCGCCATTGCCCACATGAACCATTACTTCCGTCTATTCCGGAGACGGTCATCTGATCACAATAGGCGCCTGTTCATATCTGCTCGCAATGAGTGCAAGAGGACCCTAAATGACGCCAAACGTTTGTTTGCTGAGAGAATACGACAGCGCATAGCTGACCGCAAGTTCGGCTCCAAGGAGTATTGGAGGATTTGCAAACGAGTGCTCAACAATAGGAAATCCTCAATACCTCCTTTAATCCCTGAATTTGAGGTTCTCACGTCATCTGCGGACAAAGCTGAGTGCTTTGCCCGCAGCTTCTCATTCAATTCCACATTTGACTCATCCGTAGTACACCCACCCGACTTCCCTATTAGAACTGAGGCCAAACTGCATGACGTATATATTACCCCGACAGTAGTATCCCGAATAATTTAAAAACTCGACCCCTATAAGGCGTGTGGAGACGATGGAATCCCGGTGATAGTCCTTAAGAGGTGTGCTCCTGAACTTTCCCCTGTACTCTCTAAACTATTTAACTACTGCCTTTCTGCTTCCTGCTTTCCTGTATGCTGGAAGTTCTCTTCAGTCGTTCCTGTATTTAAGAATTGTGGTGAACCCTCGGACCCATCCAACTATCGCCCTATCAGTCTTCTACCGATATTCGGGAAAGTATTCGAGGGCATAATCAATGCTGAAATAGTTCATCATCTCACTACCCACAAACTCTTCTCTGACAGGCAATATGGCTTCCGCTTTGCCAGGTCCACGGCCGACCTTCTAACAACCGTAACGTAGTACATCCTACAGGCCCTTGATGAGTCTGACGAGGCTCGCGCGGTTGCTCTGGACATCTCCAAGGCTTTCGACAGGGTTTGGCACTCTAGCCTCCTATGCAAACTATGGGGTTACGGTATTACCGGTCGCCTGCTTGACCTAATCCAATCTTTTCTAAATAACCGCAAAATGAAGGTCGTTTTGAATGGGCATGCCTCTTCATCCTACAGCACGAATGCTGGTGTCCCACAGGACTCTATCCTGGGCCCGACGCTCTTCCTCATTTTCATCAACGACCTCCCAGATGAGATCAAGTCCCAAGTAGGCATCTATGCAGATGCCACTACAATATACTCCCGCACCAGTAAGAACCTCGCTGTTGACCTTGAACGGGATCTACACTCCGTGGTGAACTGGGGCAAGAAGTGGCTTGTCAACTTCAATTCGTCTAAGACCAAGCTCTTGTCTGTCAACCATTACAGGCAACCTCTTATACCTCCCATAAGCATGGACCAAGCGATTCTTCCGGAGAGCAATACACTACGCCTCCTCGGACTTACCCTGTCCTCAGACCTTAAATGGAACCACTATATTGAATCCATAGCAAAATCTACTTCTAAGAAGGTTGGGTCACTATGTCAATCCAGGATGTTTTTTCCACCTGAATCCATCCTGCATATATACAAGTCAACCATCCGTCCGTGCATGGAGTACTGCTGCAATTTATGGTCAGGCGCCACTGCCGTTCTCCTCAGTGTTCTTGACAGGCTCCAAAGGAGAGTATGTAATGTGATAGGTACTGATCTGGCAACTCGTCTGCAGCCACTTCCCCATCGTCGAAATGTGGCCTCCCTCTGTCTCTTCTATAAATACTTTCATGGCTTCTGCTCGGACGAACTTAAGTCACTGGTACCTCCTCAACAGGTGTTTTCTCGTACAACCAGACTGGCAACTGGGTCCCACCCATTCACAGTCAGGTTAGCCAAATGCAGACGACAATTCTACTCCTGCAGCTTCTTCTCTCGCACTTCCCGCCTGTGGAACTCGTTCCCGTATTTTTGCTTTCCTAACGGCTACAACCTCCAGAAGTTTAAATGCATCTACTAACCACTGGCCTCTAGCTCTCTCCCCACCCCCGTATAACCTTCCCTTTCTCTCCACCTATGCATCTGTCATCGCACCTGCTTTCTCAGCTTTCTATTGCTCCTTTCTAACTAGTTTGTACTTCTCACTCTTTTCTAATTAATCTTTTTACGGTATGTAGCCCCCCTGCACATCAGTGGCATTTCCCCCTTGCTCGGGGTGAAATGATTAAAAATAAAATATATATTAGCGACAAATTTGTTTGTATATATCAATAGTTTAGTAGATAGTAGTAACTTAAAACATGTTAGTAGTAAGTTTTTTAGTACATATTAGTAGTTTAGCACATATTAGTATTATTTTTGTTTGCTACATATTAGCAATATCAGCTGAAGTCATCTGTTGTTTGATATTAAATATTATTTTCAGCATTAATATTCTTAATATTTTAAAGTCAGTCAGTCAGTTAAGAGCCATACGTGATACACGCTTGGGCGATCATGTCTCGAAAGAGACATGACTGACTGGGCAGAAGATTATCCCGCAGTAGATTGCCATTGCTTTCTGCGGTAGACTGGTTGCCAACCAAAGCTATAGAATCCAATCTGTCCTGCTATTTAACCCATAACTGGAAGGAAGAGACGGATTAATACCTTTCCTAAGGGTATTTGCGCGTAAGTGAATACAATGAATTCAACTGGAATTCGAACTCGGCTCCCCGGTTTCTCGTACCGAGCCGATATCCACTGTACCACAACGCACAAAGTAGACTTTCATAAAAAAAGAGAGAGACAACATAGGGCAAAAAACATTATTTCTGTCAAATTTCTCTTCTAATTCTCTTAGTCGTCTTGTTTGCTTTCGAACTGGTAGCAGTAGATTCAGTAGTCTTCGATAGCTTAAACAGATACTCTATCATAGATCTATCATACCCATTTTAAAGGTCTACCATTCGTCTATGCCTTGAATATTGCTGCCACACCTGGTGTTTCGACTGTATTTCATGATTCTTGATAAAATACAAAGAAGATTCTGCAATATTATTTGTCCGAACCTGACATATTCAGTCACCTTCCCAACACAGTAAAGTTTTTTTCCTGTGACTTTTCTATGAACACTTTGATGAAAATTGTCCTGACTAATTTTTTTCTATGGTACACAGATTTTATGAATTTAAGTGGTGTACTGGATTGGCAGCAGGGTCTCATGATTTTAATGTTAAATATAACCATGGGTACTATGCTAACCGTTTCTTCTCTAGCACTTCTCGCTGGTGGAAATCAATTTCGGCTTCTTGCTTCCCAGTCAAATTCGATCTTTAAAAATGTAACTACAATGACAGCCGTTATATTCTGTCTCCTTAGTTCTATTCTCTTATTGTTCTCGCGTTTTTATCATATTTTTCATGCCCAGTAATGTCTTTGTTGGCTTGCTTAGTGTTCTGGTACCCTCCTACGAGGAATAAACTCTTCCTCTTGCTATATGTAAATTACCTGCGTGACTTCTAGAGTAGTTACTAGCATTGTCGAGCACTCTTCCTTCTGATGAAGAGTAATAACCCAGTCGAAGCTCTGCCGAATGGAAAAATTTTAAATCTTTGGCCGACATTTTAAGTGAAAAGGCGAATAAGTACTACAGTTTCAAGTTAGTTAAATGCAGTTACGAGCAGTCAAGTATATCAGTTAACGAGAGCCGTTAACGACAGCTACTAGTCAGGCAGCGTAATAACACCTTCTGACTTACTTATCTCTTTATTAATTATTATTAACACTTCTTTGAAAATCTGTTTCTTTGTTATAGTAATATGATGTTTTGAACCAACTTTCTAGTTCCATGTCTTATTTTGTGGAAAAACTGGTCACTAATTTTTACGCCTAAGTTTCACTACAACTCCACAAAATATTGGTGACAAAGATTCAAAACACTTAGGGTAAAATGCTTATAATAAAAGATTCATTTAGTTATGAACTAGTAATAGTAGTAAATACAGTTGTCATAAGTAATTTGAGTTTCGGCATGAATTTCATTATTCATTTGTTCGTACCATCTTGTCGATTTGAACATTTCAAATTCACAACGCCATCCAACCGGAAAAATAGCTTGAAGTAAAAAAAAAAACAAAAACAAAAACAATTAAATTAAGGTAAGGCTACAAGAACATCATAAGGCCATAACACGCGGGGAGACAGCAAATCAGGCTTAGTTGACCACATATGGAGGAAGAAAGAGGAACACAGCCCCCTATGGGATGAAGTTGAAATAATAGATCGAGAACACCACTGGAAACTACGTAAACTTAAGGAATCAGCACATATGCTAGGTTACAAAAAACTCCTAAGCTAAACAAGCATAGAGATAAACACAACATGGGAACCAGTAATGTGGAGTGACAGAGAAAATCATTACTGTAAGAAAATTGCAGTATAAGCTCTGGAAAAAATAATAAATAAAACCATTAACATAAAAAATACTAGGAAAACAATTATCATAACAAATTGCAAAAAAAAGGTAAAAAAAGGTAAAAAAAAAGGTTTCTGGACATTACGTTTATAAGTCCCAAAAATTTAATGACATATGGTCCAGTGAATATAGACGTTGGTTAGTTCCTGTGACTTGACCCCACAAAGAGTTGTGAGTTCAATACCAGGTTACAAGTTAGAGGGAGATAACTCCTGACTTCCGAAAGAGGCGCTACTACGCAAGGAATGGAGTTCATATACCCCAGTGGTTGTAATTCAAAATTTGAACGACCGAAACGTCGTACAAATGGCAACAAAGATGAAGACAATATTCCGAATAATGTAAATACTGTAAATACTACCTCATCTCAGAAATATAGATAAATAGAATGATCTATTGTTAAACGTCGTAGAAATGGCAACAAAGATGAGGACAATAGTCCGAATAATGTAAATACTGTAAATACGACCTCATCTCAGAAATATAGACAAATAAATGATGTATTATTAAACAAAGAAGAGGTCAGTAGTCCGAATAATGTAAATACTGTAAATACTACCTCATCTCAGATGTATACACAAATAGATGATCTATTATTAAACGTCGTACAAATGGCAACAAAGATGCGGACACTAGTCCAAATAATGTAAATACTGTAAATACGACCTCATCTCAGAAATATAGACAAATAAATGATGTATTATTAAACAAAGAAGAGGTCAGTAGTCCGAATAATGTAAATACTGTAAATACGACCTCATCTCAGAAATATAGACAAATAAATGATGTATTATTAAACGTCGTAGAAATGGTAACAAAGATGAGGTCAGTAGTCCGAATAATGTAAATACTGTAAATACTACCTCATATCAGCAATATAGACAAATAAACGATCTATTATTAAACGTCGTACAAATGGCAACAAAGATGAGGAATAATGTAAATACTGTGAATTAAATTTCGTTGCTACTTGAAATCACACGCTATATCCTGAAGAATTGTCTTACGTGGAAGACGCTTTAACCACTTTTGACCACGGCATCCTCAGTATTAAATAAATCTCAAATATAGATTCATGTGACTATATTTTTATTAACTTCATCTTAAGTCGCATATATTGTATCTGTTGTTGTGGCCAATTAACATCACTGTTTGGAGAGGTTTTGTAATAGTCTTCGATAACTTTAGCACGTTGTTCGATTGTTAAGTTATCCATGGTTGAAATTGTCAAGGACTGAATTTATTAAATCAGAAAAAAAGTTTTAAAAATCATTAGACGCTTAAACTTAATTCACATTTAAAATCAGTTCAAGTTATTAGAACACCCTACACTTGATTTCGATCTGAGACCACTTTCCACCGAGAGAAATACTCTCTTACTCATAAAGCATTGAATACTGCTGCCATATCTGGTCGGGTGCCCCTGCTATTCTCCTTGGGCTTCTCGATAAGGTTCAGAGGAGGGTCTGTAATGTGATAGATACCGACTTGGCAGACCGCCTGCAGTCTATCTCCCACAAGCGCGACGTGGCTTCCCTGTGTCTCTTCTATAAATACTTGCACGGCTTCTGCTCCGATGAACTTAGATCACTGGTGACCCCTAAATACGAATTTGAACGAGATACTAGATTAGCAACTAGATCCCACCCTTTTACAGTGAAACCGTAACTTCTACTCCAACAGTTTCTTTCCTCGCACTTCCCGACTGTGGAATTCTCTTCCAAACGATTGCTTCCCCGACGGCTACAATCTCCAGGAGTTTAAATGTAAGGTCAATAGACACCTCCTAACACACTAACCTGCTCCCATTCTATCAAGCACTCTTCCCAACTGCCTAACCCTCATCCTCGCTATCCTTACTCATCTGTCACCTTCCTCCTGACATTCCCTATGTCTAACCACTCCTTCTCCTTACCTTCCCCTATGTAGCCCCATGCGCAATAGTGGCAATGGAATGCCTTGCTTGGGGTGAGATGATTAAAAAAAAAAAAGCTGTCTCTAAAGTTAAAAGAAACTGTTGCAGATCTAAATTAAATAATTATTTTACGGGAAAAGTTTTTCAAAAATATTTTGTACGTTATATATTTGTGTATAAGCTGCCTTCATGTATAGCGTCAAAAATGATTTTTTCTATGAATTCTAACCCCTCCACAAATTATATATTTCTGTATAATGATACGCTCACCGAAAATGCAAGATAAATACTCTCTCCAAATTTTCGGCATCCTATTTTTAACCAAGAAACTCATAATAAAACTCGCACTATACTCGAATATAACGTTAAGTCTTTAATATATCCATCTTAAAACCGAATCATATAATTTTAAATTAAATTTAAGCAACGTCGACCGATTCAGAATATCAGGTGCTGTAAGCTTGGATGTGCAAGTGATGAAATGAATAACGACACGGATTTGTACATCGGAAAACCGAGTTCTAATTACCGTTGGGTTCGTTGTATTGACTTACACGCAAATATTTTGGCAAAGTCATGAAGACAACTTTTCTCCTCCTATATATAGGTTAAGTAGTAAGACTTATGTCATTAAACGCATGACTATACCCAAAATAAATTATTATAATATAAGACTGTTTGTGGCTTTAAATATTATAAAAAGGGAAATTAAGACGTGGAAAACGAATAAAAAATAATGACCAAAACATTATTAGAATCTAAGAATGTTTTCCGGTTTTAAATTTCCTGCAAAATGTTGATAAGCCGTAGAAAACGAATAAAAAATTATCACCAAAATAAATACTTACAATCTAAGAACATTTCCTGGCTTTAGATTTCCTGCAAAGTTTTGATAAGACGTCGAAAACGAATCAAAAGTATTTAATAGAATTATAACCAATAACAGAAATATCATGTGATTACTTTCAAGATCAGCAGAAAATAATTGAAACACCGTATTTTAAAAGTTTCAATCTTACCAGCCAATTTAGTATTCAATCATATTTAAGAATAGGATACAAGTTTTCCGTTAATGAAATATTTCTAAATGGTTTTGGATCCATACTTGAATGTTTAAATTTGACCAGGCTATTTAAGAACATATCACGTTTTCGGATTATTTTATATTTCTTAATAACTTTGGTTCCATACATTAATCTGATGAAGCTTCTCAATGAATTTGAAGACATAGTTGAATGCTTTGTTTTGATGAGTTTGTATTATCGCCCGGTTCACACTCCACCCACGTCTATTGAACACGTGTAGAGGCTCATCCCTTGTTCCCTGTTTAGGATGTGGTTTCCGGTTTTCTCTTTCCAATCTTTTCACTCTTTTCCATTCGTTTACTCTTTTTTTTCTCAATTGGAGTAGATAGACTAAACTATCGCCCGGTTCACACTCCACCCACGTCTATTGAACAAGTGCAGAAGCTCATCCCTTGTTCCCTGTTTAGGATGTGGTTTCCTTTTTTCTCTTTTCCAATCTTACTCTTCCGTAGCCCCCTGCACGTCAGTGGCGTCACCGCCTTGTTCGGGGTGATATGATTAAAAAAAAAAAGAACATGGCTACTTTTTCGAATATTAGATGGTCTAGAACCATGCATGAAAGCTTTAATATGACGAGGTTGTGTATGAATGTGACACAATTTTTCAGATTGCTAGATATATCTGAATGAGTTTGGTACCATCCTTGAAAGACATGATCTGATGAAGCGAAAGTGCTCAGATTTATTAGATGTTCGATTAGTTTTTGAGCCATAATTTAAAGTCTCGATCTGAAGAGTCTATTGATGAACATATATGAAGTTTTCCCATTATTAGATATTTATTAATGGTTTTGGAACAAAACTTGAAAGTCCAGATCTGAAAAGTCTATTTAAGAACATGTCACAAGAGTTCAGATTATAATTGTTGTGTGATCTCCACTTTTTCTATGATTATGTTCTCAACTTGGGTATACATATACTCCTGACATAGTAGGATACGTCTGTTATCGTAGAGTTACAGTGAGAGTACCGGAACTGATCCGTAAGTTACCGAGCGATACCAAAGTTACACAGAGAATACCGCGTCAGCAGTCATAGTAGCTCTGAGCTCCACTCAGCCAGAATAATATTACACGGATATACTATTTTGAACGCTGCTTCACTTCAAAGACTTGTATATATATATATATATTCCTTTCTAACCGTATTCCTGGATTACTAACCTACGTTCCAGTTGTATCTTTACGTTTAATATAACCTATTTTTCTATCTCAAATATCGTTTCGTTGTCATTATTTTGTGTGGCTTCTCATCCGGAATCCACAACAATTAGGTATTTCAGAATGCATTTTATGACGGAAATATATGCAAATTTTTCGAATTTTTTTTTTTTTTTGTGATATATGCAGTCATTATACCCCATTCAGTCAGTCAGTAAAGTGCCATACGTATGACACGCTTGGGCGATCATGTCTCTGTCGAGACATGACTGACTGGACAGAAGATTATCCCGCAGTAAGTTGCCAATGCTTTCTGCGGTAAACTGGTTACCAGCCAAGGCTATAGAACTCAATCTGTCCTATTATTTGACTCATAGCTAGAAAGGGAAGATATGTATTATATTATTATATAGTAATAAGTGGGGGATCAGTTTATTACTTCATAACATTAGAAAACCGATCCCCCACTTTATACCCAGTAGAAGTTTTAATTATGTTTCCAACTATTATATTCAGTCAGTCAATTAAGTGCCTTACGTGATACACGCTTGGGCGATCATATCTCGAAAGAGACATGACTGACTGGGCAGAAGATTATCCCTCAGTAAATTGCCAATGCTTTCTGCGGTAGACTGGTTGCCAACCAAGGCTATAGAACCTAATCTGTCCTATTATTTAACTACTCCCTGATTTCTCGTTCGGCGTCGTTATCCTCTGTACCACAAGGCACATCTGAAGAAATATACAGCCTGACTAGTAGCTGTCGTTAACTGGTTTCGTTAACTACTGCACTTGATTACTCGTATCTGCTGTCGTTACTGCTCTCTAGAAATCACGTAAGTAATTTATATATAGCAAGATGAAGAGTTCATTCTTTGTAGGAGGTTACCATAACAATTAGGAAGGCATTCCGTCTATTCCGGAGACAGCCAACTGATCACAATAGGCGCCTGTTCACATCTGCTCGCAGTGAGTGCAAGAGAACCCTAAATGACGCCAAACAGTTGTTTGCTGAGAGAATGCGACAGCACATAGCTGACCGCAAGTTCGGCTCCAAGGACTATTGGAGGATTTGTAAACGAGTGCTCAACAATAGGAAATCCTCAATACCTCCTTTAATCCATGTATTTGATGTTCTCACGTCATCTGCGGAAAAAGCTGAATGCTTTGCCCGCAGATTCTCATCCAACTCCACATTCGACTCGTCCGGAGTGCACCCACCCGACTTCCCTATTAGAACTGAGGCCAAACTGCACGACGTATATATTACCCCGACAATAGTATCCAGAGTAATTTCAAAACTAGACCCCCATAAGGCGTGTGGAGACGATGGAATCCCGGTGATAGTCCTTAAGAGGTGTGCCCCTGAACTTTCCCCTGTCCTCTCTAAACTGTTTAACTACTGCCTTTCTGCTTCCTGCTTTCCTGCATGCTGGAAATTCTCCTCAGTCTTTCCTGTCTTTAAGACGTGTGGTGAACCCTTCGGACCCATCCAACTATCGCCCTATCAGTCTTCTACCAATATTCGGGAAAGTGTTCGAGGCTATAATCAATGCTGAAATAGTTCATCATCTCACCGCCCACAAACTGTTCTCCGACAGGCAATATGGATTCCGATTTGACAGGTCCACAGCCGACCTGCTAACAACTGTAACGGAGTACATGCTACAGGCCCTTGATGAGTCTGACGAGGCTCGCGCGGTTGCTCTGGACATCTCCAAGGCTTTCGACCGGGTTTGGCACCCTGGCCTCCTATGCAAACTACGCGGTTATGGTATTACCGGTCTCCTGCTTGACCTAATCCAATCTTTCTTAAATAACCGCAAAATGAAGGTCGTTCTGAATGGGCGTGCCTCTTCGTCCTACAGCACGAATGCCGGTGTCCCACAAGGCTCTATCCTGGGCCCGACGCTCTTCCTTATTTTCATCAACGACCTCCCAGATGAGATCAAGTCCCAAGTAGGCATCTACGCAGATGACACTACAATATACTTCCGCTCCAGTAAGAAACCTTTCGTGGCGGACAGACATAATCTCGCTGCTGACCTTGAGCGGGATCTACACTCCGTGGTGAACTGGGGCAAGAAGTGGCTTGTCAACTTCAATTCCTCTAAGACCAAGCTGTTGTCTGTCAACCATTACAGGCAACCTCTTCTGCCTCCCATAAGCATGGACCAGATGATTCTCCCGGAGAGTAATACACTACGCCTCCTCGGACTTACCCTGTCCTCAGACCTCAAATGGAACCACTATATTGAATCCATAGCAAAATCTACTGCTAAGAAGATTGGGTCACTATGTCGATCCAGGATGTTTTTTCCACCTGAATCCATCCTGCATATATACAAGTCAACCATCCGTCCGTGCATGGAGTACTGCTGCCATTTATGGTCAGGTGCCCCTGCCGTTCTCCTCAGTGTTCTTGACAAGCTCCAAAGGAGAGTCTGTAATATGATAGGTACTGATCTGGCAACTCGTCTGCAGCCACTTTCCCATCGTCGAAATGTGGCCTCCCTCTGTCTCTTCTATAAATACTTTCATGGCTTCTGCTCGGATGAGCTTAAGTCACTGATGCCTCCTCTACAGGTGTTTACTCGTGCAACCAGACTGGCAACTGGGTCCCACCCATTCACAGTCAGGTTAGCCAAACGCAGACGACAATTCTCCTCCTGCAGCTTCCTCTCTCGCACTTCCCGCCTGTGGAACTCACTCCCGTATTCTTGCTTTCCTGACGGCTACGACCTCCAGAAATTTAAAAGCAAAGTTAATACTCACCTACTAACCACTGGACTCTAGCTCTCTCCCCTCCCCTGTATAATCTTCACGTTCTCTCCGCCCATGTATCTGTCATTGCACCTGCTTTCTCAGCTTTCTATTGTTCCTTTCTAACTAGCTTGTACTCCTCACTCTTTTCTAATTAATCTTTCTACATTTATGTAACCCCCTGCACATCAGTGGCGTTTCTGCCTTGCTCGGGGTGAAATGATTAAAAAAAAAAATCTTTGGTTATGAACAACAGAATTTTATCAGTCAATCTCCTTAGATTAAATGACGGCTTCAATTCGAATTTCCAAAAGGTTACTCGAGTCGACAGTCACATGTCAAAGCCTGAAACGTTATGAAAATATACACAAATATTTGGGTCACTGTGTCGTTTCAGAAGCTTTTCTGGTCAGAAACATTCATACAGATTTATAAATCTACCGTTCGCCTTTGCATTGAATACTGTTGTCATATCTGTTAGGATGATCGTGTTATACGTCTCGAGGCTCTCAACGAAATCAAAAGAAGGTTCTGCAATATAATCGATCTTGACTCTCAAATTCTATCATTTTTTTCACCGACAGGGCGTCGCTTTCCTCTGTCTTTCCTACAAATATTTTCTTGTCAACTGTTCTGAGAATCTCTTTTCTCTGGTAGGCGGACTATCTGAATTTAAGCGTGATACAAGATTGGCACCTCCGTCCCACCCATTTACTGTTGAAATAGCTAAATTCAACCTCTACTCCTACTCCGACAGTTTGTTTTCTCGCACTTACAACCTGGAGAACTCCCTTTCTTTTAATTTCTTCTTTGACTGGAAAACCGCTCTTGCTGGAGATCAAATGCTGAACTTCTCATTCATCCAGTCTCTCAAGCAAGTGGTGGATTCTGCCATGCATTTCTCCAGTTGCCATGATCGACACGATTCTCTTCTAGATCTCTCCCTTACTTATATCCCCGACTCATGCCATGTTAAGCAGCTCTGCCCTGTTGGCAAATCTGATTATGCTGTAGTTTATCTCTTTCAACTCCTCCTCCATCCAGGAGCCTCCTAATGGCTGAATATCTTGCTACTATCAATGAACAGACTGGGACAGGTCCTTGGTTTGCTTTGCGATGTCGCTTCTCCTTATACTCACCCATTTCTTCCTATCCTCTTGATAGTCAGTAATTTCCTCCAATCCTTCTTATACTCAATCATTTCATTCAATCCTCCCATACTCAGCAAATTCTTCCCATCCTCCCCACATTTACCCATTTCTTCTAATCGTCCCTAAACTCACCCGTTTTTCCAATCGTTCCCATACTCACCCATTTCTTCTAATCCTCCCCAAACTCACCCATTTCTTTCAATCCTCCTCATACTCCCTTATTTCTTCCAAATCTCCCCATATTCACCCATTTCTTCCAATCCTCTTCATATTCACCCATTTCTTTTAATCCTCCCTAAACTCATCTTATTCTTCCAATCATCCTCATATTCACTCATTTCTTCTCATCCTCCCCAAACTCACCCATTTCTTCCAATCCTCCATATACTCAACCATTTTTTCCAATTTCCCCATACACATTTCTTTCAATCCTCCCCATACTCACCCATTTCTTCCAATCCTTCCCATACTCATCTATTTCTTCGAATTCTCCCCAAACTCACCCATTTTCCCAATCCTCCTGTACTCACGAATTTCTTTCAATCCTCCCCATACTCACCCATTTCTTCCAATCCGCTCTATACTTACCCATTTCTTCCAATATTTCCACATACTCACATTTTCTTCCGATCGTCTCCATACTCAGTCATTTCAATTTAACCTCCCCATACTCAGTTATTTCTTCGAATTCTCCCCATACTCACCCATTTTTTCCAATCTTCCCTATACTCACCCATTTATCCGATCCTTCCTATATTCACCCATTTCTTCCAATACCCCCATACTCTGTCATTTCTTCTTCTTCCCCTATACTCACCAATTTCTTATGATCCTCCCCATACTCACACATTTTCCAATCCTCCCCATACTTAGATATTTTTCATCTTCTCTCTATACTCACCTATTTCTTCTAATTTTGCCTATACTCACCTATTTCTTTGTATCTTTCCCATATTCAGTAATTTCTTCGAAACTTTCTTATACTCACGAATTTCTTTCAATCCTCCCCATACTCAGCCATTTCCTTTCATCCTCCCTTTAGTCATCCATTTTTTCCGATCCTCCTCATATTCACTCATTTCTTCTAATCCTTCTATACTCTGCCATTTCTTCCAATCCTCACTATACTCACCATTTCTTCCAATCGTCTCCATACTCATTCATTTCTTCCAATCGTCTCCATACTCATTCATTTCTTCCAATCGTCTCCATACTCATTCATTTCTTCCAGTTCTCCCGTTACTTACTCATTTTTTTCAATCCTTCCCATACTCACCCATTTATTCCAATCCCCCATACCCATTTTTCATTCTTCATACTCAGTCATTTCTTTCAGTCCTCCCCATACTCTGTAGTTTCTTACAATCCTCCTGATAGTCACTAATTCATTTTAATCTTCTCTATCCTCACCCATTTCTTCCAATTCTCCCTATTTTCTTCCAATCGTCTTCATACTTAGTTATTTTTCCAAACCCACTTTATACTCACCCATTTTCAACTCCTCCCCATACTTACCTATTTCTTCCAATCCTCCCCATACTTAGTCCTTTCTTTTACTTCTCCCTATACTCACCCATTTTTTCCAATTTTTCCCATACTCACCTACTTCTTCAAATCCTCCTCATACCCATTTTTTAAAATCTTCCCCATATTCACCCATTTCTTTCAATCCTCTCCATACTCAGCCTTTTCTGCCAATCCTTCCCATACTCACCCATTTCTTTTACTTTCACTCCCTGCAAACTCCTGCGTACAAGTAGCAATTCTACCTTGCTTGTGTTGAAATGATTAAAATAATTATATACAAAGACATCATTCTGAATTTCAATATTCAATAATTTCCATATTTTTAATACTCATTGCAGACCTTCCGATAAAAATCATTTAAAATATCGTGCAAAAATGCTCTTTGAATTTGTGTCTGAATCAATTTTTCATTTTATCGAAAAATAACTCATTTTCCAAGCGTCAAGAATTGTTCACTATGAAAACATACAAATAATGTCATACAATTAATTGATTGCACTCGCAAAAATTAACAGGGAAAAAACTTAAAAAAACATTTGTACGTTTTCTCCAACATTACAAGTAGAAATATCGGTGAGATTCCTTATTTTAACTTAATATAGTCATTATAATAATTACGATAATATAACAATTTTATAAAATGACTGTATCATTATAAAATTATAAATTAATTTGTTATATAATGATGCAAACTGAGTAAAAACCATTTACCATAGATAAAATAACTTTCTACTGAACTATCATTTCGAGAAATGTTTGTAAGACGGGGATCGGGTAGAGAGAAAAAGAAAGAAGGCAAGATAGAAGTGTTAAACGTTTCATGTCAATATCTCATAAATGATGGATTATTCCGTTTTGATTGCGTAGAAAAACATACGATTGAGTGTAAGAAAGAAAGAAAGAAAGAAAGAAAAAAGGAAGACAGAAGTGTTAACGTCTGTTTCTTGGAAATGGAAAAAGTTGTTATTCAAATCTTCTTTTGTACCCATCAGTCAGTCAGTTAAATGCCATACGTGATACACGCTTGGGCGATCATGTCTCGAAAGAGACATAACTGACTGGGCAGAAGATTATCCCCCAGTAGTTTGCCATTGCTTTCTGCGGTAGACTGGTTGCCGACCAAGGCTATAGAACCCAATCTGTCCTGCTATTTAACCCATAACTAGAAGGAAGAGACGGATTAATACCTTTCCCAAGGGTATTTGCGCGTAAGTGAACACTATGGATTCAACTGGAATTCGAACTCGGCTCCCCGGCTTCTCGGCTTCTCGTTCCGAGCCGATATCCACTGTACCACAACGCACATCCGTTTCCGCTTTGTACCCATACGCTTCTTAAAATAACGTCCAGCATTCACATTTTCTATTGTTATTGCAATATTTTGTTAAAGTTGTTATGCTCAAATATTTAACAGCCCGATTGGGCAATTTCTACGGATATTTTATTGTCGTAGAACTTGCCATGAGTTTATTCAATCATTAACTGAAAAATTAAAAAGATTTATGAGAATATCCAAATAGAAAAACCCTGAAATTTCCATGGGCATTTCTAGTAAATATTAATTATTATAGATTATAAAAAAAATAAAAAGCAGTAGGCCCCATCTGTTTCGGTGATAGACTGGTTGCCAACTAAGGCTATAGGATCTAGTCTATCCTGCTATTCAACCCTTAACTGAACGGATGGAAGATGTATTTTTACCTTTCTCAAGGATATTTGAATGTGTATACATTCAAGGTACCAGACTCTTCAATTAGACATTCTACACATTCTAGCAAAAGTAGTAAAACGAAAAACACTTATAACTTGGATGTGGCAAAAAAAGCTGAAAGCAAGGGACACCCAATCGAGGATCGAACTCACTACTCAATTGTAAGGAATCCAAGCGATTCCCAGACAAATGTGTCTCTGGATAATTGCATACCTCACATAATTTTTAAAGCCTTTAAATGCAATTACCATAAGTTTTTAAAAAAGCATAGGTAGCAATCGCAAATTTTAAGAAAGAAATAAAATTAAAAAATAAAATACAGGCTTATTTAAATCTAAACTAATTTATAAATGGAACTTTGTCTGTGTGTGTGTCTGTGTATGTGTCTGTGTATGTGTCTGTGTGTGTGTTTGTGTATGTGTCTGTGTATGTGTCTGTGTGTGTGTGTCTGTGTATGTGTCTGTGTGTGTGTCTGTGTGTGTGTCTGTGTGTGTGTTTCTGTGTGTGTGTCTGTGTGTGTGTCTGTGTGTGTGTGTCTGTGTGTGTGTCTGTGTATGTTACCTAAATTCTCCGAAACGGCTGAGCCAATTTTCTTGAAAATATTCACACTTGTACTATAAGCGTCTGCGAGTGTTCTTAGCTAGGATTTGTGTCGATGTACCCCCGATAAATATCGAAAATCGATAATCAAAAACTCGGGTTATAGAAGGACTGGCACGATTTTAATCAAATTTGATACACTCATAGACAAAGACATAAGAAACGATATTCAGAAGTTTCAAGGTTGCAGTTCCTACAATAGTGTAGAAAATCGATACTATATATATATATATAGATATATATATATAAAAGGCAAGATGTTTGTATATGTCTCCGCCTGTATGTCTGAATTTTTTCAACCCTTTTATTTTAGTTCTTGCTTCGAGTTTGGCTCTAAGTAGGTATAATTGTAGTTCTTAGTCTCAGCCATGATACCATTTACTCAGAGGACTTATTTAGCCTTTAAAATTCAGTTAACGACGAAAAACACTTATTTAATATCGATACCAGGCTAATCAAAATTTGACTCCATCCATTCATTTTTCTTTCAGTCTACGGTTTCGCTTTAACTGGAAACAAATATTGCTTTTTAGTCTTTCATTACACCCGAGCAACGCCGGGTTATACTGCTAGTGTTTGTTATAAATGCAAAGACAGTCTAACAGTGTTTAAAAATATTTAAGAAACTGAAATTACTGTAGTTTCACAAAGAAATCGAAAGTTGTGACATTTGTGAGCAAATTAAGAAATCCGCAAAAAAGTAATGGCAATCTACTGCGGGAAAATGTTTTACCCAGTCAGTCATGTATCGAAAGATGATACTCTTATTTGAATTTTTATTTTTGATAAATGTCCTGGTATGCAATTGTCTGGTACGCATTTGTCAAGGGGTGCAAATGTTCTGGTATGCAATTGTCTGGGACGCAAATTTTCTGGTATGCAATTGTCTAGTACGCAATGTTCCGGGACGCAAATGTCCTGGTATGCAATTGTCAAGGGATGCAAATGTCCTGGTATGCAGTTGTCTGGTACACATTTATCAAGGAATGCAAATATATTGGTATGCAATTGTCCGAGACTCAAATTTCTTGGTATGCAATTGTCTGGTACACATTTGTCAAGGGGTGCAAATGTTCTGGTATGCAATTGTCTGGGACGCAAATTTTCTGGTATGCAATTGTCTAGTACGCAATGTTCCGGGACGCAAATGTCCTGGTATGCAATTGTCAAGGGATGCAAATGTCCTGGTATGCAGTTGTCTGGTACACATTTATCAAGGGATGAAAATTTCTTGGTATGCAATTGTCCGAGACGCAAATGTCCTGGTATTCAATTGTCAGGTACACATTTGTCCGGGACGCAAATGTTCTGGTATGCAATTATCTAGTACGCATTTGTCAAGTGGTGCAAATATATTGATATGCAATTGACCGAGACGCAAATGTCCTGGTATGCGATTGTCTGGTACTCATTTGTCCGGGACGCAAACGTCCTGATATGCAATTATCTAGTACGCATTTGTCAAGGGATGCAAATGTATTGGTATGCAATTGTCTGGTACGCAATTCTCTAGGACGCAAATGTCCTGGTATGCAATTGTTTGGTACACATTTGTCAAGGGATGCAAATGTCTTGGTACGCAATTGTCCGGGACGCAAATGATCTTCTGACATCGAATACGAGAATGTAAAGCATTTTCTGTGGTCAGAAATTAAAGCATGAGTTGAACAGCACTTATATAAGACATTAATCGAACTATTAGGGTTAGCTTTGCTGCATTTATCGCAACGATTTCAGCCAGTATCTATTTTACGGAACACTTCATTTGCAGTTGATTCTCTTCGCGAGCCACTAAGTACAATATTAGCACATCCATGTTAAGGGTAAAAAGGGGCATCTTTTAAAGATTTGGATGTCAAAACCTTGCTCTCATGCGAGAAGGTATATATATATATATATATATAATTTGTCATTATCTCTGTTATATATTGTTTTTTTTTTGTTTTTTTTTTTGTTTTTTTTTGTAAATGGCAAATCTTGTCAAAATAATTATTTCCTTTATCACCGAGAATATACACGATTTCTTTATTAGAGATCTACCCGGAATATTACATATGTTTTTGGAGGTATTTTTCTTGAATGATTAATACCAGCAACTACATTTATATTTCTCTGTTTCTATGTTCTTTGTTTCTCCTTCATCCTAATTGCATGCGATATTCATCATTTTCAGAATCTAATCATCCGAGTCGCGTTCCTTGAAATAACACAGTAATTGCATTGTACCGCACTTCTCATCAGTGAAAGCGAAAATGGCATTAATATTAGATAACAGTGCCACTAATATACGAAGGTAAGAAAAAAGTGTCAGCACATTCGTCATAACATATCTTTAGATTATCACACAGCCTTCTGCTCATGCGTGTTTATAATTGGTTCTATTCTGGCTACGTGATCGAAATTAAGAGTTTAATCGCACCAGTTTTCATGCTGTTGTTACAGTACAAACATGGCCGCTTCGCTAACAGTGTGCACGAAGAGGTAACAAAAAGCAGTGACCGATTTCTCCCGTTGGATGATGTGTCATAGGCTGAAATTTACCCGAAGCTTTTAACACAATACGGCAACTATGTGAATACCATGAAAAAGTGTGTATATGATTAGACCGAGATGTTTAGAAATGGCTGGACAAGCGTGAGGCACTTAAGGAGGGTTCTCGTTAAACTTTTGGGATAGGAAATTAAGATTTAAATAAACTTTCTTCTTAACTTTTACAAAAATTCACAATGAGGTGTGAAATCCTGGTTTTTCCCAAACAAAAAAAAGCGATGTGCTTAAAGAATAAGTTGAAACCGGATTTAGCAAGTAGATGTTAAATTGGTTTTCTGACCAATGAGAGCGAGTTGCAAGACTTGCAAGGAATTAGCGATCAAGTGTAAAATTCTAAAGGACTATATAAATGGTTTCAATCGCGCCAGTCTGTCATGGATGGAAGCAGCAAAGACGACAAGCTAAAATGTAACGGGAGAAGCTTCAAGTTGACCCGGAAATTCGTCCTCTTTTTCTTTTCTTTTTCACACTAATGTGATTGGCTGGTGTCAGCCATAAATACAGAGAAAGGCGAGAAAGCATAGAGATCTACGTTCATACGTCTATACGACTGGAGGTCTATAGGTCCTCGACAAGAGATCTATGTCTAGAGTTCTACAACTATTGGTCTAGGTCTATTGACTACGCCTACGTCTCAGGATACTGCATACAACTAGTACCGTCCTAGTCGGTCACATTTGCCTAAACCGCTTAACTACCTCGAATGATATAGATGTCCCTTTCCGGGACATATCACATACATACATACGTACACAAAATCTCTTTCCAACAAATTTCTAGTACGAACATTTTTTCAACTATTGATGCACCTTACTCATTACTTGTTTCTCATTGAACATTAACTACTACCTGTTCTTATTATTCCTTTCTTTTAATAAATTACAATTTTAAAATGAAAAATGTATATTTTATTCTTCCAAACTAATCCACACATTTCAATCTACAACCAACCATTCTGACATCAACCTTCTTCTGCCAACATGATGATGATAACGAAAATAAACTTTTGAGTCAAATAATAGGATAGATTGGGTTCTATAGCCTTGGCTGGCAACCAGTCTACCGCAGAAAGCATTGGCAACTTACTACGGGATAATCTTCTGCCCAGTCAGTCATGTCTCTTTCGGGATATGATCGCCCAAGCGTGTATCACGTAAGGCACTTAATTGACTGACTGAATATAATAGTTGGAAACATAATTAAAACTTCTACTGGGCATAAAGTGGGGCATCGGTTTTCTATTGTTATGTAGTAATAAACTGATCCCCCACTTATTACTATATAATAATATAATACATTTTATAAATCTTCCCTTTCTAGCTATGAGTCAAATAATAGGACAGATGTGGTTCTATAGCCTTGGCTGGCAACCAGTCCACCGCAGAAAGCATTGGCAACTTACTGCGGGATAATCTTCTGTCCAGTCAGTCATGTCTCTTTCAAGACAAGATCGCCCAAGCGTGTCATACGTATGGCACTTTACTGACTGACTGAATGGGGTATAATGACTTCATATATCACAAAAAAAATCGAAAAATTTGCATATATCTCCATCATAAAATGCATTCTGAAATATCTAATTGTTGTGGATTCCGGGTGAGAAGCCACACAAAATAATGACAACGAAACAGATATTTGAGATAGAAAAATAGGTTATATTAGACGTAAAGATACAACTGGAACGTAGGTTAGTAATCCAGTAATACGGTTAGAAAGGAATATATATATACAAGTCTTTCAAGTGAAGCAGCGTTCAAAATAGTATATCCGCGTAATATCATTCTGGCTGAGTGGAGCTCAAAGGTATTATGCCTACTGACACGGTATTCTCTGTGTAAGTTACGGATCAGTTCCGGTACTCTCACTGTAACTCTACGATAACTGACGTATCTTACTATGTCAGAAGTATATGTATACCCAAGAAAGGAATATATATATATATACAAGTCTTTGAAGTGAAGCAGCGTTCAAAATAGTATATCCGTGTAATATTATTCTTTCTGAGTGGAGCTCAAAGGTATTATGCCTACTGACACGGTATTCTCTGTCTAACGTACGGATCAGTTCCGGTACTCTCACTGTTACTCTACGATAACTGACGTATCTTACTATGTCAGGAGTATATGTATACCCAAGAAAGGAATATATATATATACAAGTCTTTGAAGTGAAGCAGCGTTCAAAATAGTATATCCGTTTAATATTATTCTTTCTGAGTGGAGCTCAAAGGTATTATGCCTACTGATACGGTATTCTCTGTGTAACTTTGGTATCGCTCGGTAACTTACGGATCAGTTCCGGTACTCTCACTGTAACTCTACGATAACTGACGTATCTCACTATGTCAGGAGTATATGTATACCCAAGTTGAGTACATAATCATAGAAAAAGTGGAGATCACACAACAATTATAATCTGAACTCTTGTGACATGTTCTTAAATAGACTTTTCAGATCTGGACTTTCAAGTTTTGTTCCAAAACCATTAATAAATATCTAATAATGGGAAAACTTCATATATGTTCATCAATAGACTCTTCAGATCGAGACTTTAAATTATGGCTCAAAAACTAATCGAACATCTAATAAATCTGAGCACTTTCGCTTCATCATATCATGTCTTTCAAGGATGGTACCAAACTCATTCAGATATATCGAACAATCTGAAAAATTGTGTCACATTCATACACAACCTCGTCATATTAAAGCAGTTCGATTATGTATGACGCACGGCCAAATCAAAGAAACATTAAACATCTCCTTACGGCTTCAAACTCAACCAAGGAAGTTAAGTTTCAGCCAGCTCGAAAGACGTTAGACGGTTCTCTGTAAATTCGAATCAATGTTCCTCGTTCCTAGTCGGTGGCACACTGCTAGCGGATCGGCTGTGTTTACACTGTAACAGCAGTAAGAAAACTGGTGCGATCAAGCTCAAACTTCAGTCACTTGACCACAATGTTAGCAACTATAAGCACACATAAGCAGGAGGGAACGTGACAAAACTAAATACATTTTATGGCGAAAAGGAAGATAATGTTTACTAATCCTCATACATTTTTTAAGTCATTTTCCCCCAAGCAAGGCGGGAATGCCATTAATAGGCAAGAACTTGCAGGGACTTAAATTAAAAGACAAACTGACAATATTGATGAATGATGAAAGGACAAAAATGAACTGGATTCAGAGAAAATTTTTTGACGTTGCATTAACATTTAGGAAGATATTAGTTATCACGGAAGCAAATAAACGGACGTGAGTTCCACACGTTGGAAATGCGAGAAATGAAACTCTTGGATCAGAAGTGGCAATTGCGTTTCATCTTGCATGGGCATACCTCCCCATCCTACCGCACGAATGCTGGCGTCTCCCAGGGCTCTATCCTAAACCCGACGCTCTATCTAATCTCCCAGACAGGAGAAAGCAGAAATGCAGTTCTACTGTCTCCTGTTTTCTCTCGATCTGTGTGAGATTGTCCAACATTTACTGCCAAACAAGATGATTGATACCATAATGCAATTCAGCAACGTCGAGCGTGGTTAGTACCTAGATGGGTAACCGCCTGTGAATAGCATGTGCTGTAAGCTTTGTTATGCAGTGTGGTGTAATTGTTACAAGCTCGGAATTTGAAATCTTAGTGCCAAGTTCTAATTACAGGTGGGTTCGTTACCTTCACTTGCGTGCAAATATCGTTGGGAAATTTTTGAATTCACCTCTTCTCCACTAGTTATAGGTTAAATATTAGAACGTGTATCTGGAAATCATTATTAACTAAAAAATATTCTTACAATGAAAAAATATTTTCTGATTTTAAATAGCCTGGGAAAGGTTGATAAACAGTACAAAACAACAGTTAAAATCTAATCATTTTTTTCCTGGTTAGACATCTCAAAAGCATCTTTTTATTTTTTGGATGACTTATTCTGATCGGATGTTTGTTGTGGTGCAGTGGATATCGGCTTGGAACGATAAATCGGAGAAACGAATTCGAATACCAGTTGAATTCCTTGCATTTACTTACGCGCAAATACCCTCCAGCTATGGGTGAGATGACAGGACAGATTGGGTTCTATAGTCTTGGTTGGCAACCAGTCTACCACAAAGAAATTGCAACCTACTGCGGGATAATCTTCTGTCCAGTCAGTCATGTCTCTTTCGAGACATGATCGCCCAAAGCGAGTATCACGTATGGCACTTAACTGACTGATTGAATATAATAGTAGGAAGCATGATTAAGACTTCTACTGAGTATAAATTGAGGGATCAGTTTTATATTGGTATGAAGTAATAAACTGATCCCCCACTAATTAACACCTAATAATATAATACATCTCTTCCCCTTCCAGCTATGAGTCAAATAACAGGATAGATTGGGTTCTATAGCCTTGGTCGGCAACCAGTCTGCGCAGAAAGCAATGGCAACCTACTGCGGGATAATCTTCTGTCCAGTCAGTCATGTCTCTTTCGAGACATGATCGCCCAAAGCGTGTATCACATATGGCACTTAACTGACTGACTGATTGAATATAATAGTAGGAAGCATGATTAAGACTTCTACTGAGTATAAAGTGGGGGATCAGTTTTATATTGGTATGAAGTAATAAACTGATCCCCCACTAATTAACACGTAATAATATAATGCATCTCTTCCCCTTCCAGCTATGAGTCAAATAACAGGATAGATTGGGTTCTATAGCCTTGGTCGGCAACCAGTCTGCGCAGAAAGCAATGGCAACCGACTGTGGAATAATCTTCTGTCCAGTCAGTCATGTCTCTTTCGAGACATGATCGCCCAGTTATTGCACTTAACTGACTAACCTGTTTTGTTCGCAGAGAAAATGGTTTCGCGATAGAGCTCTTCTCCGTTCAGGCTGTTCTATAAAGTGACTAACTTTCTAGCAACTGGATAAAAATTAACCCGACGCACCAAAGAGAGAAGACAAGTGTTTATCGTTAGTTTTGGTCATTAAACTTCCATTCGAATATTGTTTTCTTGGATGTATATTATGAAGAACTGCTTTTACAAACAGAGTATGAATTTGATTTGCCATCTCGAGTCAGTCAGTCAGTTAAGTGCCATGCTCGATACACGCTTGGGCGATCATGTCTCGAAAGAGACATGACTGACTGGACAGAAGATTATCCCGCAGTAGGTTGCCATTGCTTTATGCGGTAGACTGGTTGCCGACCAAGGCTATAGAACCCAATCTGTCCTATTATTTAACTCATAACTGGAGGGAAGAGACGGATTAATACCTTTCCCAAGGGTATTTGCGCGTAAGTGAATGCAAGGAATTCAACTGGAATTCGAACTCGGTTTCCCGATTTCTCGTTCCGAGCCGATATCCACTGCGCCACAACGCACATCCGCCCATTTCGAGTACTTGTAAATAATTGACGATCGCTCTTTTTACACTTTACCAAAAAAAAAAAAAAAAAAAAAGCTTATTTCTCCAACATGAAATTAGAATCATTAAATAATCTTCATAGCGTGCACTAAAGAAATGCGTGCAGATACGAATGAATAGGTTTCTAATATGTTACCCAATTTAAAACCAAAGTAATTCTCATTACCACGATTCAGCTTCCAATTAGTGAGGGGCCAGTTACCGAGTTTACCTGTTTAAGATTGGAACCTAAACACAATATTTTCTTGTTACGAGAGTGGCAAGTTCAGCTTCTGACAATATTTAATATAATTGATTGTTTGCTATTATCTTTAGTTCTTACACAAACGCATCCAATATTTACTGTAAGGTTCGATAGAGGAAAGATATATTTTTACGAATAACAATATCTCTTTGCATTTATAAGAACTAAATCATTTGCCACTGAATTTAAAAACTAAGCCGTTTAATTTCAAACACGGTAATATTTTTTGTTATCGATATAAAATTACAACAAATTCATTGTTTAAATTAACTGCGTAAAAGTGGATTTCAGATGAACACCAAGGGAAGCAAACACGTACTATCAAAATATGTGGTACTAACGTAACAAGTGCATAATTAAATTAGAATAAGTAAGTTGTAAATTCATTCTTAAAATTGATTGTTTTTAAAATGAATTTCTTGTTTTAAATTTAAATACATTATTATTTAATTTGAATGCAGTAATATTTAATTTAAATGCCTTAGTTTATAAATTGAATGGCAAATGATGTGAAGTTATTGTTTTTCGTCGATTTTCAACTGCTCGAAATAGCAAATCAAATTCACCGTGAGCTTGTAAAAGCAGTTAGTATTATGCATGACTTTCCATATGTATAGAAATTGCTCTTATTTTTTTCTCCTGTTTCTATCAGTGCAACTTCCTGCCTTGGTATAATTGGCTAAAGTTCCTAGATAATAACATTTATAAAAAATTTTTACAAAGAACGGAAAGAGCGACACTGAGATCCGAAGGTGTATTGGCTTAGACAAGGACGGATTCCAAAATATGAATAGAGTATTGAGAGACAGGAAAATTTCAATGGAATCAAAGAAAAGAGTACTGGATTTAAAAATGTGATGCGTGACCTTCAATATGGCAGTGAATGCTGAACAATGTCTTCGAAGATGAAGGAAAGACTCGAAAGAACGGAAATATGGTTCTACAGAAAGATGCTGAGGATACCATTGAACAAACATGTGAGGTCTTGAAGAAACTGAAAACGAAGAGGAAAATTATACTAAACATCAGAAAGTGACAGTTGAAGTTTCTACCATACATAATGAGGAAGGAAGGCTTGAAGAATTTAATACTCACAGGACGGATAGAGGGAGAGACAGGGAAAAACTGTGTGGGACATACTTGATGGGCTTAAGAAATAGATGATAGGAAAGGGTTTGGGATAAATAACAAAACAACATGTTATGAGAGCTAAAAGTGACAGAATGATGGGGAGGGCTGTAATCACCTACGTCCTGAAAGAACACGTCTCTTAAAAGTAAAAGAGTTCGGTCTACAACCTATATTATTTTCATCTTAGAGCACGAACTACACAGTAGAAATGATCTGATAAACGAGCAATATCACGATATTAAGTAATGAAAAGAGCTTCCTAGTGCTGCGACGAAGTTGTAGTATCTCTGCTAAGATGCAAATGAGAAATATTAGGTTGTCCCAAAAGTTCGTAAACACTTGCAAAATGGGTCTGTCTGGTCTCGCACAATAGAGACAAGCGATGGGTTCAGAAAGGGCAAGGGACACCGTCGGTTCCAAAACAAGATCGATTCGGCAAGAAAGTCATGTGGAACTTTGAAGGAATCGTGCATTTTGAGTTGGTTCCGAATGGTCGTGCCATCAGTGTCGAACTGTCTGCAACTGGAGCGGGTCTACGAAAAGTTGAAGCAAAAGTACCCGGCTCTGATCAACCGAAATGCCAAGCCACACACCACAAGGAAGAACAAAGACAAGTTTGAAGAGCTGAACGGCGTTGAGGTACTGCCACATCCAGTCTACAGTCCTGACTTTGCTTCATCAGATTACGGCCTTTTCCGCTCAATGCAACACTTTTTGAAGGGCCGCCGATTCGAATATTTGATGAAGTCGAGGTAGCGTGTCAAGAATTCTTTGATTCGAAGCAGGCTGAATGGTATTTTGACCAGATTCGAAAGCTTGCAGATCAATGGCAGAAAGTCTTGGAAAATGATGGTTTTTATTTTGAACGATCATTTTTGTTGTTTTTGCGAGTAAAATTTCAATTTTTTGCAAGTGTTTACAAACTTTTGGGACAACCTAATATCACAGATCAGATCCCAGAATTCTAACCGGCAGCAACATTTTGACTAATGCAAAAGTGGGAAAACCAAATGTATGGTCATCAGTAAAAAGAGGAGTCCAAAAGGCCAACTACTGACGAGCTTTTTATCCCGGTGCTACAACCACATGAATTTACGCGTGCCACCAAACTGGCACCTAGTCCGACACTTTTACAGTTAAAATACTTAAATGTAACTACCTCTTCTATTCTACATTTTCTTTCTCACACTTTCTGCCTGTAGATTTTCCTTGGATTTACTTGCTTCACTGAGAGCTACAATTTCCAAAAATTTAAATGCAACATCAACTGCCATCTTCTGTTTTCTTGAATCCCATTCATATTTTATCCCTTTTTCGACACCAATCTTCTCACTTTGTTGTTTGTTTTTCAATTGGAGTAGATAGATCTATCTATCGCCCGGTTCACACTCAACCCATGCCTATTGAACAGGTTATATCTGGTCGGGTGCCCCTTCTATTCTTCTCGGGGTTCTTGACAAAATACAGTGAAGAATCTGTAATGTGATTGATACCGACTTGGCTGACGCATGCAGTGTCTCTCTCACCGGCGTGACGTGGCTTCCCTGTGCATCTTCTATAAATACTTTCATGGCTTCTGCTCTGACGAACTTAAATCACTGGTGCCCCCTAGATGTAAATTTGCACGAGATACTAGATTGGCAACTAGGTCCCACCCTTTTACAGTGAAATCGATAAAATGTAACCGCAATTTCTACTCCAACAGCTTCTTTCCTCGCACTTCCCGCCTGTGGATTTCCCTACCGCATGCTTGCTTCCCCGACGGCTACAACCTCCAGGAGTTTAAACGTAAGGTCAATAGACACCTCCTAACACACTAACTCACACCCACTCTCTCCAACTCTCTCCCTATGTACATCCTAAGTCCTCTATCAGCCTCCTTCTGACATTTCCTATACCTAATCACTCTATGTAACCCCCAGCGCTATAGTGGCAGTGGAATGCCTTGCTTGGGGTGACACTGACTAATGGAAGCGATTTGCAAGACTTAAAAAGAGTTAGTGATTCAGTGCGAAAAAACAAGATGACTATAAAGGCTTCGGTCAGCTCAGTCAGTCAAATGGTAGCAGCGAGACGGGAAAGTAAAATGTAACGGGAGAAACTTCAAGTCGACCCGGACGTAAGATCGCGTCGCACACTCCTTCTCTTTCTGTTTCTCCTTCTTTCTCGTGTGCTGAATTCTTTTACTTCTTCTTCTCCATTCAAAGACATTTCTACCAAACAAACGTTCATACATGCATACATACATACATATATACGTAGGCATAAACTCTTTCCAACAAACTACTACTACGAACATTTCTACAACTTTTGATACTCTTAACTTTCTAATTGAACATTAATTTCTACCAATTCTTGTTATTCTTTTCTTTTGCTTACGGTCATATCACGTTGAATATACCGGTCCTCGTTCGATCACCGAAGTTAAGCAACGTTGAGCCTGGTCATTACTTAAATGGGTGACCACTTGGGAATACCAGGTGCTGTTAGCGTTTAGTGACAGATGTGCAGTGTGATGCAGTGGATATCGGCTCGGAAAGAGAATTCGGTAAACCGAGTTCGAATTCCAGTTGGATGCTCTGCATTTCACTTACGATCTGGTACCCTTGGGAAAGGTATTAATCCGTCCCTTCCCTCCAGTTATGAGTTAAATAACAGGGTAATACTTGGGACCCTGCCCTTAAACAAATCCCAATGAGACTTCCTCCATCGGGGAGGAAGCCCCCTCAACCCGTTTAGTGTGAATGCGGCTTGCACACATTCTTTTCTATTGATAAATCTCTATTTTAACATACAAAATATATACCTTACACTTCCACACCGATTCCTGACCCTACTGGCTTGAGGAAAATTATTTTTAAATAATTAGTATGTATGTATGTTGTTTTTAAATGGAAAGAGAAGGCAACAAATATATTTCTCTTGACAACACGCGAAAAATCGAAAAATTTAATTCGACATTTTTGATTTCCTCTCAATGCCTTGTTTTATTCGACTCAAAAGTATTTAATTGGTCTGTTTAACGGCACATCAAATCTGTGTGGGTCATTTAATGCCGAAATTTGATTTTCTTGAGAGCTTTGATTTGATTTCTTTGTTTAATGACACATCAACTCCTTATGGGTCATTTAATGCCAAAATTTAATTTTCTTGGGAGCTTTGGAGTAATGAAAATATATGTTATTTTGCTTTCACAACTGAATAAATAATGCTCTGTTTTTCTGCATGTACAAGTTTGGGTTGACAATATCAGTGATATGTGTGTTTTATGTTTTTCTTTTAAGATATTTTAGAATACACTTAGATTTTTAAGAAATTGTAGAAAATTAAATACGAGTATATGACGGCAAAATATTTATATCTACATGCCATCTAAAATGACAGCAACATATATACTGATAGACTTACTATTGAGTATCTCACATTCAGTCAGTTAAGTACCATACGTGAAACACGGTTTGGGCGATCATGTCTCGAAAGAAATATGATTGACTGGGAAGAAGATTATCCCGCAGTTGGTCACCATTACTTTCTGCGGTAGACTGGTTGCCAGCCAAGGCTAGAGAACACAATTTGTCCTATTATTTGACTCATAGCTAAAGGGGGCAGCGATGTATTATATTAAGTAGTAATTAGTAGGGGATCGGTTTATTACTTCAGAACAATGTAGAACCGATCCCCCACTTTATGACCAGTAGAAGCTTTAATCATGATTCCAACTATTATATTGAGTCAATCAGTTAAGTGCCATACATGAAACTCGCTTTGGGTGATTATGTCTCGAAAGAGACATGACTGACTGGGCAGAAGATTATCCTGCAGTAGGTTGTTATTGCTTTCTGCGGTAGATTGGTTGCCAGCCAAGGCTATAGAACATAATCTGTCCTATTATTTGACTCATGACTAGATGGGGGAAATGATGTACTATATTATTATGTAGTAATTAGTGGGGGAGCAGTTTATTACTTCAAAGCAATAGGAAATCGATCCCCCACTTTATGCCCAGTATAAGCCTTAATCATGTTTCCAGCTATTATATTCAGTCAGTCAGTTAAGTGCCATACGTGATACACGCTTGGGCGATCATGTCTCGAAAGAGACATGACTGACTGGGCAGAAGATTATCCCGCAGTAGGTTGTTATTGCTTTCTGCGGTAGACTGGTTGCCAGCCAAGGCTAAAGAACCCAATCTGTCTTCTTATTTAACCTATAACTGGAGGAAAGAGACGGATCAATACCTTTCCTATGGGTTTTTGCCGTTAGTGAATGCAAGGAATTCAACTGGAATTCGAACTCAGCTTCCCGATATCCATTGCACCACAACGCAGATCAAACATTACATTAAGACATAAAAAAAAACAAAATATTTCAAACCTATGAACGAGACAGTATGGAAATGTATTATATATATATATATATAAATATATATATACAAATAAATTCACCCAGTCTTTATTATAATAAAGAGGATATCTATGAATATACATATTTTTCAAAACTCGACAACATAATTACTGCAAAAATAAAATAATACAGCACTTCTCAGGGGCGAACACACAGCAAGTGCTTTCATAACTGGTAATAAAATTTATGAACTGTAAAAGAGTGCTAGATTGCGATGTGATGTCAGTCCTTCAATACGGCAATGAATGCTGGGCAATATCATCAAAGATGAAGGAAAAACTTGGAGCAACTGTAATGTGGTTCTACAGATTCATACTGGGTATAAAGTGGGTGATCAGTTCCATATTACAGTCAGTATATAAACTGAACCCTCACTTTGTGGACATAGCAGTTTCTATACATTTATATTCCTGAGATCCAAAAGCACAAGGATGCATTCCAGGAGCTGAGAAGAGTATTAAGAAACATGACAATTTCGCTAGAAACAAAGAAGAGAGTACTGGATTGCTATGTGATGTCCGTTCTTCAATATGGTAGTGAATGTTGGACAATATCTTCGAAGATGAAGGAAAAACTTGAAGCAACTAAAATGTGGTTCTGCAGAATCATACTGGATATAAAGTGGGGCATCAGTTCCATATTATAATCAATATATAAACTGACCACTCACTTAGTGGTCACAGCAGTTTCTATACATTTATATATATTTATATTCCTGAGATCCAAAAGCGAAAGAATGCATTCCAGGAACTGAGAAGAGTATTAAGAAACAGGACAATTTCGCTAGAAACAAAGAAAACAGTACTGGATTGCTATGTGATGTCGGTTCTTCAATACGGCAGTGAATGCTGTACAATATCATCGAAGATGAGTAAAAAACTTGAAGTAGCGGAAATGTGGTTCTACAGAAGCATGCTGCGGATATCATGGACCGGGCATGCAAGCAACGATGAAGTGTTGGAAGAATGACAAAGAAAACAAAATTATTAGTGAGAATCAGGAACAGACAACTGAATTCCTGGGACATGCAATGAGTAAGAACCTGATACTGACAGGCCAGATAGAAGGAAAAAGAAACAGAGGAAGGCAGCGGATAACATATTTAAAGGGCCTGAGCAGGTGGATGACAGCACGGGGGTTTCATGGTGTAACAGGCGAAAGCATGTTAAGAGCCACCAGGGATACGGAGACATGGAAGGCTATAATCGCCTACGTCCTGAAAGGACAGGGCAAATAGAAGAACATAGAGAATAAACTGAGCTGAAACCGCCTCGCTACTGTCTCTCTGTCGATTAGCGTAACGGGATATATATATATATATATATATATATATATATCGTTCATTCAGCATTGAATTAGAACACTCTCAGCTACTGGGCGTGTATAATGATAATATACACGCTAAAAAGACTACCTCATTCTACCGAGCTCCCGTAGCTCAGCGGTATAATCGCCGACTGACACCAATTCAGTCGGGTTTCAATCCTGGGTAAAAATTAATCAGCTGTCTAACCGTACTGATGAGCTGTGATCCATCATTTAATCCATCACCCTTAACTTAAATGATGCATCCTACCAACCATTTCTCAAAGAAAATAGTTCCCCCACTTATATTAATATTTCATCCAACCACCCCAAAAATACAATAAAACAGATACCCAATATAGTGAATAATAGAATCAACCAATTATCATCCAACATTAAAACTTTCAACGCAAGTAACAATATTTACAATAAGGCCCTTCAAAAAAGCGGATATAAGAACAATTTAACATATAATAAACCTACAATAGACTCCGAATCATCCAAAAATAAAAATAAAGGAAACTGTAGAAAAAGAAAGATAATTTGGTTTAACCTCCCTTATTGTAAACTAACTAACATCAATATTGGTAAATATTTTCTCAAGTTAATAGAAAAAAATTTTAATAACAGTAACCCTCTACGGAAGATTTTTAATAGGTACACCTAAAAATTAGTTATTCTTCCACCCCGAATATGAACAGCCTTACTAGTTCCCATAATAGGAGTATTCTGGTGAACTTGTTCAATGCTGAATCTATGAATTCTGTGGACGCCTGCCCGGTGGAGGGAAAATGCAAATCCACCCAGGTGATTTATGAAGCCCGCATTTCTCCATCTAATAAAGAAAACGACTTCCGAACCTATATCGGTATGTCCGCCGATCCTTTCAAACAAAGACTGTATAACCACAGGTACTCCTTTTCGAACCCGGGTCAGAGGTACCAAACAGCCCTTTTGCGGGCATTCTGGAAAATGAAAGAGGAAGGGCTGGATCCTGAAATTAGCTGGGAACTGATAGGTTCAGCCCGTATTCCGAGTAATTTTCGTGATAGGTGCTGTCTATGTTTACTGAAAAAAAAATTCAATATTAAAATACCCCCACCAACACCGGCTACTGAATCTTAGGAGGGAATTCATCAGTAAGTGAATCACAAGGCAAATTTTTCGAATACTTAAATATAGAATTTAAATCCCCGTTGATTAGATGTTAGAATATAAATTAAAAGTATTCAATTTAAATTTTAATCTTAATCTTACCCTAACGTTAACCTTAAAAAGTATTTTAACCCCCCTACATTGTTTAATTGCCTATCTTTAGAAAATATGGATTATTTTACTAAACCCCCTTTTCCTTGGTTAACACATATATGTATATTTTTTTTCTCTAATATTTTTCTCTAATATTTTTTCTTTAATAATTTTTAAACTGATAACTTCCTGTAATTGGCATTTAGCTCGCTTCTAACTAAAAGGTTTAATCAAATATACTTAAATAAAAAAATTTAAAATCTTATATTGAAACCCATTCCTTCTCGCCTAAATACACCTCTTCACACAGCCTAAAATCTTAACGTTAAAAAAGTAATTTAACTCATTTAGTTGTCTATCTTTATAAAATATGAACTCCTATTCCTCCCCTTCCTAAATATCCCGTTTCAACACCCTGTAACTCCGCGACTACCAGCTCTGTCCTTTTCTACTTTGTGACCGTTGTTAACCTAAAACCCCTCCACACTCTAACTCAGGGCCTTCGCCATTTGGAAAAAACAATGTCGCTGACGTGACGTAGAGTCTCTCTTAGAGATCCTATGTCGAAATGTATATCCGACACCTTTGAATTTTGAAAATTTTCTCTAATTTATATTGGCTCTGTATTCTTAATACATTGAGCTCTCTGCCTGCATCACTTTTTAATGTTAAAAATTTTTAATATTGATTAGGATCAAGTTCTTGGAATTTACCTTCCTACTCTTCCACTTCGGATTAAAGAAAAAACAAAAAATATATATATATATAATAGTCATCCGCAGACAGATCTGTTTCGCTGTATCACAGCTCATCCAGCTCATCAGTACTATTAAACTCCGATTGCTTTTTAACCCATGATTGAAACCCAACCGATTTTTATTATAGTATAGAGGATTATCATTATTACAAAAGAGAAAACGGAAGAGTTTTTTCATGTTGGTTGTTTGGTTGGTTGATTTTGCCAGGCGGCATATAAACCTCTAACAGTTGTTCAATGATCTGCTTTTTTGCATATAAATGCTTTTTTGGAAAATTACTAGTTTGTGAAATTTGATTTTTATGTTGTTTTAAAGTCATTTTAGATCACAGTTTAATTTTCAAAACTTGTCGAATAATATTTTTTTTTTTGTAATCATTTCACCCCGAGCAAGGCAGAAACGCCACTGATGTGCAGGGGGTTACATAAATGTAAAAAGATTAATTAGAAAAGAGTGAGGAGTACAAGCTAGTTAGAAAGGAACAATAGAAAGCTGAGAAAGCAGGTGCAATGACAGATACATGGGCGGAGAGAAAGGGAAGGTTATACAGGGGAGGGGAGAGAGCTAGAGGCCAGTGGTTAGTAGGTGAGTATTAACTTTGCTTTTAAATTTCTGGAGGTCGTAGCCGTCAGGAAAGCAAGAATACGAGAGTGAGTTCCACAGGCGGGAAGTGCGAGAGAGGAAGCTGCAGGAGTAGAATTGTCGTCTGCGTTTGGCTAACCTGACTGTGAATGGGTGGGACCCAGTTGCCAGTCTGTTGAGGAGGCATCAGTGACTTAAGCTCATCCGAGCAGAAGCCATGAAAGTATTTATAGAAGAGACAGAGGGAGGCCACATTTCGACGATGGGAAAGTGGCTGCAGACGAGTCCCCAGATCAGTACCTATCACATTACAGACTCTCCTTTGGAGCTTGTCAAGAACACTGAGGAGAACGGCAGGGGCACCTGACCATAAATGGCAGCAGTACTCCATGCACGGACGGATGGTTGACTTGTATATATGCAGGATGGATTCAGGTGGAAAAAACATCCTGGATCGACAAAGTGACCCAATCTTCTTAGCAGTAGATTTTGCTATGGATTCAATATAGTGCTTCCATTTGAGGTCTGAGGACAGGGTAAGTCCGAGGAGGCGTAGTGTATTACTCTCCGGGAGAATCATCTGGTCCATGCTTATGGGAGGCAGAAGAGGTTGCCTGTAATGGTTGACAGACAACAGCTTGGTCTTAGATGAATTGAAGTTGACAAGCCACTTCTTGCCCCAGTTCACCACAGAGTGTAGATCCCGCTCAAGGTCAGCAGCGAGATTATGTCTGTCCGCCACGACAGGTTTCTTACTGGAGCGGGAGTATATGTTGTTTGATTTTGTTTGGCGGCATATCAACAGCTCTATGGGTTATTTAATCGGTCAGTTAAGTGCCATATGTGATACACGATTGGGCGATCATGTCTTGAAAGAGACATAACTGCCTGGGCAGAAGATTATCCTGCAGTAGGTTGCCATTACTTTCTGCGGTAGATTGGTTGACGACTAAGGCTATAGAACATAATCTGTCCTATTATTTGACTCATAACTAGATGGGGGAAGTGATGTACTATATTATTATGTAGTAATTTGTGGGGGATCAGTTTATTATTTCAAAACAATAAGAAATCGATCCCCCACTTTATGCCCAGTAGAAGCCTTAATCATGTTTCCAGCTATTATATTCAGTCAGTCAGTTAAGTGCCATACGTGATACACACTTGGGCGATCATGTCTCGAAAGAGACATGACTGACTGGGCAGAAGATTATCCTGCAGTAGGTTGCCATTGCTTTCTGCGGTAGACTGGTTGCCGACTTAATCTGTTCTGTTATTAACCCATAACTGGAAGGAATAGATAGATTAATACCTTTCCCAAGGGTAAGTGAACGCAAGGAATCCAACTGGAATTCGAATTCTGCTCCCCGATTTCTCGTTCAGAGCCGATATTCACTGCACCAGAACGCACATCCGCAAGCTATTTAATACCGAAATTATTATAAATCGAACACAGTTTTATGGCTTCAACTAAATATATTTTGCATGTGATTATCTGCTTTCAAATCCAGATAAAATGTTTTACTGGTCTTATATTGTCGGTTTTTTTTTGTGCAAATTTATTACTGATAATTTCATGTTGTGGAGTAGTTTTCGCACTGAAATTTATATTCGTGCTATGTCAGTTGCTAATCGACTTAACGCACCCAAAATGTTAGGAACTTGGTAATCTTTCACTGTAAGCTGACTCCTTAGTATTCAACCTAGCTGCCGAATAATATCAACTGCCTAGTAGTTCTACTGAACTCCAATAGAACTCTAAAGAACTCTCTAGAACTTCTAAGAACTTCCCAAGGTGTTCTCAGGTAACATTTCTCGTTAACTCTTATATGAGGAATAGGCGTGTTTCCCCATAACATTTTACTAATAAAATGTATTTATATACTTTCATATTGGTTTGTTTGGTGGAGTGCTTACTTTTTGACTATATCTGGAACCCTAACAGGTACTACTACCCCAGGTCACGGTGGACCTGGGAACAACAACAGTAAAGAGGGGTTCTCCTAAAAACCTCTAATCTCCCAACCAGAGGCCCTGCTGCTGTATATAGGTTGTCGTCATACCCACGACTTCCACAACTAAAAAAAAAAATACCTAGCAAAAAGTTTTCTGGAATTATTAAGTGGTAACGTGTCTCCTTCACAACTTTGGCAACTGAAAATTGCACCAGAAGTTAATGAACCAATTCCAAATTTGAAAACATCGTTATTTGAATTCTCTTCACTGATGCTCGAATCTTATGTACTTGTTCACCTTTTCTAAACCAGTCCGACACGTTGCAGCTTCGAATAACGTCGAAGATTGGTAGTGTCGGCGATATTCGATCTCGAGGCGCCCGGTACAGTGCTACACCCTCAGGGTTTTTTCTCACTGCACAAGAATGCTTTATTAGTATACTCTACCTACATTGTGCGTTGTGGCGCAGTGCATATCGACTCGGAACGAGAAATCGGGGAGCCGAGTTCGAATTCCAGTTGAATTCCTTGCATTCACTTACGCGCAAATACCCTTGGGAAAGGTATTAATCCGTCTATTCCTTCCAGTTATGGGTTAAATAACAGGACAGATTGGGTTCTATAGCCTTGGTCGGCAACCAGTCTACCGCAGAAAGCAATGGCAACCTACTGCGGGATAATGTTCTGCCAGTCAGTCATGTCTCTTTCGAGACATGATCGCCCAAGCGTGTGTCACGTATGGCACTTAACTGACTGACTACCTACATTAAAACATTATGACACTGGTCATAAGCAATCTTTCTATTATGCACACAATCTCAAATGAATCTTTTGTTCGTTTTATCAGATGAAGATAATGCAGTCTTTTTATTTTGAGTTAGAAGGGCCCTGTAACGACTTTTGACTTGTGTAAAAAGAAGTACACTCTTGTGAAAATTAAATGGAATAACTAATTTAGTTTCTTTCACTTACCATACTGTCAATTTTAGACAAACTGGATTGAATGGGATTTTAAGGTATTTTTTTATAATGTTCGGTTATAGTGAGAAGGTTGATTCAGTCAAATTTAAATTAAAATTTTAGTTTTTATTCTTTTTTTATTTTAGAAAACTGAAAATGTCTGCTAGTTTGGTATTCAAAAATATTTTGCTGAGAATAATTTTTTTCCTCTTCAAAAATATGTTGTAATATTTTTTATTAAAAAATGTATTGTTGATAATTTTTTTCTTTCAAAAATGTATATTTTCTATATAAGTTTATTTTTATGTATTTATTTCTATAAAAGTGCGTTTTTATGCTTTGATGGTGTTTCGACTCAGTTTGGGGGTAACTATTTGCCCATAGCTGGGACCCTAACAGTTGCTACCACTCCGGTCAGAGTGGGACTGGGAACAACAGTAATTAAGCGGTAGTTCCATGCTCTCCACAACCTCCCAATCAGAGGCCTTGCTGCCGTATGCAGTTTACCGTCATGCCCAGGACCTTAGACAAGCTGGAGTTACAGGGTATAATTGATTCCTTAGGTCATTTCAGTGGGCTGCAGCAATATGAAACTATTTCCAGGGTGTATGATGAAATTTTGTTTGGCCTTGACAAATACTTCGTTATCTGTGATTGTATCAGATTTATTTTCACGTCCAGACACTACTGTCTCGACTGTTAATCTAGTTGTCCTACGGCAACTGCCTGCGACGGACGATACTATAAGCAAGCATACAAAAATTGTAATGCAGGACTAACACACTGGCAAGCCTTATAGACTGATCACTAATACTGTTAGTGTCACCCTTTCAACAGTTAGTCGTGTCATCATGACGAAGAAACAAACTAGATGCATCAGTCCGGAGCGTACAAGAAAATGACGACGTATACGTAATCATGGAAAGTGTGAAAGATCCTAGGAAGACATTATTGGTTTTGTTATAATTAATTTGCACAAGAATGTATCTCTGTTCATATATATATATATATATCTCAGTTCAAAATGTACAGGGAAATTCGGTCGGAAGAGAAAAACAACACCAAGAGACGACGTATACGTTTTTAAGAAAAGTGTGGAAGAACCTAGGAAGACATTATTGGTTTTGTTATAATGAATTTGCTCAGGAATGTATCTCTGTTCATTTCTATCTATCTATCTATCTATCTATCTATCTATCTATCTATCTATCTATCTATCTATCTATCCCATCATAATCATAATCTATCTATCTATCTATCTATCTATCTATCTATCTATCTATCTATCCCAGGCTTTTCATAATCCCATCTATCTATCTATCTATCTATCTATCTATCTATCTATCTATCCCAGGCTTTTTATAATCTATCTATCTATCTATCTATCTATCTATCTATCTATCTATCTATCTATCTATCTATCTATCCCTATCAGGCTTTTCATAATCTATCTATCTATCTATCTATCTATCTATCTATCTATCTATCTATCTATCTCAGTTCAAAATGTGAAGGTAAATGCAATCGAAGAGATCAGAGAAAGCTTGAAAGTTCCTAGGAAGATATTATTCCTTTTGTTTCAGTTGATTTGCACAATGGCGTACGCTCATTTTCCTGGAAGTTTCACAGAGAAAATTTAAAGGAAATGGAGAGGAAAGAATCAAGTGAAGACCTATTCCTACACTGATGTGTGATTTAAAGCAGATCAGAACCGTTTTCCAGAGTTCTCTTAGAAATTTATTGAGAATTCTAACGGATTCTGTCAGAGAGAATAGAGGGAAAGGTTGTGGGACGATTTAGAACCGCGTTAAGAGTTATAAACCTGTCTTAATGAGCTCTCGGCTAGTTCGTGCCGAGAAAGATTGCCATGAGGTTTCCATGTGGCTGCGATTGACCGAGAGAATCGTTAAGTGGTCACGTATCTGCCGCGAACAATTCGGCAGTTCAAGAATCGCACCAGTGGTTAATAAACCGACTCCTAAATTGAAAACGGCATTCTTTGCAATTTCTTCACTGATACTTCGATCTTCTAAGCTTCTTAATCTTTCTTTTTGTGGCCAAGCCTGTACGTTGCAAATCTCGACTAACATCGACCCAATCTATCTCTCTTATTTCCGTTAAAGACCGAACAGAACGTAGGAGGATGATTGGTAAATATACTTAGTATATATTAACTCAGAACGACCGCTTAAGTGGTATATATATATATATATATATATATATATATATATATATATATATATTACAGAAATCTATATATATATATATATATATATATATATATTACAGAAATCAAACAAAATTATATTCGGTAGAAATAAATATATAATACTGTTTGATTATAAACAGAATATCTACTTAAATACAAGTATCGATCAAAAATAATGTTCTACCAAATCATTTCAAATTGTCGGTTGTTTATAACTAGTTTCGTTAATCTTCGTTGATTTCCGTTAGAAATAAATATATAATAATGTTAGATTATAAACAGAATATCTGATTAAATGCGAGTATCGATCAAAAATAATGTTCAAACAAATAAGTTCACACACACACACACATATATATATATATATATATAAATGAAACTTTGTCTGTATGTGTACTCCGAAACGGCTGAACCGATTTTCCTGAAAATTTACACAGTTGTACTGTGTCTGCGAGAGTTCTTAGCTAGGCTTTGTTTCGAGGTACCCCCGATAAATTTTGAAAATCGATAATCGAAAAAATCAGGTTATGGAAGGAGTGGTTCGATTTTAATCAAATTTGATACACTCATAAGAAACAATATTCAGAAATTTTAAGGGTGCAGTTCTTACAATAGTGCAGAAAATCGATAATATATATATATGAAAGGCAAGATGTTTGTGTGTGTGTCTGCTTATCTGCCTGTATGTCAGTATTTTTTTTCAGCCCTTTTATTTTAGTTTTTGCTTCGAGTTTGGCTCTAAGTAGGTACAATTGTAGTTCTTAGTCTCAGCCATGATACTATTTACTCAGAGGACTTATTTAGCCTTCAAAATTCAGTTTACGACGAAAAACTTATTTGATATCGATACCAGAAAATAAAATTTGACTTACATCTATTCATTTTTCTTTCAGTCTATGGTTTCGCTTTAACCGGAAACAACTATTGCTTCTTAGTCTTTCGTGCCAACGTCCAAAGAGTCTGAGCTCCAGGACCATGGATTAGTTTTAAAGCTTTCATTACACCCGAGCAACGCCGGTCTATACTGCTAGTATACATATATATGGTAGATTATATAACCAAGACAGATCCCGTCAGAACTGAATATATTTTATCGTGAGTGCCAGGTATTTGAAAATATGAGTGATATTATTTTTTTTACAGTGTACGCCAGGTAGTTCACAGAATGATTTGTATTCAGCTTATTTTAGCGTGTGGTTCAGGTATTTTGCAAAATTACAAGCACTGAATTAATTTAATACGCTTCCGTACTTGTTTGAAATTTGCATAACTCTCATCAAATATCAACACTTTTATTAATCTTTCATATATATATATATATATATATATATATATATATATATGAAAGATTAATAAAACACTTTTATTAATAGATTAATAAAAGTGTTGATATTTGATGAGAGTTATGCAAATTTCAAACAAGTACGGAAGCGTATTCAATTAATTCAGTGCTTGTAATTTTGCAAAATACCTGAACCACACGCTAAAATAAGCTGAATGCAAATCATTCTGTGAAATACCTGGCGTAGACTGTAAAAAAAATAATATCACTCATATTTTCAAATACCTGGCACTCACGATAAAATATATTCAGTTCTGACGGGATCTGTCTTGCTAATATAATCTACCGTTCATCCATGTTTAGAATATTGCTGCCACATATAGTTTGGTACGTACCTCAGTATGAGGTCTACCCAGGTGCACCACGGAGGTTTACCTTGCCCTTCTCTTCACGTTTCTATTATGTGGATCCAATAATAGGAGCATACACTTGGCAGCTGATCAATCGTGGTTGGATGTCAAAATAATGTTTCTCAAGAAACTGCGCTATGTTTATCGTCAGTTGTTCCATTCACATCTTGTTCATTTTCGCTGGAAGACGATAAGAAAAAATTCTAATTTGTGTCATACCTAAAAAACATACGATATGTTTATAGCTAAAATAAACATATGCATTTTATTTGGTAGCGTTTTTATTTTTTCCTCTATTTAATATAAATATACACAGGATATAGATATATAAATATTAATATAGGTTTTAAATAAATATGAATACCTATACAATATTATACATGGTAACCAAAAAAGTTCTGTCCGTTTTTTTATTACTCATTGAATGAACTTGAAATATATACGAAATGAATGTAGCAATTGTTTTCAAATTCGGACAGCCGGAAGTAGAAACATCAGACGTCATAAAAACACGCGCATCGTGCCCGGCCATCGGTTATAAGCCGGACAGCTGTGAGAAAGATCGAGGTGTCTAGAGATCTCGTTCGGGGCTGTTTGCTTTACGACTTCAAATTGGGCTTATCAGCAGCTGCATCAAGTCGCCGCGTTTGGGGTTAGTGCTGTGGATGAACGTACTGCAAGGCGTTGGTTTCGAAAATTCAAGTTGAGAGATTTGTCTCTCCATGATGAGCCTCGCAGTCGACGACCACTTCACTAAACCAAGAAAGGTCCTTTCCTTCTTTCTGCCAATCTCAGTCTTTTGGCTAAGATCAAAGTGTATTATCTGTTCTCTTTAGCTTTATATACATGTAACCAAAAAATTCTGTCCGTTTTTTGATTAGTCATTGAATGAAGTTCAAATATATACGAAATGCGTGTAGCAATTGTTTTCAAATTCGGACAGCCGGAAGTAGGAACATCAAACGTTATAAAAAACACGCACAACGTGCCCGGCCATCAGTTATAAGCCGGACAGCTGTGAGAAGGATGGAAGTGTCTAGAGATCTCGTTCGGGGCTGTTTGCTTTACGGCTTCAAAGTTGGCTTATCAGTAGCCGTATCAAGTCGCCGCATATGTCAAGCGTTCGGGGAAAATGCTGTGGATGAACGTACAATCTGAGCAAGTGGCTTCCGCAAACGATGTTGAAGGTCGAAAAGGGACAACGAATGGCAGCCTGCGAATCCTCTGCTTTCTCGCCACCGTACCGCATCCTTATTCAATCGAGTGCTTACCAGTGATGAAAAGTGGGTTCTGTACGAATCTCCCAGACTTTCCAAACATTAGTTGTCTCCTCAGGATGCTGTCCCTCACACCACAAGACCGCCTATGCACCTACGCACCTACGCAAGATTCTGCTTGATTATTTCTGAACAGATCGTCAACTGGTTCATTATGAACTGCTACCAACGGGCCAAACGGTCAATCAAGACCTATATTCGCAGCAATTGAAACGTGTACAACAGCAGTGAGCCAGAAGGAGCCAGCACTGGTGAATCGCAAAGGTGTGATTTTTCCACCATGACAACGCCAGGCCGCATCACACTCCACCCACGTCTTTTGAACAGGTGAAGAGGTTCATCCCTTGTTTCCTGTTTAGGATGTGGTTCCCAGTTTTCTCTTTTCCAATCATTTTACTCTTAAGTAGTCCCATGCGCATCAGTGGCGTCACCGCCTTGCTTGGGGTGATATGATTTTAAAAAATGTCGCGCGTGGTCAGGGATACCATACAGCAACTTGGGTGGGAGACTTTGTGCCATCCACCTTATTCACCTGACCTTGTGCCATCCGATCACCACTTCTTCCATTCCCTGGATAATCATCTTCGTGGGGAACCTTTCACCAATGAAGCATACTTGCGCAAAGCCCTCACGGACTTCTTTGCGTCAAACCCCCCCGAGTTCTACCGCAAGGGCAACAGCTGGAGACACGCTGACAGAAGTTCCTGGATGCCGATGGCGATTACTTCGAAGACGAAATATAAGTTACACATACTGTGAAGCGTTTTCTTCTTTTGTTTTCTTTAAAAACGGACAGAACTTTTTTGGTATACATTGTATTACAGTTTGATGCTGCGGTAGACCTCACGTTATAATCGAACTGGAGGTAGACCTCACACTATACTGAGGTAGACCTCACACTATATTGAGGTAGACCTCACACTATATTGAGGTAGACCTCGCGCTATATTGAGGTAGACTTCACACTATATTGAGGTAGACCTCGCGCTATACTGAGGTAGACCTCACACTATATTGAGGTAGACCTCACACTATATTGAGGTAGACCTCGCGCTATAATAGCACATAAAATAGTTCCACTCTTTTAAAAACAATTTACTGAGTAAAATAACAAATACTTATTTAATACTGATGCAATATTGCTTTGTTTTCTTTTATTACGTATCTTTTCTTCAAGTTTTCAATATTACATCGATTGACTTGCAGATTTGAATAATACGTAGAATTTTTAAATTTCGACAAAATATTAGTGTTAAGTTCAATACTAAATACAGTAAGGATTTCAATACGCGTCAGTTGTTGTTAAAATTATAGTTTTGCAAAATAACTAGCCTACTCTGTAAAATAAATTCAGTGCTAGTCATATTTTAAAGTACCAGGCTTAGACACTAATATAAATCCTACGAAAATCATTTCGTAAAATACCTGGCGTGTTCTGTAAAATAAATTTAATCAATGATAGCCATTTCAATTGCAATTCAAGTGGTACATAATCGATTCAAATCAAAACTTACTCTCGTTCTTTCTCAATAAAACATTTATTTATCATTAATTCTTTTGGCAGTTGTAATTTATTAATATTTCCCTCTAGCAGAAACGTGATTTTGCTTTCAAACCCATATCCATTATTGATTAACTGTCACACGATGCTGCTTTGACATGATTCAATTATCTTGCCCTCTTTTGTAAGGATAGAGAACAGATAATAATATGTCGAAACAAATAACAGTTACAAATCGTCCAGAAAGACGAAAGACGAAAGATATACAGCAATAAGGAAGCGAAAAGCTTGTAGCAACGAACCAAATATCGACTCGCACCTTTTCCTATCCATCGATGTCTGATCGATTAGATTTCTATTTAAACGAGATTAATCGATAAAGAGAACTGAATCACCCTCCCCAACGCAAACTGTTAGTGTCCAGTTATAACAGAATTAAAAAAATCGAAAACGAACATCTTGAAAGGGGTTCATTTGTTTTTTTTCCCCGATGGGATTGCTCTGATTGTCTTTGGTCGCCAACAGATGTCCAGACTATTGATATTATTATCGCTATTTAGGTTTTAGGTTCTCAGTATATTAAAGCATTGTCTATTAGGAATTGGATGCGCGTTGTGGCGCAGTGAATATCTACTCGGAACGAGAAATTGGAGAGCCGAGTTCGAATTCCAGTTGAATTCCTTGCATTCACCTACGCGCAATTACCCTTGGGAAAGGTATTAATCCGTCTCTTCCTTCCAGTTATGGGTTAAATAGCAGGAAAGATTGGGTTCTATAGCCTTGGCTGGCAACCAGTCTACCGCAGAAAGCAATGGCAACCTACTGCGGGATAATCTTTCGAGACATGATCGCCCAAGCGTGTTTCACGTATGGCACTTAACTGACTGACTGAATATAATAGCTGGAAACATGAATAAGGCTTCTACTGGGCATAAAGTGGGGGATCGATTTCCTATTGTTTTGAAGTAATAAACTGATCCCCCCACTAATTACTACATAATAATATAGTACATCACTTCCCCCATCTAGTTATGAGTCAAATAATAAGAGAGATTGGGTTCTATAGCCTTGGTCGGCAACCAGTCTACCGCAGAAAGCAATGGCAACCTACTGCGGGATAATCTTCTGCCCAGTCAGTCATGTCTCTTTCGAGACATGATCGCCCAAGCGTGTATCACTTATGGCAATTAACTGACTATTAGGAATTAACTACTGGTAGAGTGGTAAGTGGTAAATTGCATTGATGTACTGCCCTACCCTGAAAAATAATTTCTATGCTCGTCTTCTAAGACAATGTTACTCTGAGGAATCTTCCTTCTTCTTCTTCTTTGTACTTTGTCCTTTCAGGATGTTAGCAATCATGGCCTTCCACGTCTTCCTATCCCTGGTAGCTCTTAGCACGCTTTCTCCTGTAACATCTCGCAACCCCCGTCTTGTCATCCACCTGCTCAGGCCCTTCAAATATGTTATCCTCTGCTTTCCTCTATCTCTTTTTCCCTCTATCTGACCTGTTAGTATCAGGTTCTCCAAGCCTACCTTCCTCATTGCATATTCCAGGAATTTTAGCTGTCTCTTTCTGATGATCAATATTAATTTCCTTTTCGTTTCCATTCTTTCCAAAACCTCATCATTGCTCACATGCTCGGTTCATGATGTCCGCAGCATTCTTTTGTAGAACCATATGTCAGCTGCTTCAAGTTTTTCCTTCATCTTTGATGATATTGTCCAACATTCACTGCCATATTGAGGAACTGACATCACATAGCAATCTAGTACTTTTTTCTTTATTTGTAGTGAAAGTTTCCTGTGTGTTAATACTTTACTCAGCTTTTGGAACGCGTCATTTGCCATGCCAATTCGCCTTCGGATTTCTGTGCTGAACTTTTCTGTTAGAACACTTCCCAGGTATTTAAATTTTTGTACCTGCTTGATTTTATTATCCCACACTTGTATTTGACATTTTGGGTTGCTATTTATGCTGAAGACAATGCATTCGGTTTCCTTGTAATTTATTTGTAGTCTTTTTTGTCACTCTCCAGCTACCTATCTCTAGGAGTCCTTGTAGTATTCTTTCCCTTTCGTATCTATAAGTCTACCATACATGCATGCTTAAAATATTGCTGCCAAATGCAGTCTGTTACTCCTACCATTTACCTTGAGCTCTTGATGAGAAGAATTAGAAATATTATTGGTCCTGATCTACTTTTACGCACGTGCAAAAGTAACACATATTTTCCAGTATGCTGTGTGGAATTTTGGGATGAGGAGTTACCATCATTACACTATTTACATACTCAACTGCAGCCACTTTCCCATCGTCGAAATGTGGCCTCCCTCTGTCTCTTCTATAAATACTTTCATGGCTTCTGCTCGGATGAGATTAAGTCACTGATGCCTTCTCAACAGGTGTTTACTCGTGCAACCAGACTGGCAACTGGGTCCCACACATTCACAGTCAGGTTAGCCAAATGCAGACGACAATTCTACTCCTGCAGCTCCCTCTCTTGCACTTCCCGCCTGTGGAACTCACTCCCGTATTCTTGCTTTCCTGACGGCTACAACCTCCAGAAATTTAAATGCAAAGTTAATACTCATCTACTAACCACTGAACTCTAGCTCTCTCCCCTCCCCTGTATAACCTTCACTTTCTCTCCGCCTATGTATCTGTCATTGCACCTGCTTTCTCAGCTTTCTATTGTTCCTTTCTAACTAGCTTGTACTCCTCACTCTTTTCTAATTAATCTTTTTACATTTATGTAACCCGCTGCACATCAGTGGCGTTTCTGCCTTGCTCGGGGTGAAATGATTAAAAAAAAATAAATAAATAAAAAAATACGGACAATTGTCCTCATCATTGTCGTTGTTATCACTCCATTTTGGTCGCTGTGGCCTCTGGCCTTAATCAGGTTTATATCAATCCGGATAGCCTATATAGAATTCAGAATGTAACCTTTTTTTTAACTATGAGGGTCGACTTTTCTCAATGGCTGAAACATTGTGATAACAAATGAGAAGTTGTTTGCAGATTTTATGCATTGTATAAACTTATACAAGTTCTCTTGCGGTTATGTCGGGCGGTAAATAAAATTTAACTATAGATTTTTTATAGTGGTTATTTCCTGGAATTTATTTCTTGAAAAATCATTTTAATATTCAAATTAATTGAAAATTACCTGATAATGGCAATATTTTAACGAATGGGATCTGGTCAGCAGTTCATGTGTGAGAGACTTATAAATATCCTCTGCTGGTTTTGTCGGGTGGCCAATTGAAAATATATTTAGTTATGTTATAGTTAATTGGAATATTATTTTAGAGGAGTTACTGTAAAAACTTTCTCGCTTTGTTTTTTACCAAAATCATATCAGTATGTAAATTGATCGGACACAAAGAAATAATAATACCATTTTAACGAATCAAACTACTCTGCAGAATATATGTAATGTATTTTCGAGAGATCTGTTGGAAACCTCAGTCGGCGTTGTCAGGATCTAAATATAGATTTAGATTAATTATTGCAGACTAGCAGTATAGCCCGGCGTTGCTCGGGTGTAATGAATTCTCTAAAACTAATCCATGGTCCTGGAGCTCAGACTCTTTGGAGGTTGGCACGAAAGACTAAAAAGCAATAGTTTTTCCAGTTAAAGCGAAACCGTAGACTGAAAGAAAAATGAATGGATATAAGTCAAATTTTGATTTCCTGGTATCGATATCAAATAAGTTTTTTTCGTCGTAAACTGAATTTTGAAGGCTAAATAAGTCCTCTGAGTAAATGGTATCATGGTTGAGACTAAGAACTACAATTATACCTACTTAGAGCCAAACCCGAAGCTAAAACTTAGATAAAAGGGCTTAAAAAGAAAAAAAGACATACAGGCAGATAAACAGACAGACACACAAACATCTTGCCTTATATATATATATATATATATATATATATTATCGATTTTCTGCACTATTGTAAGAACTGCAACCTTGAAACTTCTGAATATCATTTCTTATGTCCTTGTCTATGAGTATATCAAATTTGATTAAAATCGGACCACTCCTTCTATAACCAGATTTTTTCGATTATCGATTTTCGATATTTATCGTGAGTAACTAGACACAAAACCTAGCTAAGAACACTCGCAGACGCTTATAATTCAACTGCGTAAATTTCCAAGAAAATCGGTTCAGCCGTTTTGGAGTCTGTTTCGGCGTTGTCAGGCTCTAAATATAGATTTAGATTAGTTATTGCAGATATTCCCTAGATTTGTTTTTTATAAAAATTATTTCATTATGTAAATTAATTTGAAATTAAGAAACGAAAACAATATTTTAACGAATGTGTGCAGAACTGGGGTAATATATTCGGTGCATCTTCATTTCACTAAGTCATCTTTTTTTTTTTATAATCATATCACCCTAAACAAGGCATTTTACAGCCACTGTTTTGCAGGGGGTTACATAGGAGGAAAGTTATGAGAAAGAGTGACAGGTTATAGGGGGTGTTAAGAAGTGAGCAAGAGAAGGATGAGAAAATTGATGAGAGTGAAGTAGACGGAGAAAGAAACATCAGAGAGAGAATGCAGGTTAGTGAGATGGGAGACTTTACATTTAAATTCTTGGAGATTGTAGTTGTCGGGGAAGCAAGTAAATGGAAATGAATTCTACAGGCGGGAAGTGCGAGAAAAGAAGCTGATGGAGCAGAATTTGCTCTTACATTGTATTCGTTTCACAATAACAAGAACAGAGAAAACCTGTCCTTGTGTAAATAGTGTAGTTATCTAAACATTTATAAATGGAACTTTGTCTGTGTGTATGTGCGTGTGTGTGTCCGTTACCTATAGACTCCGAAACGGCTGAACCAATTTCTTGAAAATTTACACATTTGTACTATAGGTTTCTCCGAGAGTTCTTAGCTAGGTTTTGTGTCGAGGTACCCCCGATAAATATCGAAAATCGATAATAAAAAAAATCGGGTTATAGGAGTGGTCCGATTTTAATCAAATTTGATACACTCATATGCAAAGACATAAGAAACGATATTCAGAAGTTTCAAGGTTGCAGTTCTTACAATAGTGCAGAAAATCAATAATATATATATATATATATATATATATATATATAAAAGGCAAGATGTTTGTGTGTCTGTCTGTTTATCTGCCTGTGTGTCTATATTTTCTTAACACTTATTTTAGTTTTTGCTTCGGGTTTGGCTCTAAGTACGTATAATTTTAGTTCTTAGTCTCAGCCATGATACCATTTACTCAGAGGATTTATTTGCCCTTCAAAATTCAGTTTACGATGAAAAAAACTTATTTGATATCGATACCAGGAAATCAAAATTTGACTTACATCCATTCATTTTTCTTTCAGTCTATGGTTTCGCTTTAACTAGAAACAACTATTGCATTTTAGTCTTTCGTTCCAACGTCCAAAGAGTCTCAGTTCCAGGACCATGGATTAGTTTTAAAGCTTTCATTACACCCAAGCAACGCCGGGCTATTCTGCTAGTAAAAATATAATTTTAAATCAACTTGAACTTTTTCTTACTATAGTTCACACAATATAAAAACCAAGAGTCACATTAGGTAGCAAAATTGTGTCTGTGATATAAACTAAAGAGGGTCAAAAAATAAGAGAAAATTACGGGCATAGGAAGGACAGATAACGAGTGTAGTGTTCGAGGAAGAACTCACACGACAGTTATTTTCAGCAGAGTAGTAGTTCTTAGAAAGAAGCATTATCGGTCCCATGAGCATTAGATTCTCCAAGACCTCTTTCCTCACTATATGCCTCAGAAACTTCAGCTGTCTTTTCCTGAGATATTAAGGATTGGTTTCCTTTTCGTGTCCGTCCTCTCCAAAACCTTGCCTTTACTCATGTGATCTGTCCATGGTATGCTCACATTCCTTCTGTAAATCCACATTTCGGTTGCTTAAAATCTTATTTTTATATTTGATGAGATTGTCCAGCCATATTGACAGACAGACAGACATCACATAACACGCCATTAATTTTGTTTTTCTTCCGGTATCTTAATACACTATTTAGCTTATGGAATGCATCTTTGTAGCTGATATTAAAAAATGGGTTTGTCTGAACATTAGAAATAACGATGAGGGACAGCTGATTGGAAAAATATGTCCTCCTTCAAAACACCGTATAAGTGACATTTTTCATACTCAGAGTGTTACAGTAGAGAAACCGAGTAAGTTGATTGATTTTCAATTATGATTAAGAGAAATGTTTGTCAGACAGGGATTTGGCTAAAAAGAAGAAAGAAAGGAAGACAGAAGTATTTAACATCTCCTGCCAATACCTGATAAATAATAGACTATTCCGTTTCTAGCGTTTAAAAAAAACAAAAGATATATGCTACTTGGTTTCAGTGAGAAAATGAATGAAAGTTGAACGGATGTTTTATTGAAATGATAAAAGTTGTCAATTTGAAATATTTTTCGTTTTTCCCCACTTTCATATTTAGGATTGTTATTACAATATTTTGTTAAAGTTGTTAAATTCAAATAGTTCACAATATTTCTATGGATTTTATATTTTCACAGCACTCATCATGAGCTAATTCAATCAGTAATTGAAAAATTAAGATTCATCAGAAAATTCAGAAGGAAAAACCGTGAAATATTCACGGGACTTTATTGTTATTATTATTGGTATTATTAGTATGTCATTTTTCATCATTTCTATTTCTACTATGATCGCACTATCTTACAAGTCTGAGGGAAGAACTAGGGCAGGTTGTGTTGTCTTGTTATAGCTCCATTTCATGTTTTTTTCTATCTCCCCTATCATCCCTAGCGTTACATAGACAAAGTTTTTCTTAGTGTGTGGGCTGTACTTAACAAGACAATTTTTTGTATATCTCTTAAGCTGGGGTTTCCAGGGGTTCTTTCAATTTATTTTTTGTTCCATTTTTTATCAAGTGCACCCACTATCACTGGCACGATTCTTGTTTTCAATTTCCACATTTGTTTCTATTTCAATTTCCAGGTCTTTATATTTTGACAGTTTTTCAAATTCCTTGGTTGCTATGTTACAATCCGTTGGACAAGCCATATCGATTAATAAGCAAGATTTCTCTTTCTGTTTTTTAACAATAATGTCCGGGCTATTTGCTTCAATCTTTCTGTCTGTCTAGATGGTGTAATCCCATCGAATGGTGACATCTTCTATTTCTGTAACTGGCGCTGGGTGATGTTCATACCAGTGTTTGTTTACAGATTTTCCATAGTGTTTGCACATTGTCCAATGTAAATATTACCCCACTCTATCGTGACGATATTAATATTTATTTGGGGCAAGTACAGAATACCCTGAGATTAGATGGTCTATTTTTTCATGGTATTTATCATAGAACCTGCATTTTGGATCCACATTATGATGTATAATATTTGCCTGAAAATTTATAGTGAAAAGACTTTGGTCTTGCGCTGCAAGAATAAAGCCTTTAGTCTCAGACTTTAATCCCGATGCATGTAACCATCGATAAGTATTAACTTTATCAACTTTGGATTTATTGGTACGTTCTGGATATTGGCCATGCAGAGGTTTGTCATGCCAGCGTTATTTCATCTATTCAAAAGCTTTATCTTTGGCTTTCATTTTCATATTTTTTTGCCGTAATAGATGGTTCTTGGCTTCTGTTTTGGTTTTTTACACAATCTACTAAATGTAAATCTTGTTTGTATTTACTGCCTTCTTTTATTATTGAATATTTTTTCTGTTTTCATGTTGTTTGACTAATTGTATCATCCAGTTCTTCGTTGTTTCTATGTATGTTAGTAAGCCAATAGCTGTTGTCATGTATGACAATTCTAGCTGAATAAGACATCTTCCACCTTCTTTACGGGGTATGTATAGACGGTCTACATCAGCCTCTGAATGATGCATCTTATGCTTAGAAAGAAGCTTTCTTGTCTTAGAATCAATTCGCCTGATGTCGTTTAGAGTCCAGTTCAAGATATTGAAACTGTATTGGACCACTCAGATGGCAATGCTATTAATGGCCATAATTCTGTTCTGAGAATTAAATTCAGTTTTTTATATCAGTCGTAGCCTTCTATAGTACTCTTTACGCACTATTTCTTTCATTTTTTATATTATCTTTTTTCACTTTTTTCACTCTCATTTACACCTTGGTATTTAAAAGATTCTTCTTGCTCTAAATCTTTTATTGTTACAGCTGGGTCTAAGCTAATTGAGGATGTTTGTTGTAGCTATCCACGTAAAACTGTAGCTTTAGCACATTTATTCAAATTGAATTTCATTCCAACGTCTTTGCTGAAGGATTTTACAGTTTGCAGAAGACCTTCCAGCTCGTTATCATTCTTAGCATACAACTTTAAGTCATCCATGTAAAATAGATGGCTTATTTTCTTTTGAGTTGTTCTATAACCACATTCTGTCTTATTAAGTTGACTGGTTAGTGCTATTAATGATATGCAGAATAGTAAGAAAGACAAAGTGTCACCTTGAAATATACCTCTTTTGATGTTTATTTCACCAGACTTATAGGTTCCATGTATATGATTGAGGTAAAGGGTTGTTTTCCATGTCGACATGTATTGTTTGATGAAATTGATGATGACGAGTGATATCTTGTATATTTTTAAAGTCTTCAAGATCCAGGAATGTGGTATACTAGATGCTAACAGTTTGTATGTTGTCGGAAGACATGTAATTGGTCTGTAGTTTTTCGGGCTATTTGTGTCACTATTCTTGGGTAGAAGAAATGTAATTCCTTTGGTCATCCATGCAGGTATTTAACCATTTCTTGAAGTTCTTTGTCTAGTTGTGTTGTATTTAAATAATATAACCAAAAGTTAAGAATTTTATTTATTTTTATTTATTCCTGGAAATTTCTAATTGTGTGCTTTTATCAGTGCCCATTTAAAATCCTTTTCTGTGATTCCAGTCCATGTCTGTCTCTGGTTTATTTTTCATTCGTTCTATCTCTTGCGCAATCCAGTCTACTTCTTTGTTATGTTCTTTAGAACTAGACCATATTTTTCCCAGAACTCTATACCTTCTTCCATTTTTGTGGGGACTGTCACTTCAGTTTTTTTACCTATTTCCCTGTAAAATTTCTTTGAATCGGTTTGAAAAATCTTGTTTTGTCTGAAGAATCTTGATCTTTTTTCATAGCGTCTTATTCTTTGAGCCTTCAGTTGTATTGTTTGCTTTATTTTTTCCTTAGTTGATAGAACTTCATTTTCATTTCTTAGATTTATTTTTGTTGTCAGTTCATCGAGTACCGATGATTCACTTCTAAGTTGTTCGATTTTTTCTATTTTTCTTTTCCAAGGTGGATCTTCATGACTACGAGACTGCCTTGTTTGTAATTTGATGTTCATCTTTTTGGTTGCTACAATTGCTGTTGCATATATTGTTTCATTGAGATTTATATGAGTGTTTTCTTCATCCAAAATTAATTTGAGTGCTGCATTGTAGAGCTTAATAGTTTAGAGGTTATGCTTTGTTGGTTGTAATTTTGAGAGCTGTTCTCGTTCCTCCATTGTGATATTTTGTATTTGACTTATATTGTTCTTGATTTCTTCCTTGGCTTCTTGTATACTGTTCTTGTTCTCCGTAAAATAATTCTGTTCATTGTGTTCTAAACTCGTTTTATTGCCGTCTTGTAATTGACACAGATCAGACCTTTCCAGCACTTCTAAACTTACAGCATTATCTTCACCGTGGTTTGTGTGTATCACGGTTTTTAAATTATGACTTGTGGCTTGTGTCATGCGACTACATTTTTTCTGATTCCGGTTCCCTTTCATATTTTGTTGATTCGTCTATTCTGGTTGCAATTATTTTCATCCCATTAATTTCAGCCTCTGTCATTCGGTTATTTTGCATGATGTATTTTTGTATATTGGCTAATTTATTTTCGTCAATGTACTTTCTATTTGTTTGTCCAACTTATTTTCGCCAAATGTCATATGTTTGGCGAGTAATGTTTTTTGAGGTCTGAGTAACGCTTCATGAAATGCAGTCAAAACGACTTTGTACTCCTCAGGAAACCATTTTATTTGTCCTTTCTTTAAATATACGATTATAGACTTAGCTGGAGAATTTCCAGGGCCATCATTAGGATTATCCTGGTTGTGAGGACCTGAAGATTCATTCTTTGTGTAGGAATTTGTTGCTATGGCAGATTTTTCGACCTCAGGTAGGTTCCCTCCTGAAGGACGGGTTCCCTGCTTATCCATTGGAAGAACCATACTGGACTTTTTTATTTCTATTTGTAATTCTCATATTTTTTCCCACGAGTGACGCAGGGTCCAAAAGTTCACCCAAAGTTGCCCGGCGCGTTGGGTAACGGTCTTTTACAAACAAGGTTCCGAAGCCTGTAGGGGATCGTTTGTGACCTCATAACGCAGTAACCATTCACACCTCGGCACGATTAACACCTTGAGTTAGGGGTTGTTGTTCGGAGTTTTCCTTTTCCTAAATGGGTTGCCAAGCGACAGCTGACGGAAAAGCGATTGGAATTCAAAGTGAAAGACGCTGGTTGAAAAAAATAAATTGGGTGTAGCAGCCGCTAAACGAAACAAAACATCACTACACTAGAGTATTTTGTTAAAATACTATCACTTGTAACAAAAATAATTGTTAAAAAAAATTAATGGAAAAGAAAAAGTTGACATAAGTTTCAGTTTATTAGTGCTGTGAGATTTAAAAGGAAAATAATAATTTGTTCGTCCACTGTATATTCAGTCATTTTTTCATTAAAGTCTTCGAAAATACGGTTATCAAAATAAAATAATTAAATAAAAAAATAAAATAAGTAAATAAATAAGAGTAAATCTGTATATAAATACGTATTCTTTCTTAGAAAGAATATCGTACAAATTATAACCATCTGTTTTTCATCGTATTTTAATTATTTTGAAATATCGATAACTAAGAGAAATATGAATAATATGAAAACTAGTTGATGATTCTATTTATTAGGATCATTTAAAGAAGAAACAGATAAATTAAATAATATACGAAGAAAAAACAGTAAAACTGTAAAACAAAATTTCATATAGAAAAAAGAATTGAAAGAGAAAGATGCAGGTTAAAAAAACTTGGTCGTAACAGCAGCTCAACGGAACAAAACATCAACCACTAGAGAGTATTTTGTTTAAAAAATTGTTGGTACCATTACTCGTCCTTGTAACAAAAATAACTGTCAAGAAAAAAGATTCATGGAAAAGAAAAGGTTGACGTACGTTCAAGTTTATTACTGCTGTGAAATTCAAAAATAATAATTTGTTCGCATACTGTATATTCTGTTATTCTTTCATTAAAGTCGTCGAAAATAAGGTTATCGAAAAATAAATAAATAAAATGAATGAATAAATAAAAATAAATAAACACGTATCTTAACTTATTTATAAATGGAATTTGTCTGTGTGTGTGTGTCTGTGTGTGTGTGTGTATCCGTTACCTATAGACTCTGAAACGGCTGAACCGATTTGCTTGAAAATGTATACAGTTGTACTATAAGCGTCTGCGAGTGTTCTTAGCTAGGTTCTGTGTCGCGGTACCCCCGATAAATATCGAAAATCGACAATCGAAAAAATCGGGTTATAGAAGGAATGGTCCGATTTTAATCAAATTGGATACACTCATAGACAAAGACATAAGAAACGATATTCAGAAGTTTCAAGGTTGCAGTTCTTACAAAAATGCAGAAAATCAATAATATATATACAGAAGACAAGATGTTGGTGTGTGCAAGTCTGTTTATCTGCCTATATGTCTGTATTTTTTTCAGCCCTTTTATTTTAGTTTTTGCTTCGGGTTTGGCTCTAAGTAGGTATAATTGTAGTTCTTAGTCTCAGCCATGATATCATTTACTAAGAAGATTTATTGAACCTTCAAAATTCAGTTTACTACGAAAAAACTTATTTGATATCGATACCAGGAAATCAAAATTTGACTTACATGCATTCATTTTTCTTTCAGTCTACGGTTTCGCTTTAACTGGAAACAACTATTGCTTTTTAGTCTTTCGTGCCAAAGTGTCTGAGCTCCAGGACCATGGATTAGTTTTAAAACTTTCATTACACCCGAGCAACGCCGGGCTATACTGCTAGTTCTTTCTAAGAAAGAATATCGTAGAAATTGTATCAAACTGTTTTTAGTGTTTTTCATCGTATTTTTTCTGTTGTCTCGTTTTATCTTTTGTTTTTAAGAAAGATTATTTATTATTTATTATTTATTTTGTGTTTTTAAGAAAGATTATCATAGTTTAAAAAAATATTTCGAAATATCGACAACTAAGGGAAATATGAATAATAAGGACACTAGTTGATGAATTTCTTAGGATCATTTAAACAAGAAACAGATAAATTAAATAATATACGAACAAAAATTCATGTTTACGTTAAAATAGTAAAACCAAATTTCATGAGAAAAAAACGTTACGTTTTCAAGTGCCTCAGAAAAACACGTCATTCTCAATGTTTAATTTTCTTCGTACAAATGTGATTAGCAGTAACAAATACGTCACGAGTTGATTTTTCCTGTATGTATTTTCCTCTATCCGTCCTGTGTATATTAGATTCTCCAAGTCCGCCTTCCTCATTATCTATTCCAGAAACTTCTGTGATATCTTCCAGATGTTAAGCATAAGTTTCCTTTCCGTTTATATTCTCTCCAAAACTTTGCCTTGCTCACATCTTTAGTTCAAGTTATCCTCAGTATCCTTCTGTAGAACCACATGAAATTAGAAAGGTTGCTATTGGTCTGATTTACACTAAACTAAAGTAAGTAGACACTTTCGAATTAATATTAAAATGAAAGCAGTTGACATGAACCGTATTTACACCTGAGTCAAAAAGTAGACATGAGACCAATTTATACTGCAGTCAAAAAGGTTTACACTTGACTCAAAAAATAGACCTGAGATCAATTCATACTTGAGTCAAAAAGGTTTACACTTGACACAAAAAGTGGACCTTAGAAACATTCATACTGGAGTTAAAAATGTTTACACTTGACTTAAAAATTATATCTGAGATCAATTCATACTGTTGTCAAAAAGTTTTACACATGACTCAAATATTGGACCTGAGAACAATTCATACTTTAATCAGAATGATTTACACTTGACATAAGCCCAACTCATACTAGAGACAAAAGATATACACTTGAATCAAAAATTAAACCTGAAACCAATTCATATTTGTCATGGTGGCATCACCCATTCAACAGAGTGAACTCTTCCATCTGCTACATATACTTCCCCTCTCAAGAGGTGGTAAGAGAGTGGAAGAAAAGCAGCGATAGATGAGATAGCAAAGACTGCTACCGTTACGACCACTGCGAGTCCCAATTCTAGTATTACTACCTAACCTTATCCTTTTAATAACATAGTTCCAAGAATTTGTTTTTTACTGTGTTTAATATATGTATCTTTATTTCTTATTTTGGTTGTTGTTGTATTATTTCTTGCTGGACTCTGAACCGGATCCACGACAAGTAGCGACGAAGATTCGAACAAATTCACGGGGAGATATAAAAAAAGAAAAACAGCGTCCCACACGACAAGTGGCGACGAAGACTCAAAAAGTCTACGCGGAGTTATAAAAACGAAAAACATCAATTGAATATTGATGAAATATTCAAAAGATTACGCATAGATAAAGGAATTTTTCAACGCCAGTCGCAACGACGAGAATCGACGAGGATATTCAAAGAATTCACGTTTTTGAACTGCAGTCGTCATACGAAGTGGCGACAAGGTTAAAGGAAATATCTCCCTGTCCAACTACGTAAAAACAATTTTTTCTTTTCTTCTCCTCACCGAAATAAGTGAAATAAATATATTTCCAAGCAGCGATTCGAATTCCAACTAAGATTAGAAGAGAAACAAACAGAAATGCAGTAAAAAAAATGAAACCAAACATATGGAATTACAAGAATAAATACTGAAAATTATATCCAACAAAGGACAAAACAACGGAAAAGAGACTACATTTTTGCAGAACGCCATATTGGACTCAATTTCACGTACTCCCCTGACGAGGACAAAACCATCGAAGACTATTTTAGGAGGTACGATGATTCTTTAAAAATCGACTGCGGGACATGGTCAGATACAAAGAAATTTAGATTGTTATTAAGAAAACTAGGGACTGCTGAACATACAAAGTTCGATGACTATATATTACTCAAAAAGACTAACGAATTAACTTTCGAAGAATCAGTAAAATGCTTAACAGAAGTTTCAGCCCGAAGACGTCACTTTTCCATAAAAGACGACGAAGATTACACCACGTTTGCAGCAATTGTAGATAAACCCTGCGACCATTTCAAACTATCAAAGCTCCCTTCAGACAATTGCAAAAGTTTAATCTTTGTCTAGGGACTAGTCTCAACAAGAGACTCCGAAATGAGAAAGAGAACAGTGACAAAACTTCAAAACGAGCCGGAACTAACATTACAGAAAATAGCAGAAGATTGTCAGAGATGTTTAAGTGTCAAGAAAGACTCAAAGGACATCAAAGAATCGGGCATTGCACATGTACGCAAAGTAAAGAGAAAGATACTTTTAACCTCCCCAAAAAAATCAAAACAATTTTGAATTCGAAAACAAACCTCCTCCTAGTCCGTATTACAGATGTGGAGCTCTTCACTGGTATAGACACTGCATGTAGTGATATAAAACCTGTTCAGCATGTAACAGAATGGGACACAAAAGTTGTCGTTGCAGAACTAGAACTAGAAACAGAAGCAGAGTAAGAGCTGCCAGAACGGAACACGAGGACAGAGTGAACATAAGAAAATACATAGTAGTAGACATTCTAAACAAAAGAATCAAATTACAACTATATTCAGGCTCTGATTTAACTATTATCAGTTCGCAAAGATAGAGAAAACTAAATAAGCTCACCATGCTACGTACAGACACAATAGCAAGATTAATAACGGATAAAAGAATAAAATTCGAAGGAGAGGTAATTATGAATGTATCATTTAACGGAAAAACAAAAATTTGACTTATGGGACTATTAATACTTTTCATCAGAAAGTGGAAAGTGAACCAACAGAAGCAGAAAATTAAAAGAAAAATCTTTAAAAAAGTTCCTCGACGTGTTTACCCCAAGACATGGTAGATGTAAAAAGGTAGCAGCAAAAATAGAACTGAAAGATGGCGCACAACAAATATTCAAAAATAAAAGAAATGTTCTCTTCGCATCAATAGGAAAAATTGATAAGGAACTAGACAGGCTTGTTGAAACAGGGATATTATCAAAAGTAGAATTTAGCCAGTGGGCTGCGCCGACCGTCTATGTTAAGAAAAAATCAGGCGATATTCGTGTTTGCGCGGATTTTTCAACCGGCCTTAACGATGCAATAAAGGATTACCAATACCCACCTCCCAGCGCAGAGGAAGTGTTCACAAGATTAAACGGCGGTAAAGACTTTTCAAAGATTGATCAAAGTGAGGCCTATTTACAGGTGCCAGTGGATGAGGAAACTCTAAGCTACTAGGCATTAGCATACACAAGGAATTGTACAGATTTCAAAGGCTAGCTTACGGAATTTAAGTAGCACCAGCAATTTTCCAACAAGCGATGGATACAATGTTAGCTGGACTAGAATTCGCCATAGCATATCTAGACGACATAATAATAAAGAGCGACATCGTGGAACAACATACGAAACAAACTCAGAAAGTGTTTAAGCGAATCCAAAGCTATGGATTAAAAATTAAAGTGCGATCTTTTCTTAAAAGAAATTAAATAACTAGGACATATTATAAACAAGGATGGAAGAAGGCCGGATCCGGCGAGAGCGGCAGCAATAAAAGACATGCCGGCAACGAGAAATATTGCGAAACTGCCAAGTTTGCTTGGGTTGGTAAATTATTACCAGGAATTCATCGCCAATATGCATAAATTACCTGCTCCAGTAAATGAATTACTATAAAAAGAGAAATAATGAAATTGGACAGCACAAGGCCAAGAAGCATTTGAAGAAATTATTAAAACATTAACATCAAACTTGTTTTTGACACACTACGATCCAAATTTAGAATTAATATTAGTGAGTGACGCGAGCTCGTATGGCATAGCGGCTTGTCTACTGCACAAAATGTCAGACTGAAAGAAAAGATCTATTGTACATGCTTATAGAACACTATTACCAGCGGAGAAAAACTTTTCACAGTTCGAGAAAGAGGCGCTAGGGATCATATTTGCTGTAACCAAATTTTACAGGTAGATTCATGGAAGACATTTCACTCTGGAGACTGATCATAAACCGTTTTCGACAATTTTGGTTCGAAGAAAGGCTTACCAACATATACAGTAAACAGGCTATTAAGATGGGGAACCATATTACTTAACTAAAACTTCAAATTGAAATACCTGCCTCCCAACAAGATTGGACACGCAGACAGGTTGTCAAGATTAGTGCCAAAGAATAACGAACCGCTGGAAGACTCAGGTTGGCTACACTATAATCAGAAGGTGAGATGAGGACAGCACGTAGAAATACAGTCCGGGAACTGATAGTGAGTCTATTAGAAATTAGGAACCAGACAGAAAGGGACTACTTCATTAAAAGTACGAAGAAAAAATAGAAGAAAGAAACAAGTCTCTCCAACATTTTTTGCTTTGAGACAACGTATTAATGTACAATGAGAGAGTCGTAATACCTAAGTCACCGCAGAAAAGAATACCATATGATTTTCATATGGGACATCCTGGAAAAATCGAATGAAGGCATTAATGAGAAGCTACGTTTACTGGAACAATAGGGATGAAAACATTATGGTAGAAAAATGTAAGGGTTGCACCCTAGTTGTCAGGGCAACTCCAATAATACAAGACCATGGCCAAAAACTGATCGGCCATGGTCGAGGATCCACGTACATTATGCGAGACCTATAGACGGATTTTATTATGTAACCACAGTAGACAGCCACAGCAAGTGGCAGGAAGGTTTTTGCTATAAGACTCCTACGGCAGAAAACAATATTAACAGCCTACATGAACTGTTTACAAGGTTCGGGATAGTAGATTGTCTGGTAACAGACAATGGAACACAATTCACGTCCACAGAGTTCCATGGGTTCTGTGAGATGTTCCAAGTTAAACACATAAAAACTCCACCGTATCAACAACGTTCGAATGGTCAAGCTGAAAGATTCGTTGACACCCTAAAAAGAGTGTTAAAAAAGGCATACCAACAGAGAAAGCACTGCAACCGTTTCTACAGGTTTATAGGATTACCCCAAATAATAACACACCATCAGGACTGTAACCGGCGGCGGTGATGTTTGCGAGAAAAATAAAATCTGTATTTGACAAATTACTACGCAAGCAAAACAAAAAACAGCCAACCTCATTCGTACCAAAAGAGGACTTTCAGACCAGGAGAAAGAGTATACTATAAAATGTTTAAAAACAATACGTCCTACAGGGAAGCCGGTACGATTACTAACCGGATAAGGAATATGCTATACATGATTCAAGGTCTAGAATTCACGTACAGAAAGCACATAAACCAAGTAAAAAAAAAGGCGGTTAGAGGAAACCAACAGACCACCACAAGAAGAAGAAACTATGGACACAATCTTTGATACATTCGAATTTCAAAAAACCCCAAAAAGTGCCGGAAACTAGAACATCCGGAAGGAAGAGAAAATTCACCGAACCATTGATGATAAATTATAAAAAACATTTAACTGCCTACATGAACTGTTCGTAAGTTTCCAGGTAGTGAATTGTTTGGTAACAAACAACGGAACACAATTCAAATTCACAGACTTCCAGGAGTTCTGTGAGTTAACCACATAAATACTTAACCACATAAAAACACCACCGTATCACCCACGTTCGAATGAGAGATTTGTTGACACCCTAAAAAGAGCGTTGAAAAAGGCATACGGGATACCCACAGAGAAAGCACTGCAACAGTTTCTACAGGTGTATAGAATTACTCCAAACAGCAACACATCATCAGGACTGTCACCTGCAGAGGTGATGTTTGCGAGAAAAATAAAATCTGTATTTGACAAATTACTACCCAAGCAAAACAAAAAACAGCCAACCTCATTCGTACCAAAAGAGGACTTTCAGACCAGGAGAAAGAGTATACTATAAAATGTTTAAAAACAATACGTCCTACAGGGAAGCCGGTAGAATAACTAATCGGATAAGGAATATGTTATACATGATTCAAGGTCCAGAATATACACACAGAAGGCACATAAATCGAATAAGGAAAAGGCGGTTAGAGGAAACCAACACGGTGTCGCAAGAAGAAGAAGAAAATATCGACAAAATCTTTGATGTGTTCGTGATACAAAGACCCCCAAACAGTGCTTGAAAAGAAAAGAAAATCAGGAAGGAAGAGAAAGTTCACAGAATCATAGATCATAAACCACAAAAGAACGAGATATAAAACGAAGCTACTATCAATTAATCACCATAGACAATCGCACCTACCTCCTATTAGCATGGACCAGGCTTGCCTCCCAGAGAGTAAAACACTACGCCTCCTTAGTCACACACTTTCAGCGGATCTGACTATATCAAGTGGAATGACTATATCGAATTCATTGCTAAATCCGCTGCTATGAAAGTCGGTTCTCTGTGCCGGGCCCGGCAGCTTTTTCCGTCTGAATCTATCTTGCACATATATAAATCTACCATCCGCCTGTGCATTGAATACTGTTGCCATATCTGGTTGGGTGCCGCTGCTACTCTCCTTGGGCTTCTCGACAAGGTACAGCGGAGGGTCTGTAATGTGATCGATACCGACTTAGCAGACCGCCTGCAGTCTCTCTCTCACCGGCGCGACGTGGCTTCTCTGTGTCTCTCCTATAAATACTTTCACGGCTTCTGATCCGATGAACTTAGATCACTGGTGCCTCCTAGGTTCGAATTGGCACGAGATACTAGATTAACAACTAGATCCCACCCTGTTACAGTGAAACCGATAAAATGCAACCGCAACTTCTACTCCAACAGTTTCTTTTCTCGCACTTCCCGACTATGGAATTCCCTTCCACATGACTGCTTCCCCGACGGCTACAATCTCCAGGAGTTTAAATGTAAGGTCAATAGACACCTCCTAACAAACTAACTCGCTTCTATTCTTTCAAACACTCTTCCCACCCACCCATCTATCCATCACACCCCCTTCTGACATTTCCTATATCTAACCACTCTTTCTATTTACCTTCCCCTATCTAGCCCCAAGCTCAATAGTGGCAGTGGAATACCTTGCTTGGGGTGAAATGATTAAAAAAATATATATTAAAAGCTCCCTACACAGAGAAAAAAACATGGGGGTGGAGTCTCATGGAGGCAACACACATTCAACAGATTGAACTCTTCCATCTACTACATATACTTCCCCTCACAAAAGGTGGTAAGAGACTGGAAGAAGAGCAGCGATAGGCAGAGACAGAGTGAGATACCCAAGACTGCTACCGTACGACCATTGCAAGTCCCAATTCTAGTATTACTTGCTAACCCGTATTTATAGTTCTACTAACAGAGTTCCATGTATGTGTATTTTGCTGTGTTAAAATATATATATCATTAATTCTTATTTTGGTTGTTGTATCATTTCTTGCTGGACTCTTAACTGGGTCCACGACATTAATGTAGTCAAAAAGGTTTCGACTTGACTCAAAAATTAAAACTAAGACCAATTCATACTTTAATCGGAAGTATTTAGACTTGACTTATAAGTAAAGATGTGCCCGATTCATACTGAAGTCAAAAAGGTTTACATTTGACATCATGAGCCCAATTCACACTGTAGTCTAAAAGTTTACACATTACTCAAATATTAGACCTGACATCAATTCATACTGTAGTCAAAAAGGTTTACAAGTGTCTCAAATATTACACCTGAGACCACTTCATACTTTAATCAAAAAGGTTTACACTTGACATATAAGGAAAGATGAGCTCAATTCATACTGTAGTAAAAACGTTTACACTTGACTCAAAAATTAGACCTGAAACCAATTCATACTTTAATTGGAAAAAATTACACTTGAGTCATTAGTAAAGATGAGCCCGATTCATACTGAAGTCAAATTTGAACCAAAAGTAAACATGAGTCCAATTCCTGCTGGAGTGAAAAAGTAGAAACCGTTGGAGTTAACATTACCATAAAATAGTTTTATTGATTTATTCATATTTACGGCTCTTCATTCTACTGCATGCTATTCAAAACCAGTAAATATATTTCGATTGTAAGAGGCTTTTTTTAAGATAATTGATTGAGCGATGCGGGTCTTATTTGTCGGTTAATGCTTTTCTATAAGAGGAGACCTTCCAACAAGTTATTTATATCGCTGAAATTATATTAGATTGGTACATGTTCAGACCAGATCCAAATTGGTATCGGCCAGAAGCATGCGTTCGAACTATTGTGTCAAGTTTCACATTGGTATAAGCCACTCCCCCTCTTCTGCCCTCTCTTTCGCCTTCTCTCTTTCTCTCCTTTTTCTCACTCTGTATGTCTAGTACCAGTTACATCCAGAACATACATTATAATAGTTTCCAACCTCAACAAGTAACTAATTTTATTAATATACTATATATATATATATATATATATATATACATATATACATGTGTGTGCGTGTGTGTGTGTGTGCGTGTGTGTGTGTGCGTGAGTGTGTGTGTGTGTGTGTTGTATGTGTGATACAATATACTTTCAAGAATGATATATTTATTGGTTAAAATACTCAAACAAAATATATGTCATTAGTGGTCGAGAGGTCTAAGATGCATCACACCAATTGGTGGCTTCTCCTATTTTGATAGGAGTCGCAGGTTCAAATATTGTCAAATGACACATTTTCATAACAAAATTTATTGTAAATAATCAGGCCGGTAGAAATAAATATATAATACTGTTTGATTATAAACAGAATATCAACTCAAATAAGAGTATCGATTAAAAAATGTTCAAACAAATGATTTAAATATGTCGGTTGTTAAAACCATTTCGTTAATCTTATTGTATGTTTACATCTGTTGACATTACGATACATTTCAGAGTAGAGCTGGTAATTTGCGTAGAATCGAACATTGTGTTATATAGGCTTGATTTGACTTCGATTAGAATGTGGTCGGGGTGTATAAGACGCACAAGATCAATATAAACATATATATGTATATATATATATATATATATATATATATATATACTCGTTGGGTTGTTGACGATTTACGTTACTGATAAGTTAGCATTGTTTTTTCTGACTTTAGTCTTTAATTAGTGCTACTTTATTGTAGGTACGTATATATATATAGATCTGGTGCGTCTTATACGACGAATATATTATGCCCTCATTAGGATTGAGATCTCTAGAAAGGAAAATTTAAATAAAAACAGAAAACCACTTCTGCGATTAATGCATAATTTTTTACAATGAATTGATTTCTGTCGGTGACTGCCGTGTGTATAAACCGCTTATGTATAACACGCTAAAATGTCCCTTCTCTGATTCCCTGGGACTATGGCTTAGGGGGTTAGCGGCTCCAACTAACACCAAATCGGCCGAGTTTCGGTCTCGGCCGGAGGCAAGTGGATGTCTAGCCACACTGATGAGCTGTAATACAGCAAAACAGTCTTGTGTGTGGATGACGAATATGTTTATATATATATATATATATAGTACTGTGCAAAAGTATTATGATAAGAACTACTTTATCTTTTATGAGGCATATTGGCAGGAAATAATCTAATTAAAGTAATTTTATTTGATTTACTCAACAAATGCTTTCACAAGAAAAAATACTTGCTATAAAATATATATATATATTTAATATTTAGTATAATAGCCTTTTTCTTTGATCACAGTCTTCATTCTGTTAGGCATTGACATCACAAGCTTCTTCAATGTATCTAATGGTATCTCATGCCAAGCAGCTTGTAGTTGTTCCCAAAATGTGTCTTGCGAAGTATCATTTGATTTATCAATTTTTTATCCAAAATATCCCATAGATGTTCAATAGGATTGAGATCAGGGCTTTGTGGGGACCAATTTAAATTCCGAAGTTTTCCTTCCTCTTCCCTTTTAGTTAAATAATTCTTACGAACTTTTGGCCTTTCACCCTGTATTTAAATTTCAGTTAGGTTTTAAGGAAACAACCCCTATTCTACTACTTTTGCACACTACCGGTAGTGTGGGTGTGCAAAAGTGTTAGGACAGGGGTGATTTTAAACTTTATTTTGATGCCTCATAAAAGATAAAATAGTTCTTGTCCTAATACTTTTGCACAGTACTGTATATATATATATATAATCGTTTCACCCAAAGCAAGGCAGTACTGCCACTGATGCTATGGGGGGGGGGGCACATGAGCGTAAAAGTTTAGACAGGAGGAGAGTGAAGAGAAAGACAGACCAGTTACAGGGGTTGTTAGATTAAGAGCAAGAGAAGGATGGAAACACAGAAAGAAAAAATATATACAGGGTGATGTTGAAATATCTGGAGTCAAGTGGATAAGTGATGGGTATTGACATTGCATTTCAATTCCTGAATGTTGTAAGCGTCAGGAAAGCAAGTATATGGAAGTGAGTTCCACTGCTCGACTCTAGCCACGTTAGATCCCTGTTTTTTCTTGCTTATATAAATTGTGATTTTTATAGAAGTGTTCTTGCTTGTGATTTGTTGATTTTCTTTTTTCTTTTTATTTATTTTTCTTTTTATTATTATTTGATTTATTTTTATTGCTTATTGTTTTTTGTGTACGGGTGAGTGGGTGATTTCTTAATGGCTTTATATTATTTTCTTAGTTTGGGTTGGTCTCTTTCGTTGTATTGACCTTTTTTATTCTTTTGATCTTTTACTTATGGTGTTGGTAGGTTTTGCCGCTTGACGTATATTTTTCATGGTTGGGTGGTTGTGTGCATGTGTTGTGACTTCGTCACCAAGTTGTTGTGGTCCGTTGAGATCACAAATAGAGACTCAAAGATGGAATAGCTTTAAACAAATGTATTACAAATGCAGTAGTACAAACATATACCAATAAGCGATTATTAGCATTAATCTTAGTCTGGCTGTCAAAAGTTATTTGCTAGAATAGATTCCGTTCTCACTCTCTCTGTCATTCTTACTCTGCTTCTTCAAAGCAGAACTGCTACTTATATATATTTTAGACGAGTCCATATGTCATATGGGGAAGTCTCCGTAACACCCCAGCTCCTCAGTATTAAACCCGCAAGGAGACTTAATATTTTTTCATGTTGTAATTACGACGATAAAGTCAGTCGATATCCTTAAACGGCAAAGGTAAAGAATCATGATATTCTTTGAATATAGCATTAAACCCCGCCGAGAAATCGGCGCAGATCCGAATCTCGTTTGACCTTCTTCTTATAGCCGGTCGGTGAAACCTATTGACTGTACACAATTTACGACACTGGTTGTTTCTAGTCTGTCGAGTTCCTCATTTATTTTTGGTAAAAAGGCAAAAGGCACATTACTGTTTTTCTGGATGTCATCTTTGAACTTAAATTTTGTTATCATAGACCAAGGCCCCCTTAAATTTTCTTTTAATTCTGTTATTAAAATCATATGCCTCGGTGGTCAGGGTTTCTAGTTTTTGGCAAAATGAATTAATTGGCATGTCCCACAACTTTAATTTTTTCATCCAATCGGTGCCAAATAAGTTTTCTGTATCTTTAATACAAATGGCTTTAGTTTTAATGTATTTCCTTGAAATGTAACATTCGTGATAAGCTCCCCCGTAAACTTGATTTCCTCCTCTGTCAGGGACCTGGCTATTTTATTAGATCTTAGCAAGGTTGGTTTTCCCAACTTTTCCATGGGTGTAGATTTATTTTTGTTAAACCTGAACCAGAACCCAACTGCATTTTAATATTATTATTTAGGATTTGTACTTGCCCTTACTTCCTAATGTTTAACCAGTCTTTCTCATCTGCTTTTGTATTTTTTACGTTGCTATTAATCTTTTCTCTTCGCTCGAAAATGCGAACTCTTCTGCCCGATATGGCTACAAGTTAATCATTTTTTATTCCGGTAAAAGCAGTCTTTAAACCAATGTAATAATCCACAACCGAAACACGGGTTAGGGATTAAGTTTTCTTGTTCCTTTTGGGATTGATTTGATTTAGAAGAAGAATCTTTTTTTTCATTCAGTGTAATTTTCTCATGGCAGCTATACTAGATTTTTTCGAATCTTGGCGGTCGCTAACGAATCTCTGGCGCTATTTCGTTATTTGTTGGAGAATGAGGTTTGGGTCATTTTCCAATTTATTCAGAACTCTACATCTAATTTCAGCATCTTTAGCTGAGGCAAAACCCTGAACAAATATGAGACACTTGAAATTATTTGCACTCAATTTGAAATCGTCGCAATGCTCGTTTACGACTGACGTGGACATAGTGAAATCCCCACTCTCTTGTTTGGTTAATTTCCTGCATTTTCTTCACTTATTAAAGTTTATGGACTAAAAGTTCTGTAAGAAGTTTAACCGCTTCAGTGAATGTCAATTCGCTTGTTTTATCGGGTAAAATATAGTTTACAAATTTTGTGTGCTCTATGGTGCCCAGTTTTAGAAGAAGGCGAACTTTTTCAGAGTTCAACTAATTTATGCAATCTGTGGCGTAAAACTTTTTGAATCTTCTAAAATAGGAGGCGAAAGTTATATCCTAATCCGGAGAATATGTAACAGTGTCTATTGCGCCCAGATAGTGTTTTTTGAGAACGCATTTTCGTTTTCACTAATTTTTCCCCAGTTTAAGCAAGTTTTTTGCTGCTGTTGAATTTGAAGTAGAATCTCTTTGACTTTCTGATGTTTATTTTTTTTTATTTTTTTTGTTTTTTTGAAATTCAAGCCGTTCTTCTTCGGTTTGCTTATGAATTCTGAGTCACTTTTCTTGCCACTTAAATTCCCGTTGGTTTTGCTGTTCAAGCTGGAACTTAAGAAATTCAAGCCGTTCTTTTTCGGTTTGCTTATGAATTCTAAGTCACTTTTCTTGCCACTTAAATTCCCGTTGGTTTCAAGAAATTCGAGTTTGCCGAATGTGATTCATCCATGTTTGTACGTGTCTTTCAAATTAAATTTAAATGAAAACATTTCTTTGAATGACAAAAACAGAATTAGTTTCTTACTAACTAATTAACGAAATGACAATAAATTGAAAGTGACTAACATTAATTTCTTACTTCCTCAAAAATTCACAAGCAATTTTTTTCCTCGATAAACATGAATTCTCGTAGTTTAGCGGCTCGCGTTCAAGTTCAGTGTAAGTTAGTTACACATTATTTTCGTTCGGTTTCCTTTTCCGGATTGCAAAATACATTTGAATAGAACAAAGTGTAACGAAAAATATAATTCCGTACGTAAAATTTTGAAACAATATTGACAATTTTCATGCAGTTTTTTAGGAGTCTTCACTGGTCCTTAAGAATCCTCGTGGTTCATAAGAATGATCGTATGGTCCGTAAGATTCCTCGTTGGAACCATAATTACAGACACAAAGATGGAATAGTGTTAAACAAATGTATTACAAATATAGTAGTACAAACGTATACCAATGAGCGATTATTAACGTGACTGTTAGTCCGGCTGTCAGAGTTATTTACTGCAATAGATTCCGCTTTCCTTTCTCACTCACTCTGCTTGTCTCTTGCTCTGATTTGTAGAAGCAAAACTGTTACTTATATATATTTTTGACAAGTATATGTGTCATATGTAATAAGTCCCCATAACGGTATATTTGCATTCTGGGGCTTTGTATGTGTGTGTATGTGTGTGTGTGTTTGGTTTTAATATTTTCTATTTTTGTTCTGATTGGCTGTTTGTATATGTCCATATATAGTTTTGTTCTCTTTTTTTTATTTTGTTATTTTCTTATATTGAAATTTGTTTAGTTTCGATGTTAATTATTGATGTGCTATTGCGTAAATGGCACCATAAAATACCAGACTCATATATGCTCGAATGTGCCAAGTTTGACAGCATTTACGCCATGCTTCTGCGCTCTCAACTACGGTGAGCTGGTCATACACACCGCATGGAGGACAGCCGATTACCGAAAAGGCTCTTCCATGGTGAAATCTCTACAGAGAAACGTCCGCTTGAATGGCCAAAGTGTAGATACAAAGACACCTTAAAGAAGGCTCTCAAGTGCTGTGACATCCCATACTCCTCCTGGTAATCCACTGCTAAAGATAGAGCTGCCTGGAGATCCCAAGTGAAATATGGAATTGCAAAATTTGAAGAGGGTCTTATCTGGGCCCTCAAAGAGAGACGCCAGAAAAGGGAGGAGAACAAAAGTTTTATCCACCAGCTTGGGTCTGCGCCCTGCATCCCCTGCCCCTGCTGCAACAGGCTCTTCCGTGCAATGATTTGCCTTATCAGGGACCTCCGCACTCACGCAAAATCCTTAGTGACCAGGAATCGTGGTCTTCTTTGCATGCGAAAGACAAATTTCATCATTGTATAAATAACAATAAATAAATAACAGCATAAAAGCCATTACGCAAACACCCACTCCCGCGTACAGAATTCGAAATTTCGGGAAGCCATTATTATGATGTCTTCACTTCCCAGGGATCACACCAATGCCTTCACTAAACTGAAGTCTGGAGGACCGAAACAATACTGTTCAGTTAAGTGAAAATCTCTCTACATTAATTCTCTATGTTGTTATCGAGCACTTTATGATGAAAAAAAAAACTGTTATGGTGCCCTATCTAAAGTGAATGAAGTTTTCCTCCGTCAATAAATAATAACCTGCGTGAATTCCGGGGACGCAGCTGTGAGACAGTCTAGAGACAGTCGAGACGCAGCGCATCTATAACGTTCGGATATATACTTCTGTTTGCTGAATACTAACACTTTTCTTTGTATATATGTTCTTGTTATTCTAATACACATTTTGAACATACCTTCCTGTTTCCGTGCCTTTCTTCCTGACCCCAAACAATGTCACAACAACTCGGCGACAAAGATTCGCCACAAATAAAAAATATGCTCGCCAAAATAGTCTCCCAATCAGTAAACACTTGAAAAATCAACTATATTATAATTCAATATAATATATATATATAGAGAGAGAGAGAGAGGGAGAGATGTGTGTGTGTGTGTGTGTGTGTGTGTGTGTGTGTGTTTAATCGATATCACCCCATGCTAGCAGTAAAGCCACTAAGACACAAGGTGATGCATTGTGATGAAGCATTAGGAATAGAAACACTAATAATAAATAAAATGAAAGGGAACAGTCGATACCGATTAACATTGGATTTAAATTTTTTTCAGACTGTAAATTTAAGTTGGTTGGAAAGCATGGAACATGAAAGAGTTCCACAAGCGAAAAAAATAAACTGTTAGCATAGAACTAACGGCTACATCTAGCCATCTGAACTGTAAGTCGATGGTATCTTGACGCCAAACTAGTACTGCGATTTAATTTAAAAAAAGCCAAGCACCGTAGCGAAGAGCTCATCCAAATAATTACCATGAAAGTATTTATAGAAACGATACAGAGAGGCAACCATACGGTGGTGAGAATGTAACTGAGCTGGGACGCAATATATATATATATATATATATATATATATATATATATATATTGTGTGTATTTAGGCAGCATTTCATTAATGCATGCATAATTAAATAATATAGACAAGTTTTGATTATTTATTTTATGTAATTTAATTCCTATTCTCTGATAAGCTTAATGTCATTATCATTAAATGAAGAAAGAAAATTACAATATTAATACATAATTTTATTTAATGACAATCATAACTTAATGATAATGCTATAAAGCTTATCAGAGAATATGATAAAATTACATAAAATAGACAAAACTTGTCTATATTATTTAATAAAACATGCAATAATATATATATATATATATATATATATATATATATATATATATATATATATATATATATCTTGGAATTGTTTCTAACTATTGTCATAATTTTGGTTGATATAGATATTTATAATAGACACAACGTTTCGACCAAGTGCACTCTGGTCGTCATCAGGTGTCCATTGATTGGGTGATATGGATTATCTTTTACTTTGCAAAGTATCCTGTGAAATCAGATATTGAGCTTTCATGTTGGATTTGGTTCCTCACTACCGGATCCGACATATATATATATATATATATATATATATATATAAACTTATTTATTAATTGAACTTTGTCTGTGTGTGTCTGTGTGTGAGTCTGTTACCTATAGACTCCGAAACGGCTGGACGAATTTTCTTGAAAATTTACAGTTGTACTATAAGCGTCTGTGAGTGTTCAGAGCTAGGTTTTGTGTCGAGGTACCCCCGATAAATATCGAAAATCGATAATCGAAAAAATCGGGTTATAGAAGTGGTCCAATTTTAATCAAATTTGATACACTCATAGACAAAGACATAAGAAACGATATTCAGAAGTTTCAAGGTTGCAATGTTTACAATAGTGCAAAAAATCGATAATATATATATATATATATTTTTAATCATTTCACCCCAAGCAAGGCATTCCACTGCCACTATTGCCATGGGGCTACATAGGGGAAGGTAAAGAGAAGGAGTGGTTAGACATAGGGAATGTCAGGAGGAAGGTGACAGATGAGTAAGGATACCGAGGATGAGGGTTGGGCAGATGGGAAGAGTGTTTGATAGAATGGGAGCAGGTTAGAGTGTTAGGAGGTGTCTATTGACCTTACATTTAAACTCCTGGAGATTGTAGCCGTCGGGGAAGCAATCGTGTGGAAAGGAATTCCACAATCGGGAAGTGCGAGGAAAGAAACTGTTGGAGAGAGACTGCAGGCGGTCTGTCAAGTCGGTATCTATCACATTACAGACCCTCCTCTGAACCTTATCGAGAAGCCCGAAGAGAATAGCAGGTGCACCCGACCAGATATGGAAGCAGTATTCAATGCACGGGCGGATGGTAGATTTATATATGTGCAGGATAGATTTAGACTGAAAAAACTTCCGGGCCCTACACAAAGAACCGACTTTCATAGCAGCGGATTTAGCAATGGATTCGATATAGTCATTCCATTTGAGGTTCGCTGAAAGTGTGAGACCAAGGAGGCGTAGTGTTTTACTCTCTGGGAGGCAAGCCTGGTCCATGCTAATGGGAGGTAGGTCAGATTGTCGATGATGGTTAATTGAGAATAGCTTTGTTTTAGAAGCATTATAATTTACTAGCCATTTCTTACCCCAGTCCACTACGGATTGGAGGTCTTTTTCAATCTCGGTTGCGTGGTTAGCTTTGACGCCTACACCAGATTTTTGGCCGAGGCGAGAGTAAACTGTGGTGTAATCAGCGTACAAACCTACTTGGGCTCTTATGGAATCAGGGAGATCATTAATGTATATCAGGAAGAGTGTAGGACCTAAGATGGAGGCTTGGGGGACACCTGCGTTTGTATGGTAGTTCTGGGAGGCATGTCCGTTTAATACCACCTTCATTGTGCGGTTAGAGAGGAATAACTGGATTAGTTCAAACAAATGTCCAGTTATACCATAGCTCCGCAGTTTACATAGAAGGCCAGCATGCCAAACTCTGTCGAACGTTCCAATGCAATGGTTCGGGCTTCGCCATTCCTGCCGAGTGCCTATGTACTCGGTGATGGTCGTTAGCAAGTCAGCAGTAGACCTGGTGAAGCGGAAACCATATTGCTTGTCCGAGAGAAGCCTGTGTGCTGTGAGATGCTGAACTACCTTGGCGTTGATAATGGCTTCGAACACTTTGCCAAAGATCGGAAGAAGGCTGATAGGGCGGTCATTTGCAGGGTCCGAGGGTTCTCCAGTGTTTTTAAATATAGGAACTACAGAGGAAGATTTCCAACAGGCAGGAAAGCAGGAAGCAGATAGGCAGAGGTTGTAGAGCTTAGAAAGGACAGAGGAGAGTTCAGGGGTACATTTCTTTAAGACTATGGTTGGGATTCCGTCCCCACCGCTCGCTTTGTGAGGGTCAAGTTTTAAGATTATCTTAGAGACAAGCGAAGGTGTAATGTAGACATCATTCAGTTGTGCATTGGTTCTAGGTGAGAAGTCAGGTGTAAAACCTCCAGATGAGTCCAGACTCGAATTGTTCGAGAATCTGCGGGCAAAGCATTCAGCATTATCTGCTGGGGAGGTGAGGACCTCAAATTTGTTGATTAGCGTGGGTATTGTGGACTTGCTCTTGTTAAGTACTCTTTTACAGAGTCGCCAGTAGTCTTTGGCGCCGAATTTAGAGCATGCTATGCGTTGCTTCATTCTGGCAGCAAACAACATCTTAGCTTCGTTAAGTATATTTTTACACTTATTACGAGCTGAAGTGAAAAGGCGCCTGTTTTGGTCCGACGTGTAGTTACGATAGAGTCGGAAGAAATGATTCCGGTGGGCAATGGCAGCCGAGCAAGCGGATGAGAACCATGGAGACGAATGAGATTTAAGCTGGAATTTCCTAGCAGGGATGAAGGCATCGATGCCAGCCTTAACCCAGGAGGAGACCTTGGATGCACATTCTTAAATGGGAAGACTAAAAACGTTGTTCCAAGGGATGTCACAGAGGAAGTCTCGGAACGAATCCCAGTCTGCTCTTTGATAGCAGTAGGATATTCTACTTGTCTGGGTTTCATCGGTCGTGCGGGAGTGGAGTGAAATATTGACGGACACTACAGTGTGGTCAGAGTTTCCGAGTGGGCAGAGTTGTCTGGTAGTACAAGAGTCTGGGATGGAAGTGAAGCAGAGGTCTAGAAGTGAGTCCCTTTCGTTAGCGTTGTCGGAGAAACGCGTGGGGAAGTCCATTACTTGCGTAAGGGATTGGGCGATTGAAAAGTTCATGGTGTGGACGCCAGCAGGTGTGGTGGGCGTTAAAGTCACCAAACGCGAATACATGGGCAGAGGGATGGGAAGAAATGGCTTTGTCGATATTGTCAGAAATGATGTCAAGTAACGAACAGTCAGAGGAGGAAGGAGAGCGGTAGAGAAAGAAGAGATAGCTAATCAAGCTGAGAAGTGAGAGGCGGAAGCACATGAAAGAATGATCTCGGCCCTTAAAACGAACTTTTACCATATATGTTTACTGCTAAGTTCACCGCTATCGATTCACCTCAAGAAGTCTATCATGAGAAATGTTCACATCGAGGAAAGTCCACCATAAAACGAAAAGTAAAGATCATGTGAAGCATTCCTCTCTAGTAGTTAGAGATACAATTATCCTCGTTGTAATTCTGAACGAGTTTTCCGATTCTCCCAGCAGAAGTAACATAGGCCGCCTGTGTACTGATTAATTTTGATTTCAGTTCACCTTTCTTCATTCTTAAAGTAGTATTTCTAAATATCGATCATTGAATTTAAAACCCACTAAAAATTTGTTTGAATTTTATCCTTTATGATGTATTGACTCGTGGCCCTTTCGAAGATAATCAATAACTTTTGCATCCCAAAAATTGAGGTTATCACCTGCCCTGCAAATGAAACGACCTTGGCATTCTTCGGAGCAGGTGAGAGGTGTGTTTCCACTGAATGAATTCTATCTTTCTCACCGGTTCAAACATTCATCTTGGATTAGGAAATATATATATATATATATATATATATATATATATATATATATATATATGTTTTAAAAAATGACGTATTTCGTATTATGTTTTTAGTATTTGTTGCCAAGTGAATAATTGTAAATGAAAATAGAATGGATCTTTTCTTAATACTGCACAATAACATGTGCATCAAATGAATTTATAAATATTTAACAATTACCTATATTGCAGCTTCATCAATGAAAGAATGAAGAAAAATTTAGGCTGATCCGGACGAGTCCCTCTTTGCTTCCTCGCCTGGTAAAATTTTGCAAAGTAATAATAAAAAAGTACCATTCTATTTCTATTTGGCAATCAATACTAGAAATAGTCTAATATACATCATTTCTTCGAAAAAAAAACTGGGGTTGCCTAATATTTATGGCCAGTAGTTTATATATATATATATATATATATATATCCAAACCGTTGTGTCTCGTGAATTTATTTTCTGTCTACTATGAATAGATCTGTATTTCCTTTTCCCGTAGTCCGTACACAACATTGTGCTGCTTTTGCCTCATCGATGACCGCTTATATTTTGTATCGTTCTGATTTGATGTTTTATTGTCGAGAATTGATAGATCAATGCACTCTCGGTGCATTTTTAAATAAGTGAACACTGTTCTCCACTTAATAGACCGGCGTTTAAGTCGTAAATCGGGTCAGATTTTATAAGGTTAACTGTCAGTACCTTTGAAATTGTTATTATGCAGCAAACTTTGCGATGCTTATATAGTCTTTTTTATGTTTCTGAGTGTTTCGCTGATGTACAACATTCATTCCGACCTGAAGATATTTAACCTAACACACGGCTTCGGTGAATCGCATCGTTAAAAATCTTTTCAACTTTGTCACTTTTTTTCCATATTCAGGAATATAACTGTTTGTTAAATATCATCTGCAAACAAAAACTGAAATTAAAAAAAACTGTGCCACCATCCTGTAGTGTTTATATGATTCCCATTCAAAGAGCCTGATGATTGTTTGAGACTTTCAAACATGTATATCCCTGATAGTGACAATACTATCCATGGAAAGCTTTGAATTGATTTGTTTAACGGTATATCAACCCCTCATGGGTCATTTAATGCCAAAATATAATCTTCTTGGGAAATTTGAAGTAATAAATATATGATATACGGAATTCTGCTTTCACAGTTGAATACATGGTAGATGAAACTCCGATTTGTGCATATACACGTTTGTGTGGACATAATTACTAGAGGCAGGATATATGTGTTTTATGTTGTTTTGTTTTGTTGAACTTACAACATTTTGGGTCAAGTCACAGGAACTAAGCAACGTCTATACCAACTGGGCCATGTATCCTTAAGAACAGCTGAACTTTTGGGACTTATAAACCTAATATTCAGTTTATTCTTTTTTTACCAGAGTTCATATTGCAATTTCTTGATGTTAATGTTTTTTCTAGTATTTTTTTATGGTAATGATTCTCTCCAGATGTTCTCAAGATCGTCCTGATGCTATATGGACCACAGTTGAAGTTGAGGTATTGTCCGGTGAATGTTGGCTTGCGGTATACGAATGTCTTGAACCCACCTCAAGATCGTCCTGATGCTATATGGACCACAGTTGAAGTTGAGGTATTGTCCGGTGAATGTTGGCTTGCGGTATACGAATGTCTTGAACCCACCTCAAGATCGTCCTGATGCTATATGAACCACAGTTGAAGTTGAGGTATTGTCCGGTGAATGTTGGCTTGCGGTATACGAATGTCTTGAACCCCACCTCAAGATTGTCCTGATGCTATATGGACCACAGATCGTTTGCATTTATAAACCTTTCACAGACCGAGGTTCTTTTCTGAGAGTTGTTATCCTCATGCACCCTACCTTCCATGTATGTTAAAGTTGTTGTCATGTACCCGAGATAATTGTTTCAATTGCAGGGTACTGCTTATACTGACCGTTTCCTGTTTGTATGACTCTGGGTCGCCGCTTATGACTTTTGCTCGATGTTGAAGGCAGCGAACGATCCTATTTTTTATATTGTATGGGTGGTGAGAGTTGAAGTTGAGGTATTGTCCGGTGAATGTTGGCTTGCGGTATACGAATGTCTTGAACCCACCTCAAGATCGTCCTGATGCTATATGGACCACAGTTGAATTTGAGGTATTGTCCGGTGAATGTTGGCTTGCGGTATACGAATGTCTTGAACCCACCTCAAGATCGTCCTGATGCTATATGGACCACAGTTGAAGTTGAGGTATTGTCCGGTGAATGTTGGCTTGCGGTATACGAATGTCTTGAACCCACCTCAAGATCGTCCTGATGCTATATGGACCACAGTTGAATTTGAGGTATTGTCCGGTGAATGTTGGCTTGCGGTATACGAATGTCTTGAACCCACCTCAAGATCGTCCTGATGCTATATGGACCACAGTTGAAGTTGAGGTATTGTCCGGTGAATGTTGGCTTGCGGTATACGAATGTCTTGAACCCACCTCAAGATCGTCCTGATGCTATATGGACCACAGTTGAAGTTGAGGTATTGTCCGGTGAATGTTGCCTTGCGGTATACGAATGTCTTGAACCCCACTTCAAGATTGTCCTGATGCTATATGGACCACAGTTGAAGTTTAGGTATTGTCCGGTGAATGTTGGCTTGCGGTATACGAATGTCTTGAACCCACCTCAAGATCGTCCTGATGCTATATGGACCACAGTTGAAGTTGAGGTATTGTCCGGTGAATGTTGGCTTGCGGTATACGAATGTCTTGAACCCACCTCAAGATCGTCCTGATGCTATATGGACCACAGTTGAAGTTGAGGTATTGTCCGGTGAATGTTGGCTTGCGGTATACGAATGTCTTGAACCCACCTCAAGATCGTCCTGATGCTATATGGACCACAGTTGAAGTTGAGGTATTGTCCAGTGAATGTTGGCTTGCGGTATACGAATGTCTTGAACCCACATCAAGATCGTCCTGATGCTATAGACCACAGTTGAAGCTGAGGTATTGTCCGGTGAATGTTGGCTTGCGGTATACGAATGTCTCGGAAACTCCACCTCAAGATCGTCCTGATGCTATATGGACCACAGTTGAAGTTGAGGTATTGTCCGGTGAATAAGCGTTTTGCGGTATACGAATGTCTTGAACCCAGCCTCAAGATCGTCCTGATGCTATATGGACCACAGTTGAAGCTGAGGTATTGTCCGGTGAATGTTGGCTTGCGGTATACGAATGTCTTGAACCCACCTCAAGATCGTCCTGATGCTATATGGACCACAGTTGAAGTTGAGGTATTGTCCGGTGAATGTTGGCTTGCGGTATACGAATGTCTTGGCCCACCTCAAGATCGTCCTGATGCTATATGGACCACAGTTGAGGTTGAGGTATTGTCCGGTGAATGTTGGCTTGTGGTATACGAATGTCTTTGGAACTCCACCTCAAGATCATGTCCGATATGGACCACAGTTGAAGTTGAGGTACGTCCGTGAATGTTGCCTTGCGGTATACGAATGTTCTTGAACCCCACTTCAAGATTGTCCTGATGCTATATGGACCACAGTTGAAGTTTAGGGTATTGTCCGGTGAATGTTGGCTTGGTGGTATACGAATGTCTTGAACCCACCTCAAGATCGTCCTGATGCTATATGGACCACAGTTGAAGTTGAGGTATTGTCCGGTGAATGTTGGTTTGCGGTATACGAATGTCTTGAACCCACCCCAAGATCGTCCTGATGCTAGTGGACCCACAGTTGAAGTTGAGGTATTGTCCGGTGAATGTTGGCTTGCGGTATACGAATGTCTTTTTGAACCCACCCCAAGATCGTCCTGATGCTAAAGTGACCGCAGTTGAAGTTGAGGTACGTCCGGTGAATGTTGGTCATGGTATACGAATGTCTTGAACCACCAAGATCGTCCTGATGCTATATGGACCACAGTTGAAGTTGAAAGTATTGTCCGGTGAATGTTGGCTTGCGGTATACGAATGTCTTGAACCCACCTCAAGATCGTCCTGATGCTATATGACCATACAGTTGAAGTTGAGGTATTGTCCGGTGAATGTTGGCTTGCGGTATACGAATGTCTTGGAACCCACCTCAAGATCGTCCTGATGCTATATGGACCATGGAAGTTGAAGTTGGGAGGGGGTATTGTCCGGTGAATGTTGGCTTGAGGTATACGAATGTCTTGAACCCACCTCAAGATCGTCCTGATGCCATATGGACCACAGTTGAAGTTGAGGTATTGTCCGGTGAATGTTGGCTTGGTGGTATATGAATGTCTTGAACCCACCTCAAGATTGTCTTGATGCTGCAGGACCACAGTTGAAGTTGAGGTATTGTCCGGTGAATGTTGGCTTGCGGTATACGAATGTCTTGAACCCTACCTCAAGATTGTCCTGATGTTATATGGACCACAGTTGGCTGAGGTATTGTCCGGTGAATGTTGGTTTGTGTTGATGAATGGCTCGAACCCACCTCAAGATCGTCCTGATGCTATATGGACCACAGCGAAGTGAGGTATTGTCCGGTGAATGTTGGCTTGCGGTATACGAATGTCTTGAACCCACCTCAAGATCGTCCTGATGCTATATGGACCAAAGAAGTTGAGGTATTGTCCGGTGAATGTTGGCTTGCGGTATACGAATGTCTTGAACCCCGTTCCTCAAGATTGTCCTGATGTTATATGGACCATGTCAGGTTGAGGTGGCTTGTCCGTGAATGTTGGCTTGCGGTATACGAATGTCTTGAACTCCACCCCAAGATCGTCCTGATGCGGTGCGGACCACAGTTGAAGTTGGAGGCATTGTCCGGTGAATGTTGGCTTGCGGTATACGAATGTCTTGAACCCCACCGAAGATCATCCTGATGTTATATGGACCACAGTTGAAGTTGAGGTATTGTCCGGTGAATGTTGGTTGCGGTATACGAATGTCTTGAACCCCCACCTCAAGATTGTCCTTGATGCAGTATGGACCACAAGTTGGAAGTTGAGGTATTGTCCGGTGAATGTTGGCTTGCGGTATACGAATGTCTTGAACCCCACTCTCAAGATTGTCCTGATGTTATATGGACCACAGTTGAAGTTGAGGTATTGTCCGGTGAATGTTGGTTTGCGACATTTAACAAAATCTTTTGAACCCACCTCAAGATCGTCCTGATGTTATATGGACCACAGTTGAAGTTGAGGTATTGGTTCGGTGAATGTTGGCTTGCGGTATAGGAATGTCTTGAACCCCACCTCAAGATTGTCCCGATGTTATATGGACCACAGTTGAAGTTGAGGTATTGTCCGGTGAATGTTGGCTTGCGGTATACGAATGTCTTGAACCCCACCAAGATTGTCCTGATGTTATATGGACCACAGTTGAAGTTGAGGTATTGTCCGGTGAATTTTGGCTGCGGTATACCAATGTTCGAACCCCACCTACAAGATTGGTTCCGACGTTATATGGACCACAGTTGAAGTTGAGGGTATTGTCCGGTGAACGTTACTATGGGTATACGAACAAAACTTGAACCCCACCTCAAGATTGTCCTGATGTTGAAGCGGGACCACAGTTGAAGTTGAGGTATTGTCCGGTGAATGTTGGCTTGCGGTATACGAATGTCTTGAACCTCACCCTCAAGATTGTCCTGATGTTATATGGACCACAGTTGAAGTTGAGGTATTGTCCGGTGAATGTTGGCTTGCGGTATACGAATGTCTTGAACCCCACCTCAAGATTGTCCTGATGTTATATGGACCACACAGTTGAAGTTGAGGTATTGTCCGGTGAATGTTGGCTTGCGGTATACGAATGTCTTGAACCTGACCAAGATCGTCCTGATGCTATATGGACCACAGTTGAAGTTGAGGTATTGTCCGGTGAATGTTGGCTTGCGGGTATACGAATGTCTTGAACCCCACCTCTAAGATTGTCCTGATGTTATATGGTCCACAGTTGAAGTTGAGGTATTGTCCGGTGAATGTTGGCTTGCGGTATACGAATGTCTTGAACCCCACCTCAAGATTGTCCTGATGTTATATGGACCACAGTTGAAGTTGAGGTATTGTCCGATGAATGTTGGCTGCGGTATACGAATGCCCGGGAACCCCACTCAAGATTGTCCTGATGTTATATGGACCAGAAGGAAGGTGTTGGAGGTATTGTCCGGTGAATGTTGGCTTGCGGTATACGAATGTCTTGAACCCACCTCAAGATCGTCCTGATGCTATATGGACCACAGTTGAAGTTGAGGTATTGTCCGGTGAATGTTGGCTTGCGGTATACGACTGTCTTGAACCCCACCTCAAGATTGTCCTGATGTTATATGGACCATGCTGAAGTTGAGGTATTGTCCGGTGAATGTTGGCTTGCGGGTATACGAATGTCTTGAACCCCACCCCAAGATTGTCCTGATGTTATATGGACCACAGTTGAAGTTGAGGTATTGTCCGGTGAATGTTGGCTTGCGGTATACGAATGTCTTGAACCCACTTCAAGATCGTCCTGATGCTATGACCACAGTTGAAGTTGAGGTATTGTCCGGTGAATGTTGGCTTGCGGTATACGAATGTCTTGAACCCACCTCAAGATCGTCCCGATGCTATATGGACCACAGTTGAAGTTGAGGTATTGTCCGGTGAATGTTGGCTTGCGGTATACGAATGTCTTGAACCCACCTCAAGATCGTCCTGATGCTATATGGACCAGTTGAAGTTGAGGTATTGTCCGGTGAATGTTGGCTTGCGGTATACGAATGTCTTGAACCCACCTCAAGATCGTCCTGATGCTATATGGACCATAGCACAGTTGAGGTATTGTCCGGTGAATGTTGGTTTGCGGTATACGAATGTCTTGAACCCACCTCAAGATCGTCCTGATGCTATATGGACCACAGTTGAAGTTGAGGTATTGTCCGGTGAATGTTGGCTTGAGGTATACGAATGTCTTGAACCCACCTCAAGATCGTCCTGATGCTATATGGACCACAGTTGAAGTTGAGGTATTGTCCGGTGAATGTTGGCTTGCGGTATACGAATGTCTTGAACCCACTCAAGATTGTCCTGATGCTATATGGACCACAGTTGAAGTTGAGGTATTGTCCGGTGAATGTTGGCTTGCGGTATACGAATGTCTTGAACCCCACCTCAAGATTGTCCTGATGTTATATGGACCACAGTTGAAGTTGAGGTATTGTCCGGTGAATGTTGGCTTGCGGTATACGAATGTCTTTGAACCCACCTCAAGATCGTCCTGATGCTATATGGACCACAGTTGAAGTTGAGGTATTGTCCGGTGAATGTTGGCTTGCGGTATACGAATGTCTTTTGAACCCACCTCAAGATCGTCCTGATGCTATATGGACCACAGTTGAAGTTGAGGTATTGTCCGGTGAATGTTGGCTTGCGGTATACGAATGTCTTGAACCCCACCTCAAGATTGTCCTGATGTTATATGGACCACAGTTGAAGTTGAGGTATTGTCCGGTGAATGTTGGCTTGCGGTATACGAATGTCTTGAACCCACCTCAAGATCGTCCTGATGTTATATGGACCACAGCTAGTTGCGTATTGTCCGGTGAATGTTGGCTTGCGGTATACGAATGTCTTGAACCCCACCCCAAGATTGTCCTTGATAAGTATATGGACCACAGTTGAAGTTGAGGTATTGTCCGGTGAATGTTGGCTTGCGGTATACGAATGTCTTGAACCCCCACCTCAAGATTGTCCTGATGTTATATGGACCAGTTGAAGTTGAGGTATTGTCCGGTGAATGTTGGCTTGCGGTATACGAATGTCTTGGAACCCCACCAGATTGTCCTGGATGTTATATGGACCACAGTTGAAGTTGAGGTATTGTCCGGTGAAGTTGGCTTGCGGTATACGAATGTCTTGAACCCACCTCAAGATCGTCCTGATGCTATATGGACCACAGTTGAAGTTGAGGTATTGTCCGGTGAATGTTGGCTTGCGGTATAGGAATGTCTTGAACCCCACCTCAAGATTGTCCTGGATGTTATATGTATTACAGTTGAAGTTGAGGTATTGTCCGGTGAATGTTGGCCAAGGTATACGAATGTCTTGAACCCACCTCAAGATCGTCCTGATGCTATATGGACCAAGCAGTTGAAGTTGAGGTATTGTCCGGTGAATGTTGGCTTGCGGTATACGAATGTCTTGAACCCCACCTCAAGATTGTCCTGATGTTATATGGTCCACAGTTGAAGTTGAGGTATTGTCCGGTGAATGTTGGCTTGCGGTATACGAATGTCTTGAACCCCACCTCAAGATTGTCCTGATGTTATATGGACCACAGTTGAAGTTGAGGTATTGTCCGATGAATGTTGGCTTGCGGTATACGAATGTCTTGAACCCCACCTCAAGATTGTCCTGATGTTATATGGACCACAGTTGAAGTTGAGGTATTGTCCGGTGAATGTTGGCTTGCGGTATACGAATGTCTTGAACCCACCTCAAGATCGTCCTGATGCTATATGGACCACAGTTGAAGTTGAGGTATTGTCCGGTGAATGTTGGCTTGCGGTATACGAATGTCTTGAACCCCACCTCAAGATTGTCCTGATGTTATATGGACCACAGTTGAAGTTGAGGTATTGTCCGGTGAATGTTGGCTTGCGGTATACGAATGTCTTGAACCCCACCTCAAGATTGTCCTGATGTTATATGGACCACAGTTGAAGTTGAGGTATTGTCCGGTGAATGTTGGCTTGCGGTATACGAATGTCTTGAACCCACCTCAAGATCGTCCTGATGCTATATGGACCACAGTTGAAGTTGAGGTATAGTCCGGTGAATGTTGGCTTGCGGTATACGAATGTCTTGAACCCACCTCAAGATCGTCCTGATGCTATATGGACCACAGTTGAAGTTGAGGTATTGTCCGGTGAATGTTGGCTTGCGGTATACGAATGTCTTGAACCCCACCTCAAGATTGTCCTGATGTTATATGGACCACAGTTGAAGTTGAGGTATTGTCCGGTGAATGTTGGCTTGCGGTATACGAATGTCTTGAACCCCACCTCAAGATTGTCCTGATGTTATATGGACCACAGTTGAAGTTGAGGTATTGTCCGGTGAATGTTGGCTTGCGGTATACGAATGTCTTGAACCCCACCTCAAGATCGTCCTGATGCTATATGGACCACAGTTGAAGTTGAGGTATTGTCCGGTGAATGTTGGCTTGCGGTATACGAATGTCTTGAACCCCACCTCAAGATTGTCCTGATGTTATATGGACCACAGTTGAAGTTGAGGTATTGTCCGGTGAATGTTGGCTTGCGGTATACGAATGTCTTGAACCCCACCTCAAGATTGTCCTGATGTTATATGGACCACAGTTGAAGTTGAGGTATTGTCCGGTGAATGTTGGCTTGCTGTATACGAATGTCTTGAACCCCACCTCAAGATTGTCCTGATGTTATATGGACCACAGTTGAAGTTGAGGTATTGTCCGGTGAATGTTGGCTTGCGGTATACGAATGTCTTGAACCCCACCTCAAGATCGTCCTGATGCTATATGGACCACAGTTGAAGTTGAGGTATTGTCCGGTGAATGTTGGCTTGCGGTATACGAATGTCTTGAACCCACCTCAAGATCGTCCTGATGCTATATGGACCACAGTTGAAGTTGAGGTATTGTCCGGTGAATGTTGGCTTGCGGTATACGAATGTCTTGAACCCCACCTCAAGATTGTCCTGATGTTATATGGACCACAGTTGAAGTTGAGGTATTGTCCGGTGAATGTTGGCTTGCGGTATACGAATGTCTTGAACCCACCTCAAGATCGTCCTGATGCTATATGGACCACAGTTGAAGTTGAGGTATTGTCCGGTGAATGTTGGCTTGCGGTATACAAATGTCTTGAACCCACCTCAAGATCGTCCTGATGCTATATGGACCACAGTTGAAGTTGAGGTATTGTCCGGTGAATGTTGGCTTGCGGTATACGAATGTCTTGAACCCACCTCAAGATAGCAATTCGAACCGTACCTTTTATTTCGATTACTGTGGTATTTCATTCCCATTCTATGTGTGATACCACTTCCGGTAGCCATGTTATTTCCCTTTTTTAAAATAAATTTTATTACTTATTTCTTCAACACTTTTCTAGCCTGGTCACAACATTTTAGGTCAATTCACTGAAGTTAACCAACAAAATATCCACTGGGTTTGGAATGAGGATGATATGCCCTAGTAATCTAAATAAAGGGTTCGGTGAGAAAATCTTTGCACCTGAAGAAATTCAGAGTGTACAATGTCCGAAACATCGTAAACAGTGCAAGAAAGATGAGGACAATAGTCTGAATAATGTAAGTAATTTCATAAAAATGTACTGTAGGTTTTTATTTGGGAGTTCAATGCGTGCCCGTACCTGGAACTTTAAAAGCTGTTAAAACTCATGATTAAGCTGAACATAAAAACAACAATAATTAAGAGGTGGTTCCACAATCATCAAAACCTATAATCTTCCGATTAGTGGCCTTACTGCCGGATGTAGTTTATCATCAAACCGAGGACAAAGCAAATTTTAAAGTTTATATCCACTTCTCTCTGTCTGTCTTTTTTTCTTTCTCTTCCTCCGTTTTTCACTCACTCTCTCTTTTTATCTCCCTCTGTGTGTGTGTATGTGTGTGTGTGTGTGTGTGTGTGTGCGCGCGCGCGTGCGTGTGTGTGTGAGTGTTTGTGTTTGTGCGTCCTCGCTATGCTAAACGCATTTTCAATTATCAAAATCAATCTTGGTATTTGCACAATTAGAGATTAATCAAACCTCTTAATGGTTTTTTTTTAAAAATGGATAAAACATATCTTTATTTTTATTAATAATTATGTCCTCGCGTTATTACTGAGGGCCGAGCTTTATCTAATCCCCCTCTTCTGTGGCAATTGTACAAAGCATCAATCATTGGATATCTTGATATCTCCCCGTGAAAAGGTCGTTGGCACAACCGTTATCCTGTTGACACGCGAGCATTTTATCAAGCGCCAACATGTCGTCCGCCTGGGCAACGGCTATGACAGCTTCAATGGTATGCAATTTCGCTTCCCCATCATAGGACAATTTCCGTTGTCAATACGTGACAAGCTTTCAGTGAACTTGATCAACCCTAGCATCGCAGGCAATCGCACGCTATTTGGTCACATGCGTATTTCTCCCGCGACTAATCGCTATCAAGGGATGAGATAGGCAGACAATATTGTGGTGGTGAAAAACCCGGAAAGGAAACGGAAGGTCCTCCCAGCTAGGGTGAGAGAAGAGAGGGGAAAAAACTGGTGCATAACTTCTAATAACTTGCTAGCATTTTAACAGAGAATAGAAAATGTGACATCGAGATCCGAGGTTCCCTGTGCCTCTTCTACAAGTACTTTCATGGCTTCTACTCCAATGAGCTTAGATCACTGGTGCCGCCTAAGCACGAATTTACACGAGATACTAGATTAGCAACTAGGTCCCACCCTTTCACAGTTAAACAAATAAGATGTAACCGTAAATTCTACTCCAACAGCTTCTTTTCTCGCGCTTCCCGCCTGTGGAACTCCCTTCCACAAGTCTGCTTTCCCGACAGTTACAATCTCCAGGTGTTTAAATGTAGGGTCAATAGACACCTCCTATCACACTAACTCCCAATTATTCTCAGAACACTCTCATCTACCCAACCCTCATTCTCGGTATCCTTACCCGCCTAACACCCACCCTCTGACATTTCCTATATTTAATCATCCTTTCTCCACTCTATGTAGCCCCCTGCGCAGTAGTGGCAGTGATATGCCTTGCTCGGGGTTAAACGCTTATAAAAAACAAAAAAAACTTGGACTATTGAAGAATGCATTCCAATAGCTAAGCAAATTGTTGAGAAATGGAACAAAATTGTTAAATAAAAAAAATTCTCAGTTGCTTATGTGATATCCATCTTTTTATATATTGTACAATATTCACGCGGATGAGAACAAAACTAAAGGCGGCAGATATATGGTTTTACTATAGGATACAATTTCTATATCATCCATCGACTAACTAAAACACACAAAGTAAAATTACACACCCGCAAAATCGGATCCAAACGACTAAAAGCATTTTGGAAAAACCCAGATCAAAGCAAATTTCACAAATCAGTGTGAAAAGCAAAATTCTGGATCCTAATTGGATAGCAAATCGAAAATTCATATATGATGTCAGTCAAACGATTTTTCACACCTAAGTAAAAATGCTTGCTGGAGTCGACATGACAAATTTTCCTATTTAAACCAGCTTGCAGACCGGTCAAAATCAGTCAGAATGGAAGCGGTATCTGATAGCATCTCGCCACAATGTAAAGAAGAAACTTCACACAGCCTCGCCTTTGCTGCCAATTTTCTTTTCTTTTTTTCACTCCACGCCACCTGGACATAAGGGCGCGTCACATATCCATTCTACCTCTTCGTCCAATTTTCTTTTCTTCTTTTTCACTCCACATCGCCAAAGAGAGCAACAACAACAACAACAACAACAACAACAGGACAATCTGTCTGCGATAAGTACTGTTTCCTTATTTCTTCTTTGTCACTCTGTCAACGACCCACCAGAAAGAAGAGGGAACATAAGACTTTACATTCTGCTATTACAGAACCATTAACTCTAAACTTCTGTAGACATTTTAAATACTTACATTTCTCTTTAAACAATTTTAACTACAAAATTGCCTGCATTTTCTCAATGAACAATTTTTTTACTCGCAAATCAGTTAACAAATTTAACTTACATTTTTCTTCTTACAATTTTGTTATTCTGTTAATAAACCTTTACTTTAATGCACACACGAAATATTTTATCCATCCACACTTCAACATCAACCTTCAACCTTCTGATATTTAAATTGATGTATTTTGAAGTGATGTATTTTGAAAAGCCATTTTAAATAATAATGTGTGCCCTTTAATATTTCTAACTTATTTTCAGACAGAAGTATTCTTGAAGCATAGAAACCCTTAAATATGAATATGACGAAACATGATCTTCGTTTACTTTTTCTTTGAGATTTCTAAATCTTTCAGAAACATTTTAGATCTTTATGAACCCTTCTAGAACTTGTTAATTCGTAATAATTAAAGTGTTGTTGTGTATAAAACTGCTAAATATTACGTAAATACTATTCAATCGATCACTATGAAATTGAAAAATAAAGCTTCTGAAAGTTAGCAATTTTTGTTTATTTTATCCTTCCACACTTCAACATCAACCTTCAACCTTCTGATAATTAAATTCTGGGGACATCGGACGTGTTTAGCACAAGGCCAATTTACCAGACATAGCCGAGGCCTCTATAGTATAGAGGGATACTGAGAATTCCATAGACCGAGCAAGAAACAAGGAATTCTCAAAGAAAAAGGCAACAGAATACTTGTGCTTAAAATCAGGCAAATGATGCCGAAATTCTTTTCACACATAACGAAGAACGGTTTACTTCAATGACAAATTATGAAGGGAAGATAGATAGGGCAAGGAAGCTGGCTACTTACCTGACGACCTTGTGTGAATGGATGGCACCATGTTGTGAGGTGATGGTGACGTCTTAGCAACGGGGGAAAAGTTTTAAGCGCGACACGAGAGACATGAATGAACTTTTTGGATCGCTGCGAAATGCTTTGATGACGAACGTTTTCTCTAATTAAAGAACAGATTGAATAGTGAGCTGAAAAGTTGATATTTTGCGGAATTTTATTCAAAAGTTATCGAATAACTGCCTGATAACTGGTGGCAAGCTATTTAAAATAGTCATCTCTTATCTCACTGACTTGCATCTTATCTACACAACTCTCATCAGATCAGGATTATCATCATTCTCTTACCAAAGTCCCGACACCCCTTATAACCTTTTCTTCTATTTCATAACTTTCCTATTATGTAACCCCATGCACACCAGTGGCAGTAAACCGCCTTGCTTTGGGCGATATGATTATAAAAAAAAACACAGAAAACAACAAATATATACAGTACTGTGAAAAGTATTAGGACGAGAACTATTTTATCTTTTATGAGGCATGTTGACAGAAAATAGACAATTTAATTTAAGTAATTTTATTTAATTTACTCAACAAATGCTGTAACAAGAAAAAAATGCTTGTTGCAAAATAAATTTAATATTTAGTATAATAGCCCTTTGCTTTGAAATAATAAAATAATTGCGACAATTTACCAATCGCACCTAATATATATATTATGTGCGATTGGTAAATTGTCGCAGTTATTTTATTATATATATATATATATAGTACTGTGCAAAAGTATTAGGACGAGAACCATTTTAACTTTTATGAGGCATACTGACAGAAAATAGACAATTTAATCAAAGTAATTTTCTTTGATTTAACAAGCTAAAATGTCCCGTGTCTGATTCCCTGAGTCTATGGCGTAAGATTGAGTGACTCCTACTGACACCAAATTGGTCTAGTTTCGATCTCGGCCGGAGGCAAATGGATGTCTAGGCACACTGGTGAGTCGCGATACAGCGAAAAAGGTTTGAATGTGGATGACGAATATATATATTCATATGTATATGTATATATACAGTATAATGCAAAAGTATTAGGACAAGAACTATTTTATCTTTTATGAGGCATATTGACAGAAAATAAACAATTTAATTAAAGTAATTTTATTTGATTTACTCAACAAACGCTTTAACAAGAAAAAAATACTTGTTACAAAATAAATTAGATTTTAGTATAATAGCCTTTTGATCAGAGCCTTCATTCTGTCAGGCATTGACATCACATTGACATCACAAACTTCTTCAATGTACCTAATGGTATCTCTGGCTAGGCAGCAAATATTTGTTCCCAAAATATGTCTTGCGACGGAATATTAGATTTATCAATTTTTTTATTCAAAATATTCAATAGATGTTGAATAGGATTGAGATCATGGATTTATGTGGGCCAATTCAAATTCCGAAGCCTTCCTTCCTCGTCCTTTTTAGTTAAATAATTCTTACAAACGTTTGGCTTTTCACCCTACATTTGAATTTTAGTGAGGTGTTTAGAAAAATAACCCCTGTCCTAATACTTTTGCACACTACCGGTAGTGTGCAAAAATGTTACAACTGAGGTGATTTTCAACTTTATTTTGATACCTCATAAAAGATGTAATAATTCTTGTCCTAATACTTTTGCACAAGACTGTAACTGAATAAAATATATAGTTTAACTTGTAATTAAAAGGGTATTAATTTGTTTAATTCTTGAAACGGTTTACGCCAAAACAAAAATTCGATTTCATTATATATTTAAAAAGGGTAAAACATCAAAATATTTCAGAAGCTTTATTTTTCAATTTGTTAATGATGGAATTAGATAGTACTTATGTATTTTTAAAGCATGTAACAGTTTATAGCTATAGTATAACTAGCAATCCTGCGACTACTTGCATTAACGGCGTAAAAGGGACAAATTTCCTAAGAATTTATCTCTCGCCCTGAATGGAAAAACACGAACGACAGGTGTCACCGGACCGTTATTCTGCAAACAGAAAATAACTCTTGGAACCTGGAATGTTAGAACCATGAACAACTATGGACAGATGGAAAATGTGAAGCAAAATATGTCTAGATTGAGTATTAACATTCTAGGCATATGTGAAACGAGGTAACCAAACAACGGAGACTTCATCAGTGACAAGCACAGAGTTATATACGCAGGAGGTGAACATAATGAAAAAGCATAGGTAACTCATCAAAATATTTCAAAAGCTTTTTTTTCGATTTGTTAATGATCAAATTGAATAGTACTTACGTATTTTAACGCATAAAACGGTTTATAGCTATAGTATCATTTACAATGTTACAAATAAACAAAAATTGCTAACTTTCAGAAGCTTTTTTTCAATTTGATAGTGATCCATTGAATAGTATTTACGTAATTTTTAGCAGTTTTATACACAGCATTGCTTAAATTCTTACAAATTAACAAGTTCTAGAAGAGTTCATAAAGATCTAAAAGGCTTTAGAAAGTTCTAGAAGTTTCAAAAAAAGTAAACGAAGATCATGTTTCTTCATATTTATATTTAAGGGCTTCTATGTTTCAAGAATACTTCTGTCTGAAAATAAGTTAGGAATATTAAATAGTACACATTATTTATTATTTATACTAAATTTCATCTCATATATACAGGGGATACTATGTTAAAATGGTTTTTCAAAATACAACAATCCGAGCGGCCATTATTTTTGTAACAACCCAGTAGTTTGTGTTAGTACCGGTTTAGTTGGTCGGATGAAATGGTAGGGTGTTACAAGAATCACGCGCGTATAGGATATATAATGTAAATCTTCAAGGGATAAGGAAGAATTAGGGAATTTTTATATGGTTTATCTTTAAATGATAATAAACTCAAAGGTAAAAAGAATAAAAGCTTTATGATCTCCCTGATTCCATAAGAGCCCAAGTAGGTTTGTACGCCGATGACACCACAATTTACTCTCGCCTCCTACAAAAATCGTCAAATCGTCAAGAAAGCGACAAAGCTAACCTCGCAGCCGAGATTGAAAAAGACCTCCAATCCATATTGGACTGGGGTAAGAAATGGCTAGTAAATTTTAATGCTTCTAAAACGAAGCTACTCTCAGTTAACCATCATCGACGATCTCACCTACCTCCCATTAGCATGGACCAGGCTTGCCTCCCAGAAAGTAAAGCACTACGCCTCCTTGGTCTCACACTTTCAGCGGACCTCAAGTGGAATGACTATATCGAATCCATTGCTAAATCCGCTGCTATGAAAGTCGGTTCTCTGTGTAGGGCCCGGGAGTTTTTTCCGTCTAAATCTATCCTGCACATATATAAATATACCATCCGTCCGTGCATTGAATACTGCTGCCAGATCTGGTCGGGTGCCTCTGCTGTTCTCCTCGGGCTTCTCGATAAGGTTCAGAGGAGGGTCTGTAATGTGATAGATACCGACTTGGCAGACCGCCTGCAGTCTCTCTCCCACCGCTGCGACGTGGCTTCCCTGTGCCTCTTCTATAAATACTTTCACGGCTTCTGCTCCAATGAACTTAGATCACTGGTGTCCCCTAAATACGAATTTGCACGAGATACTAGATTAGCAACTAGATCCCACCCTTTTACAGTGAAACCGATAAAATGCAGCCGTAACTTCTACTCCAACAGTTTCTTTCCTCGCACTTCCCGACTGTGGAATTCACTTCCACACGATTGCTTCCCCGACGGCTACAATCTCCAGGAGTTTAAATGTAAGGTCAATAGACACCTCCTAACACACTAACCTGCACCCATTCTATCAAACACTCTTCCCATCTGCCCAACCCTCATCCTCGGTATCCTTACTCATCTGTCACCTTCCTCCTGACATTCCCTATGTCTAACCACTCCTTCTCTTTACCTTCCCCTATGTAGCCCCATGCGCAATAGTGGCAGTGGAATGCCTTGCTTGGGGTGAGATGATTAAAAAAAAATGTACAACTAGCATCATAGTCGGCGTTGCCCATGCAACTCAGAACATTTTACAAGTAGGAGAAGATGCCATTGAGAGGAGTAAATGGAAATCATTTATTTATTTTCTTTTGTTTTGCGTAAACGTGATTTGATGTTTTGTGTGACATTCTAAACAACATTGTGTTTGTCTTTGTTTAAAAATTACGGAGGAAAATATTTACATTTTTTGTTGACTAAATGAATTTAACATAAAAATAAAAATTATTTTTTTTTTTTACTGAAATTAGAAATATAAAATTATTACGCTCTCAGTTCAGAAATTTCCAAAGAATGTTTAAAAAAGTAGACATTTAATTTTAAAGGAAAAAATTACATTAATGCTATCCGTATTACAGACAGTTGATTTCCTGCATGAAATATTTAGCAAATAAAAAAGCTTTTTTTTTCTAATTTTATTTTCTGTAGTATGGGATAGGAAGGTAGGGGGGTTAAAATACTTTTTAAGGTTAACGTAAGGGTAAAATTAAGATTAAAACTTAAATTGAATCCTTTTAATTTATATTCTAACATCTAGTCAACGGAGATTTAAATTCTAAATTTATGTATTCGAAAAATTTGCCTTGTGGCGGCACTTACTGATGAATTCCCTCCTAAGATTCAGTTGCCGGTGTTGGTTCAGGTATTTTAATATTGAATTTTTTTTCCAGTAAACATAGACAGCACCTATCCCAAGCTACTGTAATTGAATTGCCTATCTTTAGAAAATATGGATTCTTTTACTAAACCCATTTTTCCTTGGTTAACACATATATGTATATATATATTTTTCTCTAATATTTTCTCTAATATTTTTTCTTTAATAATTTTTAAACTCATAACTTCCTGTAATTGGCATTTAACTCGCTTCTACCTAAAAGGTTTAATCAAATAAACTTAAACAAAAATTATAAAAATCTTATATTGAAACCCATTCCTTCTCGCCTAAATACACCTCTTCAAACAAGCCCAAAATCTTAACTTTAAAAAGTAATTTAACTCATTTAGTTGTACTATTCCTCCCCTTCCTAAATATACCATTTGAACACCCTGTAACCCCGCGACTACCAGCTCTGTCCTTTTCCACTTTGTGACCGTTGTTAATCTAAAACCCCTCCACACTCTAACTCAGGGCATTCGCCATTTGGAAAAACAATGTCGCTGACGTGACGTAGAGTCCCTATTAGAGATCCTATGTCGAAATGTACATCCGACACCTTTGAATTTTGAAACTTTTCTCTAATTAATATTGGCTCTGTATTCTTAATACATTGAGCTCTCTGCCTGCATCACTTTTTAATATTAAATTTTTTAATATTTATTACGATCAGGTTCTTGGAATTTACCTTCCTACTCTTCCACTTCGGATTAAAGAAAAACAATATATATATATATATATATATATATATATATATATATATATATATATATATATGCAACTAGGTTTCCAAATAGCCTAGATTTTGTCAGTAACAACCAAAGGATAATATATGCAAGCATAAAGAATAATGAAAAAGGTGCTGAATTGATACTAGATCAAGGCATGAAGAAATCCTTTCTAGGATACTGTCAATTATCTGACAGGATTCTTGTTGATAAACTGATAGGAAAGTGTTTCAACATATCAGTTATAATCGCAGATGCATCCACAACCTAAAATACAGAAAAAGAAATCGAATCCTTCTATTCAATGCCAGACAACGCCAAAGCTCAGTATAAATCACAAAAAATTATAATTGTTTGAAACATTTGTTTGAACTAACTTTTTCGTAGATTTTTTTTCAAGTATACTTTACCTGTAGTGTGTATTTCTCTTTTTACCATTTTACAAAAAAAATGTAAAAAGTAAAATTGACAACCTCCACCCCTACCAAAAAAGAAAGAAAAAAAATCAGAAATGTCTATCTCCCTTCCTCCGAATTAATGGGATGTTAACCTTGACGGGGGATTTATCTAAACTTATTTATAAATGGAACTTTTTCTCTGTGTGCGTGTGTGTATGTGTGTGTGTGTCCGTTACCTATAGACTCCGAAACGGCTGAACCGATTTTCTTGAAAATTTACACAGTTGTACTATAAGCGTCTGCGAGTGTTCTTAGCTAGGTTTTAAATATTGAAGATCGATAATCGAAAAAATCGGGTTATAAAAGGAGTGGTCCGATTTTAATCAAATTTGATACACTCATAGACAAAGACATAAGAAACGATATTCAGAAGTTTCAAGATTACAGTACTTACAATAGTGCAGAAAGCCAACAGTATATATACAGAAGACAAGATGTTTGTGTGTGTGTCTGTTTATCTGCCTGTATGTCTGTATTTTTTCAGCCCATTTATTTTAGTCTTTGCTTCGGGTTTGGCTCTAAGTAGGTATAATTGTATTGTATAGTTCTTAATATCAGCCATGATACCATTTCCTCAGAGGACTTATTTAGCCTTCAAAATTCAATTTACGACGAAAAAACCTTATTTTATATCGATACCAGGAAATCAAAATTTGACTGACATTCATTCATTTTTCTTTCAGTCTACGGTTTCGTTTTAACTGGAAACAACTATTGCTTTTTAGTCTTTCGTGCCAACGTCTCATGAGTCTGAGCTTCAGGACCATGGATTAGTTTTAGAGCTTTCATTACACCCGAGTATATATATATATATATTATTATTATTATTATTATTATTATTATTATTAAATAATAGATTTTATTTAACTGTTATCTAAGAGTAAAGGTGATAGAAAGTTTAAGTTAGAATTAGGAATAAATAATTGTAGTATTCTTAGTTAGGTTGTATTTAGAACAGCAATTTAGTATGGTATGGGTCTTTTATTTTATTAAAATAATGTTCATTTTTTTTTATGTTAGAGTATAACTTATAAATTAAACATATTTATTTATTAAAATTAAAAGAAAATTATTTTATTTTGTCCTATTTGTTCTATTTTTAAAATAGAACAAATATTTTTTAAAACTCTAAGCTACGGGCGCTCGTTTAAGAAATGCAGCGTTTTATATACAGGATATAATCAGATGCCAGTAGCCTAGAGTATATTTACCAATCTGCCCACATTGGGGCGAGGTAGGACATAAGATCACCAGTAGCTGAGAGTGTTCAAATTCATTATTGAATGAACCATGCGTAAATCGCGATGATACTTTTTAAAAAAATCCACCATTAAATCAATCCGCTGACGAGTGCGTATATATGTGAAATGATTTGTTTGAACATTGATTTTGATCGATACTCGTATTTAAGTAGATATTCTGTTTATAATTAAACAGTATTATATATTTATTTCTACCAGCATGATTATTTACGATAATCATCATGTTACGGAAATTAACGAAGATTAATGAAACTTGGTTATAAACAAACGACAATTTGAAATGATTTGTTTGAACATAATTTTTGATCGATACTCGTATTTAAGTAGATATTCTGCTTATGAACGGTATTATATATTTGATTCTACCGATGGTTATTACGATGATTTCGAAAAAATTGTTTTATAAACTTAATTTGACTTCGTTTAGACTGTTCGACATTCGTGACCGAGAGATCTAATATATATATAGTTAAATAAAAAGAAGACAAGAAGAAAACTGTATTTAACTCGCCTACGCGTTTCGTCGTTTTTATCGAAGCAAAAAGACGAAATGAGCTTTATTCCAAATTTCGTGTTTTTGTCTTGATAAGGTCTATCACAGGACGAAACGCGTAGGCGTATTAAATACAATTTTCCTTTTGTTTTCTTTTTATTTAACCATCCTGTCCCTAATCTCACATCACAATTGAGTATATTTTTACATATATATATATACATTTTTAATATTAAAATAAAACGGTATTACCCCATGGAAACCAGTAAAGCCACCCAGACACAAAGGGTTATAGGGTGTGGAAGAATTCGGAGCAGAACCATTAGTAAGCAGAAAGGGAAAAGTCCAATTAGGAGAGCAGTAAATAGAGATTGATATTCCATTAAAGTTTTTGCATTTTAAAATTGTTAGGAAAGACTGGAGACAGGAGAGTGTTGCATAGAGCGCGGGAAAATAAACTTTTTTGCAAAAAAATTACAGTCACATCCCGTCAGCTCAGGAGTAAGTTGATGAAATTTGGACGCCATTTTAAGTACTGTGCTTAAGTTCATAAAGTCTAGTATTAAATCGAAGAGCCTGTCCGAACAAATACCATAAAAGTATTTATAAGAATGCTACAGAGAGACAACTTTACAACGGCGGATAAGCGACTGATGCCGAGCCGCCAGATCTGGACCAATAATATTGCTGATTCTTTTTTTAATCTTATCAAAGAGCTTAATATAAATAGTAGGGGCACCGGACCACATGAAGCAGCAATATTCTAAGAATGGGCGAATTAGACTTGCCCGGGTATTTAAAAATCGTTATAGTACGGTTCTCTACGAGCTAAAAACTTACGGAGTTTTCGGGCACATTTTTGAGTCTTTCTTATCAAATCGTGAAATGAAAGCCATCCTTAACGACCACTCCTCTAGATCCTTTCGTAATAATGGGAATATCCTTCAGGACTCTCAACCTGGAGTCTTTGTTGATGACACAAACGTTTACTCCTGCAAGACACATTTTGAAGATAAAAATTGTCTCACCCAACACACATAACCGACTTTCTTAGCAGCTGACATACCAATGTATGAAGTAGTCTTTCCATTTCGTGTCAGCTAAGAACATTTGCCAGAGAAGGCGCAAGGAGTCACTTTTTTGGGGTTAGTGTCAGTCATGCTGATGAAAGGCAGAGTGGGGTATCGCAGAAGATTTTGTCCGATCAGCCTTACTATCGAGGCAGGAGTAAACTGTGTCATCAACAAAGATTCCAGGTTAAGAGCCCTGAAGGATACTCCCGTTACTACAATAGGATCTAGAGGATTGGTCGTTAAAGATGGCTTTCATTTCATGAGTTGATAGGAGAGATAGGATCAGTTCAAAAATGTGTCTGAAAACTGTGTAAGTAGAGAACCGTACTATAATGATTTTTTAAATACCCGGGCAAGTAAACATCAGTTTCTATTCTTATTTTATGTACCGTGTACCTTCAAGACGCAGGTGATCATGGCCTTCCACATCTTCCTATCACTTGTAGCTCTTAGCATTTCTTCTACTGTTACTCCACTCAAACCCTACTCTATCATCCATATGTTCAAGTTCATTAGGTATTACGCGCGTTGCTTTCTTCTGTCTCTCCTTCCCTCTATCCGTCATGTGGGTATCAGATTCTCCAAGCCCCCTCTTTCTCATTACATGTTCAAAAATCTTCAGCTGAATTTTCCTGATGCTAAATATTAATTTTCTTTTTGTTTACATCCCCTCCAAAACTTCGCCGTTGCTCACATATTTGGTCCATGGTATCCTCAGCATCCTTCTGTAGAACTATATTTCTGTTACTGCAAGTATTTCCTTCATCTCTGAGGAGATTGCTCAGCATTCGCTACCATATTGAAGGACAGACATCATATACCAATCCAGTATTTTATTCTTTGTTTCCAGCAAAATTTTCCTGTCCCTTATTACTCTACTTAGCTTCTGGAATGCATCTTTGGCCATGCCAATACGCCTTCTGATCTCAGTATCAAATTTACCGTCAACTGTTAATAACACTTCCAAGGTAATTAAGTTTTTGTACCGGTTTGATTTTCGTATCCCCGGCCTGTAGTTGGTATTTTGAGCTCCTTTTTTTTTTTTTACGGAGGACGATGTATTTCATTTTCTTGCAGTTTATAAGTAATCATTTCTTTCTGCTTTCTTTAACTATTTCCTGTAAGAGGTATTGCAGTTTTCATTCCGTGTCAGCTATCAGTATTGTATCGTTTTTATATCTTATATTGTTCATATTATCGCCGCTACTAAAAAATACTATCAGAACTTCTATAGCTCTCAAAATTACAGTTTATAAAACTGGGTGGTTTTGTCAAGCATAATTAATTATCTACTCAATATAACGTTGAATAATAATACTAATAATAATAATAATAATAAAGCAAAAAATACAACTGAAGGCTCAAAGAATAAGACGCTATGAGAAAAGAGAAAGATTTTACAGACAAAACAAGATTTTTCAAACCGATACAAAGAGATTTTACAGGGAAATAGCTAAAAAAAGAATTGAAGTGACAGTCCCCCCCCCCCGAGAATGGAAGAAGTTACACAGTTCTGGGAAAAGATATGGGCTTGCCCTAAAGAACATAGCAAGGAAGTACATTGGATTGCACAAGAGATAGAACGAATGAAAAATAAACCAGAACAGACATGGGCTAGAATTACAGAAGAGGATGTTAAATTTGCACTAAAAAAAAAGCACACAATTGGAAATTCCCAGATATAGATAAAATTCCTAACTTTTGGCTATATTATTTAAATACAGCACATAAAAACTAGCCAAAGAACTTCAAGAAATGGTTGACGATCCCACTAAAATTCCTGCATGGATGACCAAAGGAATTACATTTCTTTTACCCAAGAATGGTGACACAAACAACCCGAAAAACTACAGACCGATTACATATCTTCCGACAACATATAAACTATTAACATCTATTTTAACAAAACAGACATATTTATTTTTAGTAAGAAATGACATGATACCGCTTGAACAAAAAGGGTGCAAACGTGGCTGTTATGGATGTAAAGACCAATTGCTAATTAACAAAATGATCCTGGAAAACTGCTACAGTACAAAGAAAAATCTTAGTACTGCCTGGATAGATTATCGAAAGGCATTCGATAGTGTGCCACATCCCTGGATTTTAAAGACTTTAAATATATACAAGATATCGCCCGTCATCAACAATTTCATCAAACAGTGCATGTCTATATGGAAAACAACCATTTACCTCAATCATATACATGGAACCTATAAGTCTGATGAAATAAACATCAAAAGCGGTATATTTCAAGGTGATTCTTTATCTCCCTTACTATTCTGCATATCATTAATAGCACTAACCAGTCAACTTAATAAGACATATCTTTTCCCAGAACTGTGTAACTTCTTCTATTTTGGGGGGGGGACTTATTCAGCTGGAATTGTCATACAAGACAACAACTATTGGCTTACTAACATACATAGAAACAACAAGGGATTGGATGATACAATTAGTAAGGCAACATGAAGAAAGAAAGAAAAAATATTCAACAATAAAAGAAGGCAGTAAATACAAACAAGATTTACAGTTAGTAGATTCTGTAGAAAAGCAAAACAGAAGCCAAGAATCAAATATTGCGGCAAAAAATATGACAATGAAAGCCAAAGATAAAGCTCTTGAACAGATGAAACAGCGCTGGCAAGACAAACCTCTGCATGGCCAATATCCAGAACGTGCCAATAAATCCAATGTTGACAAAGTTAATACTCATCGATGGTTACGTGCATCTGGATTAAAGTCTGAAACTGAAGGCTTTATTCTTGCAGCACAAGACCAAAGTCTTTTCACTAGAAACTTTCAGGCAAATATTATGCATAATAATATGGATCCAAAATGCAGGTTTTGTGATAAACACCAAGAAACAATAGACCATTTAATCTCAGGCTGTTCTGTGCTTGCCCCAAATGAATATAAATATCGCCACGATAGAGTTGGGCAATATTTACATTGGGCAATGTGCAAACATTATGGAAAAGCTGTAAACAAACACTGGTATGAACATCACCCAGCACCGGTTACAGAAATAGAAGATGTAACCATTCTATGGGATTACACCATCTACACAGACAGAAAAATTGAAGCAAACAGGCCAGACATTATTGTTAAAAACCAGAAGGAGAAAACTTGTCTATTAATTGATATGGCTTGTCCAGCGGATTGTAACATAGCAATCAAGGAATTTGAAAAACTGTCAAAATATAAAGACCTGGAAATTGAAATAGGAAAAATGTGGAAATTGAAAACAAGAGTTGTGCCAGTGATAGTAGGTGCACTTGGAATGATAAAAAATGGAACAAAACAACACATTGAAAGAATCCCTGGAAACCCCAGCTTAAGAGATATATAAAAGTTGTCTTATTAAGTACAGCCCACACACTAAGGAAAACTTTATCTGTGTAATGCTAGGGATGATAGGGAAGATAGAAAAACATGAAATGGAGTCATAACAACACGCCACGACCTGCCTTAGGTCTCCCAGCAGACTTGGTTGGTAGTGAGACCAAAGCAGAAATCGAAATATGATGAAAAATGACATAATAATAATAATAGTTTTGGATTTTAAATAAAATAGTATACATAATAATGTGGATCAAAAATAGAGGCTCTGTGATAAATACAAAGAAACAATAGACCATCTAATCGCAGAAGGTTCTGTACTTGCCCCAAATTAATATAAAAATCGTCATGATAGAGAGGGGCAATATTTACGCTGGACAATCTGCAAACACTATGGAAAATATGTAAACAAATAATGGTATGAACATCACCCAGCACCGGTTACAGAAATAAAAAAATGTCACCATTCTATGGGATTACACAATCTACACAGAAAAATAAATTAAAGCAATGTTAAAAAGAAAAAAGAAAAAACGTGCCTATTAATGATATAGCTTGTCCAGCGGATTGTAACATAGTAACCAAGGAATTCGAAAAGTGTCAAAATATAAAGATCTTGAAATTGAAATAGAAAAAATGTGGAAATTGAAAACAAGAATCGTACCAGTGATCGTAGGTGCACTTGGAATGATAAAAAATGGAACAAAACAACACATTGGAAGAATCCCTGGAAAGCCCAGCTTAAGAGATATACAAAAAATTGTCTTGATAGGTACAGCCCACACACTAAGGAGAACTTTGTTTATGTAACGCTAGGGATGTTATGGAAGATAGAAAAAAAGAACATAAAATGGAGCCATAACAACATACTACGACCTGCCTTAGAGCTTCATGCAGACTTGGTAGGTAATGCAACCATAGTAGAAATCGAATTATGATGAAAAATAACATAATAATAATTTTGGATTTTAAATGAAATCTATTAATTCCTTAGAAATTACTTTATTTATGTTTCGGATAAGAAAATAAAGTCAGCAGACACGAGCTTCGAAAAACACCAATGAGTGTTGTGTACTTATTTTTAAAAGAATAATGGAACATAATATTATCTGTCTGAGTGGTCTAAAGCCCACCTTCCATTATATGACGGTACGTAGGTTTGAACTCTCTCGTATGTTGCATATTCGCTATTAAATAATCGCGAATTGACAGCCCTCAGTCGTCCATTACACTGTTTAAAAGTCATGATGTCTACCAAGCATATGATTAACTGATTGATTTGTTTTTTTTTCTCAGTTTATCAATGCTTACACATTATTGAAAGCTAGAATATATTTGTACATTCTAATAATATTAGGAAAGGAAATAATGATTCAGTGATACAAGTCTTACTAATCAACCCATAACAGGGAGAAGCGGTTGATCAATTCATTTCCTAGGATTATTTACGCGTAAGTGAATATAACCAAACTAACTGGAATTAGAACTCGGTTTTCTAATTAAGAATTTCAAGCCTGTATCCATTATACAACCTGCACATATCAGGATTAGAGCACCTGATATTCGCAAGCCATTGCTAAAACATGCGTTTCAATTAAATATAAAGCTTGTAGTAATGATATAGGCATTTACATTATTTACATTATTAAAAGTTTTTTATCATCTTTATTGTCATGTTCACGACGTTTTGGCTGGCCTTCTTCAGGTGAGATACGTTGACGATGAGGACAAGAGTTCAAACAAAAATAAATAGTTACAATACCTCATCTAAGAAATATAATCTCCAAAATGGCAACAAAGATGAGGACAATAGTCCGAATAATGTAAATACTGTAAATACTACCTCATCTCAGATATATAGACAAATAGAATGATCTATTATTAAACGTCGTACAAATGGCAACAAAGATGAGGACAGTAATCCGAATAATGTAAATATTGTAAATACTACCTCATCTTAGAAATATAGACAAATAGTCAGTTAAGTGCCATACGTGATAGATACTTTGGCGATCATGTCTCGAAAGAAACATGACTGACTGGACAGAAGATTATCCCGCAGTAGGTTGCCATTGCTTTCTGCGGTAGACTGGTTGCCGACCAAGGCTATAGAACCCAAGCTGTCCTGTTATTTAACGCATAACTGGAGGGAAGAGATGGATTAATACCTTTCCCAAGGGTATTTGCGCTTAAGTGAATGCAATGAATAGAGGGAGAATGATCTATTATTAAACGTCGTACAAATGGCAACAAAGATGAGGACAATAGTCAGAATAATGTAAATACTGTAAATCCTACCTCATCTCAGAAATATAGACAAATAGAATGATCTATTATTAAACGTCGTACAAATGGCAACAAAGATGAGGACAATAGTCCGAATAATGTAAATACTGTAAATACTACCTCATCTCAGAAATATAGACAAATAGAATGATCTATTATTAAACGTCGTACAAATTACAACAAAGATGAGGATAATAGTCCGAATAATGTAAATACTGTAAATACTACCTCATCTCAGAAATATAGACAAATAGAATGATCTATTATTAAACGTCGTACAAATTACAACAAAGATGAGGATAATAGTCCGAATAATGTAAATACTGTAAATATTACCTCATCTCAGAAATATATACATATAGAATGATCTATTATTAAACGTCGTACAAATGGCAACAAAGATGAAGACAATAGTCCGAATAATGTAAATACTGTAAATCCTACCTCATCTCAGAAATATAGACAAATAGAATGATCTATTATTAAACATCGTACAAATGGCAACAAAGATGAGGACAATAGTCCGAATAATGTAAATACTGTAAATCCTATCTCATTTCAGAAATATAGACAAATAGAATGATCTATTATTAAACGTCGTACAAATTACAACAAAGATAAGGACAATAGTCCGAATAATGTAAATACTGTAAATACTACCTCATCTCAGAAATATAGACAAATAAAATGATCTATTATTAAACGTCGTACAAATGGCAACAGAGATGAGGACAATAGTCCGAATAATGTAAATACTGTAAATACTACCTCATCTCAGAAATATAGACAAACAGAATGATCTATTATTAAACGTCGTACAAATTGCAACAAAGATGAGTACAGTAGTCCGAATAATATAAATACTATAAATATTACCTCATCTCAGAAATATATTATAAATATAAATTTTTATTTGGTTGATTTTGTTTTAGCAGTATACCAAACTGGGTTATTGCAGACCAAAAAGGAAATATCTGAACCCAATTTTATGGCTTCAACTACAGTTAAAATAGATGTTTGGTCATTTTGCTTTAATTATGCATTGTCGTTAATTTTACGATAACTAGACATTTGGTTAATTTATTTGGTTTAGTAGTATATTTATTTGGTTTAGTAGTATATTAACCTCTATATGTTATTCAATGCCGTAATCTAATTATTTTGTTTGTAATTATATGATTTAGAATTAAAGGTATTTTAAAATATGCAATATGTGGATTATAAAATCTATTGATACTTATTTTATAAAAAAAATTATACGGTTGATTTTTGTTTAAGGGTTCATTATTTGCTTATTACTGGGACTCTAACAGGTGTTACCACCCCGTGTCAGGATGAAATTTGGCATTACAGCAATTATGAGGTGTTTGCACGCTCTGTAAAATCTCCAACCGTACCATCAGCGGCCTTGAGGCTGGATGTAGTTTAGTGTCATGCCCAAGACAATGGTTATACAGAATCACAAACAAAGAATTGTACCAAATAACAGAAACCATATCACTTGCAGAATTTTAACCCCACAAAAAATCAAATGGGGAGCACATACAAACTGAGGAACAAATAATTCAATAGTCAATATATTGACATTTCACACTAACCATTTGGACAACATTTTAAGAAGAAACTTGTTAACAGAAAGAGCAGTAACTACTAAACTGAAGAGATCTCAGTCAGTTAAGTGCCATACGTGAAACAAATCCTGTTATTTGAGTCATAGCCGGAAGGGGAACAGATGTATTATATTATTACGTAGTAATTAGTGGGGGATCAGTTTATTACTTCATACCAATATAAAACTGATCCCCCACTTTATACCCAGTAGAAGTCTTAATCATGATTCCTACTATTATATTCAATCAGTCAGTCAGTTAAGTGCCATACGTGATACACGCTTTGGGCGATCATGTCTCGAAAGAGACCTGACTGACTGGGCAGAAGATTATCCTGCAGTAAGTTAGCCATTACTTTCTGCGGTAGAGTGGTTGCCAGCCAAGGCTATAGAACCCAATCTGTTCTGCTATTTAATCCATAACTGGCGGAAAGTGACAGATTAATACTTTTCCCAATGGTATTTGCGCGTAGGTGAATGCAAAGAATTCAACTGGAATTCGAAATCGGCTCCCCGATTTGTCATTCCGAGTCGATATCCACTGCACCACAACGCACATCTAAGAGATCTATTTTGCTGAAAACATTATTTAAAAGAAATAATTTTATGAGTTTTAGCCGACAGTAGTAATACTGCTCGGTTAATGAAGTCCAAATGTTTCCTTATAATGAAACGGTTAATTTTATTAATACCATTATTAATGTTTCTATTCGCGTGATAATAATTTCTAATTTTACTTAAAATTACTTTCAAAAGTGGAATTTTTTCTACTATTAAACACGCCAGATCTACTTCCCAACTCCTGTGCAGCAGTTGACAAAAACACAACGATCTCAAAAAAGAAGGACATTTCTGGAAATCTTTACGCCATTAATCGTTTTTATAAATCACATGACCTTTCTTGCCATTATTCTTTCCTCCTTGATTCCTTAAATGGTTACATGTAGCTGGCTAATATGAATTCCGTTTCCTATACTTCCAACAGAGCAGTAAAGTATAGCTGCCTGTTCTTAGTGTAAAGGTTCGCATGTTTATCTCAAAAGAATTATTAATAAGTCCATATCTCAGTGGGTAAAGCTGTTTTTATCAATGTTGATGTCAACAAATAGTACATTCTATTATATTTTAGTAATTTATTATCATTCTAGTGGGTTGTCTTGCAATAACACGAACTTATACGAATAAGAACCTTCGGATTTTGATAGTAGTTTTGTAACTTCGTTTTTGTACAAACATTATTTGTCACATTCTCAAAATGTTTGCTTATATGGTGTTTACTTCAGTCATTTTATTTCAATTGTTAGTTCTGGGTATGACGAAAAACTACATCTGGCAGCAAGGGGGCCTCTAATCGGAAGATAACATTTTTTGAAGAGCATGGGACTTCTTCACAATTGCTGTTCCCAGATCCACCCTAAGCCGGGTTAGTAACACCATTATTATATCTTTTCATAAACCGTCGCTGTTACTCTAAAACCTTCTACCACGAATCCCTATTTTGTTGAACCGATTCTAAAGAGTACCACCAATCACTACAGTCATATTCTGTTCAATTCTAGGGTGATCTAGGATTAGGATGTAGGATTATACATTAATATTTAGTAATTCAATATTCACAGCTAAGACTCATCATGCCAAGAACATTGTGAAGAAAAACTTCATTCCCTTTGTATTCTGATATGCCCCGGAGATATATATATATATATATATCATTCGATGTAGTTAATTGGTTTAGGCAAATGTAACCGAGTAGAACAATCTAGTATGTAGACGTAATGTACAGAAATGTCGTATCCTGAGACGTAGGCGTAGTCAATAGACGTAGATCTGTAGTGATAAACCAATAGACCTCTGGATCTCCTCGCTATATTTAGTCTATATTTATGGCTGACACCAGCAAGTTCTACTCAAGCAGCTCCCCACCCACGAACTGTTGTTTTTTAAACTTACTCCAAAGAAGATGCTTTCTCTATCACTACAATCTTAACAGGTTCAAGTAGAGGATAACCGTTATCAACGCTACATAATCCCATAAACCGTGCCTCTTCCTTTTGGGACGTGTACAGGGTAAAATTTATTATAAATGAAAAAAAAGAAATGTCTCTCCACTTTCTCACATCAGTCAGTTAAGTGCCATACGTGATACACGCTTGGGCGATCATGTCTTGAGACATGACTGACTGGGCAGAAGATTATCCCGCAGTCGGTTGCCATTGCTTTCTGCGGTAGACTGGTTGCCAACCAAGGCTATAGAACCCAATCTGTCCTGTTATTTAACCCATAACTGGAAGGAAGAAACGGATTAATATCTTTCCCAAGGGTATTTGCGCGTAAGTGAATGCAAGGAATTCAACTGGAATTCGAACTCGGCTCCCTGATTTCACGTTCCGAGGCGATATCCACTGCGCCACAACGCACATACATTCGCATAAAATCATCAGCTTGGTGACTCGATGTTGTTCCATTTTCCTCTTCTAGACATATTTTTCTAGTCTTATTCTCTCACTAATTCTCCCAGATGGATGTTTGTTGTGGGACAATGAGCATAGCCTCGGAACGAGAAATCGGTGAACCGAGTTCGAATTCCAGTTGAATTCGCTGCATTCACTTACCCGCAAATACCCTTAAGAAAGTTATTAACCCATCTCTTCTCCCTCCAGCTATAAGTGAAATAGCAGAACAGACTGGGTTCTATAGCCTTGGTTGACAAGCAGTCTACCGCAGAAAGTAATTGCAACCTACTATGAGAAATCAATACCCAGAAAGTCACGTTGTTTTCGAGACATGATCGCCCAAATGTGTATCACGTAACTGACTGACTCTTACTAAAAATTTCAGCTGTCTCTTTCCGATTCAAAGTATAAGTGTCCTTTTTGTTACCATTTTACATTAGATTTCGTCGTTTTTTAAAATGCTCAGTATCTTTCTGTAGAAATGCATCTCTTTTGCATCTGCAAGGGGAAATGAATCTCAGTCATTTCAAGTCTAGGGTCAACCGTTAGCATCCCCACATATCGCCACAAATTGTGTCGATTAAATTATAACCCTCTGCCTTGATTAAAAATTAGTCTTAGTACAGGATGGACATTAATATTCTTCTTCATTTATGTGACATGTCTTTTCAAGACGTAGGCGATCATGGCTTTCCACATCTCCCTATCCCTAGTGGCATTTCTCCTGTTGCACTATGCAACCCTCGTTCCATCATCTACTGGCTCAAGCCCATAAATCTAGAATATAAATGTATAGAAACTAGCATGGCCACAAAATGAGGGATCAGTTTATATATTGATTATAGTGTAGATTTGATCCCCCACTTTATATCCACATTATAATTTCTTATAAACAGTTAGCATATATCTTCTTTTATGTGCCTTGTCCCTTCAGGACGTAGGCGATCATGGCTTTCCACATCTCCCTGTCCCTGGTGGCTCTTAGCACGCTTTCTCCTGTTACACCATGCAACCCCCGTTCTGTCATCCACCTGATCAGGTCCTTTAAATATGCTATCCGCTGCTTTCCCCTGTCTCTTTTCCCCTCTATCTGGCCTGTTAGTATCAGGTTCTCCAAGCCTTCCTTCCTCATTGCATGTCCCAGAAACTTTAGCTTTCTCTTCCTGATGCACAGTATTAATTTTCTTTTCGTTTCCATCCTTTCTGAAACCTCATCATTGCTCACATACTCGATCCATGATATTCGCAGCATCCCTCTGTAGAACCACATTTCAGTTGCTTCAAGTATTTCCTTCATCTTCGATAATATTGTCCAGCATTAAAAGAATATTAATGACAATTTTCATAACATATGAAATTGAAAGAACATGGTACAAACAAGTAATTTACTGCTTGAAATTTGACTGGTTGCCGTATCGAGTAGGCGTTTTCATTTCTTAATTTCCGCTCATCGTGTCCAAATTCATCATTGTGACCATCGATATGTCCTTGATGACTTCTGTCTTCTGGTTTTCAACCTTGAAAATTTCTCATAATTCTTCTACCTCACTAACATACGTGCTACTTCGTTCTTAAAGCTATCAGTTTGTTAATAGCAGCCATCTTGGTAATGTTCAATTTGAAATTAATTCAAGTATGTCAACGTCATGACAGTGACATCAAGGAAGCCTAAAGAAAGAAAAAAGAAAGAAAGAAAAAAGAAAGAAAGAAAACAGAAAGGATACAGAGAAGAGGAAGAGAAAAAGAATGAATAAACGAATGAAAGAAGTTAAGAAATAATGATGAAAAATGAAAGAGAGTGATATAGAAAGAAACACGAAAAAATCATTCAACAAACAAGAAAAACGAAAGAGATAAAAATAGTTTGAGTTTTGTTTAACGACATATCAACACCTCTGTTGGTTATTTAATATCAAAAAGGTAGGGTCTTAAGGTATTTTTTTAAAGTTCAGTTATAGTGAGAAGGTTGATTCAGTCAGATTTTCATGAACATTTTTTGTTTTTATTCTTTTTTCTTTTAGAGTTTGAGTTTTGTTTAATGGCATATCAACACCTCTGTGGGTTATTTAATATAAAAAAGGTGGGGTTTTATGGTATTTTTTAATGTTTGGTTATAGTGAGAAGTCAGTTAAGTGCCATACGCGATACACGCTTGGGCGATCATGTCTCGAAAGAGACATGACTGACTGGGCAGAAGATTATCCCGCAGTAGTTTGCCATTGCTCTCTGCGGTAGACTGGTTGCCGACCAAGGCTATAGAACCCAATCTGTCCTGCTATTTGACTCATGGCTAGAGGTAGAAGAGATGTATTATATTATTAATTAGTAATTAGTGAGGGATCAGTTTATTACTTCATAACAATAGAAAACTGATCCCTCACTTTATGCCCAGTAGAAGCTTTAACTGTTTCCAACTATTATGCTCAGTCAGTCAGTTAAGTGCAATACGTGATACACGTTTTAGGCGATCATGTCTCGAAAGAAACATGACTGACTGGGCAGAAGATTATCCTGCAGTAGGTTGCCATTGCTTTCTGTTTTTGACCGGTTGTCGACCAAGGCTATAGAACCCAATCTGTCCTGCTATTTAACCCATAACTGGAGGGAAGAGACGGATGAATACCTTTCCCAAGGGGATTTGCGCGTAAGTGAAAGCAATGAATTCAGCTGGAATTCGAACTCGGCTACCCGATTTCTCGTTCCGAGCCGATATCTACTGCGCCACAACATACATTTGCGGATGTGCGTTTCAGAAGTTTCAAGGTTGCAGTTCTTACAATAGTGCAGAAATTTTGATATCGATACCAGGAAATCTGACTTACATCCATTCATTTTTCTTTCAGTCTACGGTTTCGCTTTAACTGGAAACAACTATTGCTTTTTAGACTTTCGTGACAACGTCCGAAGTGTCTGAGCTCCAGGATCATGGATTAGTTTTAAAGCTTTCACTACATCCGAGCAACGCCGGGCTATACTGCTAGTACACCAAAAAATGAAAGAATAATACTGAAAAAAAAAGAAATGCGCCGAAAATAAAAGGAAAGAAGTACGAAAGAAAAAATAAATACTAAAAAACAAAGTAAAATTGTCAAAGAAAGAAAAAATAAAGGAAAAACTGATATAAAAAAATGAAGGAAAATAAAAGAAAGAAAAATACACCAAAAAGGAAAGAAAAAATGTGAAAAAAAGAAAGACATGAAATCCAGACACCTAAAATTGAAAAAAAATGTGTATGAAAGAAAGAAAGAAAAATACTCAAAAAAAAAAAAGAAAAACGATGAACGAGAGAAAAATGAAGAAAAATACAAATGTGAAAGAAAAATTGTGAAAAAAGAAGGAAATAAAGGTAAATTCAGACACCTAAAATTGAAATGCACATAAAAACGAAAGAAAAACTGTGAACGAAAGAAACATGAATGAAACAGAAAAATTTCAGTAGAAAACAATTTTATGAAAGAGAAAAAATATGAAAGTGCTTCCAAATATTTTTAGACTATTGCTTCATTTTTATTCTTTTAAGCTTATTTGATTTATAACAACAATTTTCTGTTGTGAATAATTCCCATTTCGATTTTAACAAGACGTCAATTTTTATAATAAGCAATGACAACATCCTTCAAATTTCGAGAACTTTTTGAATTTTCTCCAAGTTTTTTTTTCTTGAAGAGAACGACGAAAAACACATTTAAAGAATGACGCGTCGTAGCATGATAAAGATAATACGTAAATGTTAACGATATCTATCTTCTCAGATATCGCACATTATTCTGTCCAATATGGCAGAGAAACGGAGAAAAACTAACCTCATTCTCTTCGTATTTCATTAGTGAGATTTAAGTTCCACGCGAAGAGTTTCTTTCCACAAACCGCTGATTTGATAAACCAACTCCCACGTGAATGCTTTCATTAAAATCTAAGTCTGTTCAAGTTTAGATTCAACCCTTATCTTCCTCACATATCCCCGTAAACTGTACCACTTACTCCGTAATCTGCTACCTCGAGTGACTCTTGGGCCTCGTAAAAAAGGTTCAGATGTATCATAGAATCTTGGCGTTATAGGTTTACGTCATTTACAGAGCTAATCATCATCCTGCGATCTCGGCCGAGATAGAACTCACTACACCCTTCCAGTATTCCCTATTTGTCATAGCTCCTGTAAGGTCTTTCTTGGCAATAGATGTATCTCTATGTATCCTGTCTGGAAAGGATAACTTACGAGATTGATTGTAATATGGTGGGTGCTGCCATAATACAAACGATGAAACAAGTTCATCTGTGGCACGTGCACAATGCCCAGTAAACTGGACACGTCTCTTGTTGATGCTCTTGGTAGGTCTCCATATATCATTTCTAGAGTTGGGTGGTTTCGCCATGAAAGATCAAGTACTCTTCTGAGAAGACGAGTATAACATCTATCTAAACGGCGCTGTTGTTTTGCTGAAAGAGTCCAAGTTTCAGGTCCATAGGGTAAGATTGGTTCAATAAGTGCGCGAAAAACTTGGAATTTGATCTTACGTTCAAGATTGGATTTCCAGATCTTATCCATTTTGTTACAAGCAGTCCATGCTATGCCTTTTCTGTTATTGAATTTTTTTTCAGAATTCTTGATGTGTGATCCTAGATACTTGTAGTCTTCAACGCGTTTAAGGATGTTATTCAAGAGAATTTAATTTCATGATTGCTGAATTCATGAATGTTAATTGACATACATTCAGTTTTGGTTTCATTCATGTGAAGCCCTGAACAGTTTGCTTCTGATCTACAGAGTTAATCATATTTATTTTCATTGAAACGTCTGTACACTCATATCATAATTAAAACGTCCCTGATAAAAGTCAGATAAAAGTCAGTCAGTTAAATGCCGTACGTGATACACGCTTTGGGTGATCATGTCTCGAAAGAGACATGACTAACTAGGCAGAAGATTATCCCGCAGTAGGCTGCCATTGCTTTTTCCAGTAGGATGGTTGCTAGCCAAGGCTATAGAAACCAATCTGTCCTGTTACTTAACCTATAACTGGAGGGAAGAGACGGAATAATACCTTTCAAAAAATATTTGTGCGTAAGTGAATGCAACGAATTCAACTGGAATATGATCTCGGCTCTTCAATTTCTCGTTCCGAGTCGATATTCACTGCACCACAAAGTACATCCTCTCAGATAATAGACTATTCAGTTTTGCTCGCAAAAAAAAGACGGATGAGGATGCTACTCTGTTCACTACAGTCTTAACATTGTCAGCCTATGATATTTTCAGGCCATTTTTGTAAATTGTACCTCTTACACATGATCGTTGCACAGGGTGGATATTTGTTGTGGAGTAGTTTTCGCACTGAAGGTAATAATCGTGCTATGTCGGCTGCTAATCGACTAAACGCACCCTAAATGTTAGGAATTTGGTAATCTTCCACTGTAAGCTGACTCCTTAGTATTTAGCTAACTGCCGACTAATATTAACTGCCCAGTAGTATGCCTTCAGTTATAAATAAAATGTGTTTGTCATTTTACTATTAAATAAAAAAAAAAGCTATTGATGATAATTTAATAACGAAATTATAATTTAAGAACGAAAATGAAGTTTTATCGTCAAAATGTTCATTTTATTAAGATGAAAGACCAAAGTATTTTTAAATTATTTTTTGAAATTTTTTAATCCTTTTTAACACGTCCGAAATTTTGGTTAAAATCTTGTTTTCTTTATGTCATCGCCGTGGCTAACTTTTAACAATTACTTTTTTGAGCTTGTTTTTCTTTGAAAACACATTGATTTGGAAATTCTTGTAAAAATCAAATAATTGTCCGATTTTTATTAAATTTTCAGGACTTATTCACAAGTAAATGAAATTATTTTTGACATGTTTTTTAGAAAATTTTAGTAAAGTATTTTTTTAAATATGTTATTCCCACTTACTTAATTTCATGAAATTCCGCACAGAACCTTTTTATTTATTGAATTTTATTTGTTAAACGTAGTAGTCGTTAGAGATTGTAAATCACCTACTTTTTTTTCAAATTTATTTAACTGAAAATCTGCTCTGAATTGAGAAATAATGTATCCAATAAAATTATGACTTTACTTGATTAGAAAAGCGCTTAATTTCTTTTGTAAATAAGTAATATTAAGGACATTATTGTCTGAAGAAATAAAATCTTCCTAATGAATAATGAATTTTTACAAGATTTTTTCATTTCTTTTACATTTTAATTATAATAATTTATAAATTTAAAATCATGTAAAATTATGTATTTGGCTATTTATTAGATGTGATATTGTAATTAAGTGTAAACGAAATTTATAAGTCAAAAATTACAAAGATTAATAATAATACTCTATTTTTAAAATAATTTTTTATTGTGTATTTTTTTAATACGTTCCTCATTTTCATGTACGGCAGACTGAAATTGCCATTATTATGAAAAGGTTACGTGATCTAAGAGTTTTGTCCCTTCACTTAGATTTATAAAATTGTCATTTATGATTATCTATAGTAGATGTCATTTCTTCGTCATTCAACAGTCCATCAAACATTCGATCAGATGAACACTGCCAATCGTTAATAATTGGTTGTATATTACTTTTTATGCTATAAGTAATAATGCAAATAGTGTCAATATTTACAATGACACACCACAGAAATATAGACAAATATCAATTGTGAATATGCCAACAAGAATTAGGACAACAATCGAAACAATGTCAATCTTGTAAATAATTACAATACTTCATCTTAGAAATATAGACAGATTTTGAAAGAGAATATGGCAATATCTCTATTCCAGCCGCTAGTCGTGATGGCTTCGACACAATAGTTGGTCTTCAGGTCGTTTATTAAAACGATGTTTTTCCTCGCCCACACTGGGAATTTTGATCCCAAGGAAGTCACGCTGAAAGCTTTCTAGCTGTCTCTTTAACAAGTTACTAAGTTAACCAGACCGGACGCGCGAACACAACTGGGTTAATGAAGAGGGCACCAAAAGTAAACTGAATGACGTTTGAATAATTTGCGGAAAATGTCTTTAAATACAAAAAAAAAAAAAAAAGAATATAACAGTTGTCAATTTCTTATCTTTACAACAGAGAGAGTTTCATCTAAGAGTCGTGTTTGTCTTGTTAATATTAATTCAAGCTTTTGCTTTGTAATGTCTGTCACTCTAATCGGAGTTTTCAAGTTGTGACGATTCAAAATGTCTTATTCGAGCTTTTACTGAAGCTTTACGGAAACTGCCGAAGATTGGTCTTTGTGTGTCTGGTGGATTGTGGCATCGGTAAATTTGTCTTATCTGTCTTAGCTCGGCGAGACAACTGATCTGTTCGTTGTTTAACTTTAACTCATTTCGGCCGATTGATCTGCTGGACTCTTTCTGCTTCTTTACATCTTCAGCCAGGACACTATCGGAGGTGACCGTCTCTGTTTCTACGGTTGGCACGGTTGGCACCCAACGGCGTGGCAACTATCTCTGTCTCTGTACATCTTTAGTCAGGAACTCTATCGGAGGCGACCGTCTCTGTCTCTACGGTCGTGGCTCACAGGCTGGGAACCATCTCTCCCTTGTCGCTACATCTCGACTGCAAACCCCAAAACTGATTTTGGTTCTCCGGGGCTCTATTTTTATGTTTGTCCCATATTCTCTTAGGGAAGGTACGAGGGACGCGGGGTGTCCATGCAAATCAAATCTTTAGACAATTAAATCACTCCCGCCTTTTCATTTGGAGGCAGAGCTACTTCCTTCTCTTGGTTTAACCAATAAAGTAGCTATATTTCTGGTGGCATAATTTCTTTTCGTCTTTTTCCCTCAGACAACAGATAACGTCATTTATCTTTTCGATTTTAAAATCACAGCCAATTCCGAGAATTTCAGATTTTAACCTTTTTGGCCTCATCAAAAAAAATTTGACAATCTCGAAACAATATTTTGGCTACTGCTTATTTTTCACTTTTTGAGGACCCTTGAAGTTATGCTTGGATTCGTAATCAGAGGCCACAATTGAAACAACCTAAGGTACGCAGATGATGCAGTGCTGATAGCAGACGCAGAAAAGAAAATACAAGACGTCCTACAGATGTTAGCAGAAGAAAGTAACAAGAAAGGACTAGAAATAAACTACACGAAAACTGAATGCATGGTCATCAGTAAAAAGGGCAGCCCAAAATGCCAAATACAGGTCGAGGATACCAGAATCAAGCAGGTACAAAAATGTAAATACCTGGGAAGCGTTATAACAGAAGATGGAAAGTGTGACACAGAGATCCGAAGGTGAATTGGCATGGTGAAGGAAGCATTCCAGAAGTTGAGTAAGGTATTAAGAAACAGAACAATTTCGCTAAAAAATAGAAAGAGAGTACTGGATTGCTACGTGCTGTCCGTCCTTCAATATGGCAGTGGATGCTAAACAATACCCTCAAAGATGAAGGAAAAACTTGAAGCAACTGAAATGTGGTTCTACAGAAGGATTCTGCAAATATCATGGATCAAGCATGTGAGCAATGATGAGGTTTTGGAAATGATGGAAACAAAGGGGAAATTAATACAGAGCATCAGGAAGAGACAGATGAAGTTCCTGGGACACGCAATGAGGAAGGAGGGCTTGGAGAATCCGATACTAACAGGCCAGATAGAGGGAAAAAGAGACAGGAAAAAAACAACGGATAACCTATTTGAAGGACCTAATCAGGTGGATAACAGAAGGAGGATTACATGGTGTAACAGGAGAAAGCGTGCTCAGAGCCACCAGGGATAGGAAAACGTGGAAGGCAATGATCGCCTACGTCCTGAAGGGACAAGGCACATAGAAGAAAAGGATCAGAGCTTTTTAATGGTATTTTTCTTAATTACTTGTTTCCGCTTTGTCACATAATGGCCGCTGATACGATGATCTTGTCTGAACCACTGCCCACACCTGCAAAATGTTTTTCAATTTACTCAGTCAGTTTTTAATATTTCATTTTGCGAAAAAAAAATTTTCACAATTCATTTACTGCGTTCATATTGCAACCAAAGAAACAATTTTATTATCTATTAGGCTTATTTTTCTATCTGCTCACATTGGACACTTAATCTACACAATTAATAATACAACTAATAATAATTTCTTTCGCTTGGTCGTGCTTAAATAATGTTATATTTTTCTGCATACAAAAATAGTGTTACAAATAAAGACGAGGATAACAGTTGGCACAATGTAATTAGTGTATATTATTACAATACCAGAAATATAGACAGTTATTTAAGTTGAATATGGCTACAAAGACGACGACAACAGTCGGTGCAATGTAAATTGTGTAAATAAATACATCACCTCATCTCAGAAATGTCAGTAATTATACAGTAGTATATTCCAATAAAGACGCTGCCAACAGTCGCAATAATGTAAATAGTGTAAATAATTAAAATATCTCATGCCAAATATAGACAGTTATTGAAGACGAATATGGCAGCATGGATGTGGACAAAAGTCGGAATAATACAAAGTGTGAAAATAATTACAATCTCTCATATCAGAAATATAGACAGATATCGAAGGTGAATATTACAAAAAATGAGGTCAACAGTCTGAACAATGTAAATATTGTAAATAATAACAATACTTCATCTCTGAAATGAAGACAGATATTAAATATGAATATGACAACAAAGATGAAGACAACAGCTGAAACAACGTAAATAATGTAAATAATTACCATACGTCATTTCCGAAATATAGACAGATATCAATGAGGAATATGGCAAAAGGGTTGATTGAGAACGTCAGTCAGAACAATAAAAATGTCTAACTAATTACAGTACCTCATGTCACAAAAATAAACTAGTATTGAAGAAGTATCTGGCAATAAAGATGACGACAACAGTCGCAACAATATAAATACTGTCAATAATTAAATACCTCAACCTAAAAACAGAGAGATATAAATGATGAATATGGCAAAAAGAAGGAAGACAACAGTCAGAATAATGTAAATAGTGTAAATAGTTACAATACCTCAACTCAGAAAGATAAACAGATATTAATGGTGAATAGTGCAACAAGGATGAGGACAACAGAAGGAACAAGATAAATATTTACAATACCTCAAATCAGAAAGATAGACTGATATTAATGGTGAATAGTGCAACCGGGATGGGGACAACAGAAGGAACAAGATAAATATTTACAATACCTCAAATCAGAAAGATAGACTGATATTAATGGTGAATAGTGCAACCAGGATGAGGACAACAGAAGGAACAAGATAAATATTTACAATACCTCAACTCAGAAAGATAGACTGATATTAATGGTGAATAGTGCAACCTGGATGAGGACAACAGAAGGAACAAGATAAATATTTACAATACCTCAACTCAGAAAGATAGACTGATATTAATGGTGAATAGTGCAACCAGGATGAGGACAACAGAAGTAACAAGATAAATAGTTACAATACCTCAACTCAGAAAGATAGACTGATATTAATGGTGAATAGTGCAACAAGGATGAGGACAACAGAAGGAACAAGATAAATATTTACAATACCTCAACTCAGAAAGATAGACTGATATTAATGGTGAATAGTGCAACCAGGATGAGGACAACAGAAGGAACAAGATAAATATTTACAATACCTCAACTCAGAAAGATAGACTGATATTAATGGTGAATAGTGCAACCAGGATGAGGACAACAGAAGGAATAAGATAAATATTTACAATACCTCAACTCAGAAAGATAGACTGATATTAATGGTGAATAGTGCAACCAGGATGGGGACAACAGAAGGAACAAGATAAATATTTACAATGCCTCAACTCAGAAAGATAGACTGATATTAATGGTGAATAGTGCAACAAGGATGAGGACAACAGAAGGAACAAGATAAATAGTTACAATACCTCAACTCAGAATGATATACTGATATTAATGGTGAATAGTGCAACCGGGATGAGGACAACAGAAGGAACAAGATAAATATTTACAATACCTCAACTCAGAAAGATAGACTGATATTAATGGTGAATAGTGCAACAAGGATGAGGACAACAGAAGGAACAAGATAAATATTTACAATACCTCAACTCAGAAAGCTAGACTGATATTAATGGTGAATAGTGCAACAAGGATGAGGACAACAGAAGGAACAAGATAAATATTTACAATACCTCAACTCAGAATGATAGACTGATATTAATGGTGAATAGTGCAACCAGGATGAGGACAACAGAAGGAACAAGATAAATATTTACAATACCTCAACTCAGAAAGATAGACTGATATTAATGGTGAATAGTGCAACCAGGATGGGGACAACAGAAGGAACAAGATAAATATTTACAATACCTCAACTCAGAAAGATAGACTGATATTAATGGTGAATAGTGCAACAAGGATGAGGACAACAGAAGGAACAAGATAAATATTTACAATACCTCAACTCAGAATGATAGACTGATATTAATGGTGAATAGTGCAACAAGGATGAGGACAACAGAAGGAACAAGATAAATAGTTACAATACCTCAACTCAGAATGATAGACTGATATTAATGGTGAATAGTGCAACCGGGATGAGGACAACAGAAGGAACAAGATAAATATTTACAATACCTCAACTCAGAAAGATAGACTGATATTAATGGTGAATAGTGCAACCAGGATGAGGACAACAGAAGGAACAAGATAAATATTTACAATACCTCAACTCAGAATGATAGACTGATATTAATGGTGAATAGTGCAACCAGGATGAGGACAACAGAAGGAACAAGATAAATATTTACAATACCTCAACTCAGAAAGATAGACTGATATTAATGGTGAATAGTGCAACCAGGATGGGGACAACAGAAGGAACAAGATAAATATTTACAATACCTCAACTCAGAAAGATAGACTGATATTAATGGTGAATAGTGCAACAAGGATGAGGACAACAGAAGGAACAAGATAAATATTTACAATACCTCAACTCAGAATGATAGACTGATATTAATGGTGAATAGTGCAACAAGGATGAGGACAACAGAAGGAACAAGATAAATAGTTACAATACCTCAACTCAGAATGATAGACTGATATTAATGGTGAATAGTGCAACCGGGATGAGGACAACAGAAGGAACAAGATAAATATTTACAATACCTCAACTCAGAAAGATAGACTGATATTAATGGTGAATAGTGCAACCAGGATGAGGACAACAGAAGGAACAAGATAAATATTTACAATACCTCAACTCAGAAAGATAGACTGATATTAATGGTGAATAGTGCAACCAGGATGAGGACAACAGAAGGAACAAGATAAATAGTTACAATACCTCAACTCAGAAAGATAGACTGATATTAATGGTGAATAGTGCAACCAGGATGAGGACAACAGAAGGAACAAGATAAATAGTTACAATACCTCAAATCAGAAAGATAGTCAGATATTGAAGGAGAATATAGCAATGAAGATATAGACAAGAGTCGTACCAATATAAATAGTGTAAACAATTACAATAACTCATATCCGAAATATAGAGAGATATTTAAGCAGAATATAGCAGCAATATACGTTGTGGTGCAGTGGATATCGACTCGGAACGAGAAATCGGGAAGACAAGTTCGAATTCTAGTTGAATTCCTTGCATTCATCTACGTACAAATACCCTCGGGAAAGGTATTAATTCGTCACTTCCCGCCAGTTATGGGTTAAATAATAGGACAGATTGGGTTTTATAGTCTTGGTTGACAAGCATTCTACCGCAGAAAGCAATGGCAACCTACTGCGAGAAAACCTTCTGCCCAGTCAGTCATGTCTCTTTGGAGACATGATCGCCCAACGCGTGTATCACGTATGACACCTAACTGACTGATAGCAGCAATAATAAAGACAACCGTCGCTACAATGAAAAAGTGTTAATAATTACAATGCCTCATCTCAGAAATATCGGCAGATATTGAAGATGAATATGGCAATAAAGCTGAGGACAACAGTCGGAACAATGTAAATAGTATAAATAATTATAAAAATTATCTCATAAATATAGACATATGTTGAAGTATAATATGGCAGCAAAGGTGAGGACAACAGTCGGAACAATGTAAATAGTATGAATAATTATAAAAATAATCTATTAAATATAGACGTATATTGAAGGATAATATGGCAGTAAAGGTGAGGACAACAGTCGGAACAATGTAAATAGTAAAAATAATTATAAAAATTATCTCATAAATATAGACGTATATTGAAGGATAATATGGCAGTAAAGGTGAGGACAACAGTCGGAACAATGTAAATAGTAAAAATAATTATAAAAATTTTCTCATAAATATAGAGTATATTGAAGGATAATATGGCAGTAAAGGTGAGGACAACAGTCGGAACAATGTAAATAGTAAAAATAATTATAAAAATTATCTCATAAATATAGACGTATATTGAAGGATAATATGGCAATAAAGCTGAGGACAACAGTCGGAACAATGTAAATAGTAAAAATAATTATAAAAATTGTCTCATAAATATAGACGTATATTGAAGGATAATATGGCAGTAAAGGTGAGGACAACAGTCGGAACAATGTAAATAGTAAAAATAATTATAAAAATTATCTCATAAATATAGACGTATATTGAAGGATAATATGGCAGTAAAGGTGAGGACAACAGTCGGAACAATGTAAATAGTAAAAATAATTATAAAAACTATCTCATAAACATAGACGTATATTGAAGGATAATATGGCAGTAAAGGTGAGGACAACAGTCGGAACAATGTAAATAGTAAAAATAATTATAAAAATTATCTCGTAAATATAGACGTATATTGAAGGAATAATATGGCAGTAAAGGTGAGGACAACAGTCGGAACAATGTAAATAGTAAAAATAATTATAAAAATTATCTCATAAATATAGACGTATATTGAAGGATAATATGGCAGTAAAGGTGAGGACAACAGTCGGAACAATGTAAATAGTAAAAATAATTATAAAATTTATCTCATAAATATAGACGTATATTGAAGGATGATATGGCAGTAAAGGTGAGGACAACAGCCGGAACAATGTAAATAGTATAAATAATTATAAAAGAAATTATCTCATAAATATGGGCAATATATTGAAGGATAATATGGCAGTAAAGGTGAGGACAACAATCGGAACAATGTAAATAGTATAAATAATTATAAAAAGATTATCTCGTAAATATAGACGTATATTGAAGGATAATATGGCAGTAAAGGTGAGGACAACAGTCGGAACAATGTAAATAGTAAAAATAATTATAAAAATTATCTCATAAATATAGACGTATATTGAAGGATAATATGGCAGTAAAAATTAGGGACATAGTCGGAACAATGTAAATAGTATGAATAATTACAAAAATAATCTATTAAATAGACATTATATTGAAGGATAATATGGCAGTAAAGGTGAGGACAACAGTCGGAACAATGTAAATAGTAAAAATAATTATGAGAATTATCCCATAAATATAGACGTATATTGAAAGATAATGTAATAATTTGAGGACAACAGTCGGAACAATGTAAATAGTAAAAATAATTATAAAAATTATCTCGTAAATATAGACATGTATTGAAGGATAATATAGCGGTAAGTGAGACGCAGTCGGAACAATGTAAATAGTATAAATAATTATAAGGGTAACTCATAAATATAGACGTATATTGAAGGATAATATAGCAGTAAAGGTGAGGACAACGGTCGGAACAATGTAAATAGTAAAAATAATTATAAAAAAATTATCTCATAAATATAGACGTATATTGAAGGATAACGGCAGTAAAGGTGAGGACAACAATTAAGGACGATAGCAAATAGTATAAATAATTATAAAAATTACCTCATAAATATAGACGTATATTGAAGGATAATGGCAGTAAAGGTGAGGACAACAGTCGGAACAATGTAAATAGTAAAAAAATAATTATAAAAATTATCTCATAAATATAGACGTATATTGAAGGATAATATGGCAGTAAAGGTGAGGACAACAGTCGGAACAATGTAAATAGTATAAATAATTATAAAAATTATCTCATAAATATAGACGTATATTGAAGGATAATATAGCAGTAAAGGTGAGGACAACAGTCGGAACAATGCAGTAAGTAAAAATAATTATAAAAATTATCTCATAAATATAGACGTATATTGAAGGATAATATGGCACTAAAGGTGAGGACAACAGTGGAACAATGTAAATAGTAAAAATAATTATAAAAATTTTCTCATAAATATAGACGTATATTGAAGGATAATATGGCAGTAAAGGGAGGACAACAGTCAGAACAATGTAAATAGTAGAAATAATTATAAAATTATCTCATAAATATAGACGTATATTGAAGGATAATATGGCAATGGTGGACAACAGTCCGAACAATGTAAATAGTAAAAATAATTATAATTAATATATAAATATAGACATATATATAAGGATAATATGGCAGTAGATGAGGACAAAAGTCGGAACAATGTAAATAGTAAAAATAATTATAAAAATTATCTCATAAATATAGACGTATATTGAAGGATAATATCGCAGTAAAGGTGAGGACAACAGTCGGAACAATGTAAATAGTAAAAATAATTATAAAAATTATCTCATAAATATAGACGTATATTGAAGGATAATATGGCAGTAAAGGTGAGGACAACAGTCGGAACAATGTAAATAGTAAAAATAATTATAAAAATTATCTCATAAATATAGACGTATATTGAAGGATAATATGGCAGTAAAGGTGAGGACAACAGTCGGAACAATGTAAACAGTGTAAATTGTTAGAATACCACATTTCAGAAATATAGAGCGATATCAACAGTGAATATGGCAACAAGGATGAGGACAACAGTCGGAACAATGTAAATAGTATAAATAATTATAAAAATTATCTCATAAATATAGACGTATATTGAAGGATAATATGGCAATAAAGGTGAGGACAACAGTCGGAACAATGTAAATAGTAAAAATAATTATAAAAATTATCTCATAAATATAGACGTATATTGAAGGATAATATGGCAATAAAGGTGAGGACAACAGTCGGAACAATGTAAATAGTAAAAATAATTATAAAAATTATCTCATAAATATAGACGTATATTGAAGGATAATATGGCAATAAAGGTGAGGACAATAGTCGGAACAATGTAAATAGTAAAAATAATTATAAAAATTATCTCATAAATATAGACGTATATTGAAGGATAATATGGCAATAAAGGTGAGGACAACAGTCGGAACAATGTAAATAGTAAAAATAATTATAAAAATTATCTCATAAATATAGACGTATATTGAAGGATAATATGGCAATAAAGCTGAGGACAACAGTCGGAACAATGTAAATAGTATAAATAATTATAAAAATTATCTCATAAATATAGACATATGTTGAAGTATAATATGGCAGCAAAGGTGAGGACAACAGTCGGAACAATGTAAATAGTATGAATAATTATAAAAATAATCTATTAAATATAGACGTATATTGAAGGATAATATGGCAGTAAAGGTGAGGACAACAGTCGGAACAATGTAAATAGTAAAAATAATTATAAAAATTATCTCATAAATATAGACGTATATTGAAGGATAATATGGCAGTAAAGGTGAGGACAACAGTCGGAACAATGTAAATAGTAAAAATAATTATAAAAATTTTCTCATAAATATAGAGTATATTGAAGGATAATATGGCAGTAAAGGTGAGGACAACAGTCGGAACAATGTAAATAGTAAAAATAATTATAAAAATTATCTCATAAATATAGACGTATATTGAAGGATAATATGGCAATAAAGCTGAGGACAACAGTCGGAACAATGTAAATAGTAAAAATAATTATAAAAATTGTCTCATAAATATAGACGTATATTGAAGGATAATATGGCAGTAAAGGTGAGGACAACAGTCGGAACAATGTAAATAGTAAAAATAATTATAAAAATTATCTCATAAATATAGACGTATATTGAAGGATAATATGGCAGTAAAGGTGAGGACAACAGTCGGAACAATGTAAATAGTAAAAATAATTATAAAAACTATCTCATAAACATAGACGTATATTGAAGGATAATATGGCAGTAAAGGTGAGGACAACAGTCGGAACAATGTAAATAGTAAAAATAATTATAAAAATTATCTCGTAAATATAGACGTATATTGAAGGATAATATGGCAGTAAAGGTGAGGACAACAGTCGGAACAATGTAAATAGTAAAAATAATTATAAAAATTATCTCATAAATATAGACGTATATTGAAGGATAATATGGCAGTAAAGGTGAGGACAACAGTCGGAACAATGTAAATAGTAAAAATAATTATAAAAATTATCTCATAAATATAGACGTATATTGAAGGATAATATGGCAGTAAAGGTGAGGACAACAGTCGGAACAATGTAAATAGTATAAATAATTATAAAAATTATCTCGTAAATATAGACGTATATTGAAGGATAATATGGCAGTAAAGGTGAGGACAACAGTCGGAACAATGTAAATAGTAAAAATAATTATAAAAATTATCTCATAAATATAGACGTATATTGAAGGATAATATGGCAGTAAAGGTGAGGACAACAGTCGGAACAATGTAAATAGTATGAATAATTATAAAAATAATCTATTAAATATAGACGTATATTGAAGGATAATATGGCAGTAAAGGTGGGGACAACAGTCGGAACAATGTAAATAGTAAAGATAATTATAAAAAATTATCCCATAAATATAGACGTATATTGAAAGATAATATGGCAATAAAGGTGAGGACAACAGTCGGAACAATGTAAATAAATAAAATAATTATAAAAATTATCTCGTAAATATAGACGTATATTGAAGGATAATATGGCAGTAAAAGGTGAGACAACAGTCGGAACAATGTAAATATTAATAATTATAAAAAAATTGTCTCATAAATATAGACGTATATTGAAGGATAATATGGCAGTAAAAGGTGAGGACAACAGTCGGAACAATGTAAATAGTAAAAATAATTATAAAATTATCTCATAAATATAGACGTATATTGAAGGATAATATAGCAGTAAAGGTGAGGACAACAGTCGGAACAATGTAAATAGTATAAATAATTATAAAAATTACCTCATAAATATAGACGTATATTGAAGGATAATATGGCAGTAAGTGAGGACAACAGTCGGAACAATGTAAATAGTAAAAATAATTATAAAAATTATCTCATAAATATAGACGTATATTGAAGGATAATATGGCAGTAAAGGTGAGGACAACAGTCGGAACAATGTAAATAGTATAATAAATTATAAAAATTATCTCATAAATATAGACGTATATTGAAGGATAATATGGCAGTAAAGGTGAGGACAACAGTCGGAACAATGTAAATAGTAAAAATAATTATAAGAATTATCTCATAAATATAGACGTATATTGAAGGATAATATGGCACTAAAATTGAGGACAACAGTCGAACAATGTAAATAGTAAAAATAATTATAAAAATTTTCTCACAAATATAGACGTATATTGAAGGATAATATGGCATTGAGGAGGACAACAGTCGGAACAATGTAAATAGTAAAAATAATTATAAAAATTATCTCATAAATATAGACGTATATTGAAGGATAATATAGCAGTAAAGGTGAGGACAACAGTCGGAACAATGTAAATGATAAAAATAATTATAAAAATTATCTCATAAATAGACATATATATAAGGATAATATGGCAGTAAAGGTGAGGACAAAAGTCGGAACAATGTAAATAGTAAAAATAATTATAAAATTATCTCATAAATATAGACGTATATTGAAGGATAATATCGCAGTAAGGTGAGGACAACAAAGTCGGAACAATATAAATAGTAAAAATAATTTATAAAAATTATCTCATAAATATAGACAACATATTGAAGGATAATATAGCAGTAAAGGTGAGGACAACAGTCGGAACAATGTAAATAATAAAAATAATTATAAAACTATCTATATAAATATAGACGTATATTGAAGGATAATATGGCAGTAAAGGTGAGGACAACGGTCGGAACAATGTAAACAGTGTAAATTGTTAGAATACCACATTTCAGAAATATAGAGCGATATCAACAGTGAAATATTAACGCACAAAGGATGAGGACAACAGTCGGAACAATGTAAATAGTATAAATAATTATAAAAATTATCTCATAAATATAGACGTATATTGAAGGATAATATGGCAATAAAGTGAGGACAACAGTCGGAACAATGTAAATAGTAAAAATAATTATAAAATTATCTCATAATGAGCGTATTGAGATGGCATATGGCAATAAAGGTGAGGACTTGTAGTCGGAACAATGTAAATATTAAAAATAATTGTAAAAATTATCTCATAAATATAGACGTATATTGAAGGATAATATGGCAATAAAGGTGAGGACAATGAGTCGGAACAATGTAAATAGTAAAAATAATTATAAAAATTATCTCATAAATATAGACGTATATTGAAGGATAATATGGCAATAAAGGTGAGGACAACAGTCGGAACAATGTAAATAGTAAAAAAATAATTATAATTATCTCATAAATATAGACGTATATTGAAGGATAATATGGCAGTAAAGGTGAGGACAACAGTCGGAACAATGTAAATAGTAAAAATAATTATAAAAATTATCTCATAAATATAGACGTATATTGAAGGATAGTATGGCAGTAAAGGTGGACAACTTAGTCGGAACAGTAACCAGTGTAATTGTTAGAATACCACATTTCAGAAATATAGAGCAGTAATAATAATAGTGAATATGGCAACAAGGATGAGGACAACAGTCGGAACAATGTAAATAGTAAAAATAATTATAAAAAATTATCCTACATAAATATGAACGTATATTGAAGGATATTATGACATCAAGACGAAGACAACAGTCGGAACAATGTAAATATTCAAAATAATTATAAATTATCATAAATATGAACGTATATTGAAGGATAATATGGCAATAAAAGGAGTGAGGACAACAGTCGGAACAATGTAAATATTATAAATAATTATAAAAATTATCTCATAAATATAGACGTATATTGAAGGATAACACTTATGATAAAGGTGAGGACAACAGTCGGAACAATATAAATAGTAAAAATAATTATAAAGTATCTCCTGCGTAGACGTACTGTTGAAGGATAATGACATGGCAGTAAAAGGTGAGGACAACAGTCGGAACAATGTAAACAGTGTAAATTGTTGAAATACCACATTTAACAGAAATATAGAGCGATATCAACAGTGAATATGGCAACAAGGATGAGGACAACAGTCTGAACAATGTAATGGTAAATAATTATAAAAATTATCTCATAAATATAGACGTATATTGAAGGATAATATGGCAATAAGGTGAGGACAACGAATCTAGACAATGTAAATAGTAAAAATAGGTATAGAAATTATCTCATAAATATGATTTATTATATTGAGAGGATAATATGTTGTATACAAGGTGAGGACTACTTAATCGGAACAATGTAAATAGTAAAAATATTATAAAAAATTATCTCACCAAATATAGACGTATATTGAAGGATAATATGGCAATAAAGGTGAGGACAATAGTGAGACAATGTAAATAGTAAAAATAATTATAAAATTATCTCATAAATATAGACGTATATTGAAGGATAATATGGCAATAAAAGTGAGGACAACAGTCGGAACAATGTAAATAGTAAAAATAATTATAAAAATTATCTCATAAATATAGACGTATATTGAAGGGATAATGATAAGGTGAGGACAACAGTCGGAACAATGCAAATAGTAAATAATTACAAAAAATTATCTCATAAATATAGACGTATATTGAAGGAGTATGGCAGTAAAGGTGAGGACAACAGTCGGAACAGTGTAAACGATGTAAATTGTTAGAATACTACCGCATTTCAAAATACAGGCGATATCAATAGTGAATATAGCAGCAAGGATGAGGACAACAGTCGGAACAATGTAAATAGTAAAAATAATTATGAAAATTATCTCATAAATATAGACGTATATTGAAGGATAGTATGGCAATAAAGGTGAGGACAACAATTCAGACAGTAACAAATAATAAAAATAATTATAAAAATTATCTCATAAATATGAACTGTATTGAAGGGGGATAATATGGCAATAAAAGGTGAGGACAACAGTCGGAACAATGTAAATAGTAAAAATAATTATGAAATTATCTCATAAATATAGACGTATATTGAAGGATAATATGTCAATACAAAGGTGAGGACAACAGTCGGAACAATATAAATAGTAAAAATAATTATAAATTATCTCATAAATATTAGACGTATATTGAAGGATAATATGGCAGTAAAGGTGAGGACAACAGTCGGGAACAATGTAAACAAAATTAATAGCGTTATTTAGAATACACATTTCAAGAATACTTGACCATTATCAACAGTGAATATGGCAACAAGGATGAGGACAACAGTCGGAACAATGTAAATAGTATAAATAATTATAAAGAATTATCTTATAAATATAGACGTATATTGAAGGATAATGTGGCAATAAAAGTGGGGCACAACAGTCTGAACAATGTAAATATTAAAAATAGTGCAAAATTATCATAAATATAGACGTATATTGAAGGATAATATGACGTAAAGGTAAGGGACAACAGTCGGAACAGTATAAATCAATAAAAATAATTATAAAAATTATCTCATAAATATAGACGTATATTAGAGGATAATATGGCAATAAAGGTGAGGACAATAGGTCGGAACAGTATAAATATTGGTAATTATAAATTATCTCATGTAAATATAGACGTATATTATGAAGGATAATATAGCAATAAAGGTGAGGACAACAGTCGGAACTATGTAAATAGTAAAAATAATTATAAAAATTATCTCATAAATATAGACGTATATTGAAGGATAATATGGCAGTAAAGGTGAGGACAACGGTCGGAACAATGTAAATAGTAAAAATAATTATAAAAAATTATCTCATAAATATAGACATTATATTGAAGGATAGTATGGCAGTAAGGTGAGGACAACAGTCGGAACAATGTAAACAGTGTAAATTGTTAGAATACCACATTTCAGAAATATAGTGACGATATCAATAGTGAATATGGCAACAAGGATGAGGACAACAGTCGGAACAATGTAAATAGTAAAAATAATTATAAAGGCTATCTCATAAATATAGACGTATATTGAAGGATAGTATGGCAATAAAGGTGAGGACAACAGTCAAGACAATGTAAATATTAAAAATAATTATAAAATTATCATAAATATAGACGTATATTGAAGGATAATATGGCAATAAAGAAAATTGAGGACAACAGTCGGAACAATACAAATAGTAAAAATAATTATAAGGAGTATATATAAATATAGACGTATATTGAAGGATAAACATGTCAGTAAAGGTGAGGACAACAGTCTGAACAATGTAAATAGTATAAATAATTATAAAAATTATCTCATAAATATAGACGTATATTGAAGGATAATATGGCAGTAAAGGTAGAGGACAACAGTGAATTATTCATAAATAGTAAAAATAATTATAAAAATTATCTCATAAATATAGACATATATATAAGGATAATATAGCATTAAAGGTGAGGACAACCAGTCAGAACAATGTAAATAGTACAATAAATATAAAAATTATCTCATAAATATAGACGTATATTGAAGGATGTCTTGCTTGATAAAAGGTAGGGACAACAGTTAAGACAAATATAAAATAGTATAAATAATTATAAAAATTGTCTCATAAATATAGACGTATATTGAAGGATAATATGTCAATGCAGTGGGAATGAACAGTCGTAACAATGTAAATAGTAAAAATAATTATAAAAATTATCTCATTAATATAGACGTATATTGAAGTATAATATGGCAGTAAGTGGGGACAACAGTCGGAACAATGTAAATAGTAGAAATAATTATAAGAATTATCTCATAAATATAGACGTATATTGAAGGATAATATGGCAGTAAGAATGAGGACAACAGTCAGAACAATGTAATGTGCATATTATAAAGTATCTCATAAATATAGACGTATATTGAAGGATAATATGGCAGTAAAAATTGAGGACAACAGTGGAACAATGTAAATAATTATAAATTGTTAGAATACCACATTTCAGAAATATAGAGCGATATCAATAGTGAATATGGCAACAAGGATGAGGACAACAGTCGGAACAATGTAAATAGTATAAATAATTATAAAAATTATCTCATAAATATAGACGTATATTGAAGGATAATATGGCAGTAAAAGGTGAGGACAACAGTCGGAACAATGTAAATAGTATAAATAATTGTAAAGTATCTACTGCAATATTAGACTAGTATATTTAGTGATATAATATAGCAGTAAAGGTGAGGACAACAGTCGGATCAATGTAAATAGTAAAAATAATTATAAAAATTTTCTCATAAATATAGACGTATATTCGAAGGATAATATGGCGGTAAAGGGGAGGACAACAGTCGGAACAATGGAAATAGTAAAATAATTATAAGAATTATCTCATAAATGGGCAATATATTGAAGGATAATATGGCAGTAAAGGTGAGGACAACGGTCGGAACAATGTAAATGTCCGAAGAATAATTATAAAAATTATCTCATAAATATGAACATATATATAAGGATAATACTATATGGCAGTAAGGTGAGGACAACAGTCAGGGCAATGTAAATAGTAAAAATAATTATAAAAAAGGTATCTCATAAATATAGCCGTATATTGAAGGATAATACTGTGGCAGAAATTGGGAACCATGATCGGAACAATGTAAATAATAAAAATAATTATAAAAATTATCATAAGCTGTAGACGTATATTGAAGAATAATATGGCAGTAAAGGTGGGGACAACAGTCGGAACAATGTAAATAGTAAAAATGAGTATAAAATTTTCTCATAAATATAGACGTATATTGAAGGATAATATGGCAGTAAGGGGAGGACAACTTGATCGGAACAATGTAAATAGTAAAAATAATTATAAAAATTATCTCATAAATATAGACGTATATTGAAGGATAATACTGGCAGTAAAATTGAGGACAACAGTCGGAACAATGTAAATAGTAAAAATAATTATAAAAATTATCTCGTAAATATGAGCATATATATAAGGATAATATGGCAGTAATTGAGGACAAAGTCGGAACAATGTAAATATTAAAAATAATTATAAAAATTATCTCATAAATATAGACGTATATTGAAGGATGTTGTAATAAAGGTGAGGACAACAGTCGGAACAATGTAAATATTAAAAATAATTATAAAAATTATCTCATAAATATAGACGTATATTGAAGGATAATATGGCAATAAAGGTGAGGACAACAGTCGGAACAATGAAATCGGCAAAAATAATTATAAAAATTATCTCATAAATATAGACGTATATTGAAGGATAATATACAGTAAAGATGGAGATAACAAAGTCGGAACAATGTAATCGTGTAAATAATTATAAAAATTATCTCATAAATATAGACGTATATTGAAGGATAATATGGCAGTAAAGGTGAGGACAACAGTCGGAACAATGTAAATATTAAAAATAATTATAAAAATTATCTCATAAATATAGACATATATATAAGGATAATGGCAGTAAAGGTGAGGACAACAGTCGGAACAATGTAAATAATTATAAATAATTATAAAAATTATCTCATAAATATAGACGTATATTGAAGGATAATAGCAGTAAAGGTGAGGACAACAGTGGAATAGTATAAATAGTATAAATAATTATAAAAATTATCTCATAAATATAGACGTATATTGAAGGATAATATGTCAGTAAAGGTGAGGACAACAGTCGTAACAATGTAAATAGTAAAAATAATTATAGTATCTCGTATAATATAGACGTGCTTTAGGTAATGGCAGTAAAGGTGGGGACAACAGTCGGAACAATGTAAATAGTAGAAATAATTATAAAGAATTATCTCATAAATATAGACGTATAATGAAGGATAATATGGCAGTAAAGGTGAGGACAACAGTCGGAACAATGTAAATAGTAAAAATAATTATAAAAATTATCTCATAAATAGACGTATATTGAAGGATAATATGGCAGTAAAGGTGAGGACAACAGTCGGAACAATGTAAATAGTGTAAATTGTTAGAATACCACATTTCAGAAATATAGAGCGATATCAATAGTGAATATGGCAACAAGGATAGGGACAACAGTCGGAGACAATGTAAATAGTATAATTAATTATAAAAATTATCTCATAAATATAGACGTATATTGAGATAATATGGCAGTAAAGGTGAGGACAACAGTCGGAACAATGTAAATAGTAAAAATAATTATAAAAATTATCTCGTAAATATTGGCATATATATAAAAGTACTAATAATGATAAAGGTGAGGACACAAAGTCGAACAATGTAAATATTAAAAATAGTATAAAATTATCTATAAATATAGAAAGCGTATATTGAAGGATAATAGCAATAAAGGTGAGGACAACAGTCGGAACAATGTAAATAATAAAAATAATTATAAAAATTATCTCATAAATATAGACGTATATTGAAGGATAATATGTCAGTAAAGGTGAGGACAACAGTCGGAACAATGTAAATAGTATAAATAATTATAAAATTATCATAAATATAGACGTATAATGAAGGATAATAGCAGTAAAGGTGAGGACAACAGTCGGAACAATGTAATCAATAAAAATAGTTATGGAGTATCTCATAAATATAGACATATATAAAGGATATGGCAGTAGTGAGGGACAACAGTCGGAACAATGTAAATAGTATAAATAATTATAAAAATTATCCTCATAAATATAGACGTATATAGAGGATAATATGGCAGTAAAGGTGAGGACAACGAATGGAACCGTACAGAAATAGTATAAATAATTATAAAAATTATCTCATAAATATAGACGTATATTGAAGGATAATATATGTCAGTAAAGGTGAGGACAACAGTCGTAACAATGTAAAAATAGTAAAAATAATTATAAAATTATCTCATTAATATAGACGTATATTGAAGTATAATATGGCAGTAAAGGTGAGGACAACAGTCGGAACAATGTAAATAGTAGAAATAATTATAAAAATTATCTCATAAATATAGACGTATATTGAAGGATAATATGGCAGTAAAGGTGAGGACAACAGTCGGAACAATGTAAATAGTAAAAATAATTATAAAAAAATTATCTCATAAATATAGACGTATATTGAAGGATAATATGGCAATGAGTGAGGACAACAGTCGGAACAATGTAAATAGTGTAAATTGTTAGAATACCACATTTCAGAAATATAGAGCGATAGCAATAGTGAATATGGCAACAAGGATGAGGACAACAGTCGGAACAATGTAAATGATATAAATAATTATAAAAATTATCTCATAAATATAGACGTATATTGAAAGGATAATATAGTAAAAGGTGAGGACAACGAGTGGGAACTAATGTAAATAGTATAAATAATTATAAAAATTATCTCATAAATATAGACGTATATTGAAGTATAATATGGCAGTAAAGGTGAGGACAATAGTCAGATCAATATAAATAATAAAAATAATATAAGAATTTTCATAAATATGACATATATTGAAGGATAATATGGCAGTAAAGGGGAGGACAACAGTCGGAACAATGTAAATAGTAGAAATAATTATAAAAATTATCTCATAAATATAGACGTATATTGAAGGATAATATGGCAGTAAGAGTGAGGAACACTTAGTCAGACAATGTAAATAGTAAAAATAATTATAAAAATTATCTCATAAATATAGACATATATATGGATAATATGGCAGTAAAGGTGAAAAGGGACAACAGTCGGAACAATGTAAATAGTAAAAATAATTATAAAATTATCTCATAAATATAGCCGTATATTGAAGGATAATATGGCAATAAAGGTGAGGACAACAGTCGGAACAATGTAAATATTAAAAATAATTATAAAATTATCTCATAAATATAGACGTATATTGAAAAATTAATATGGCAGTAAGGTGAGACAACAGTCGGAACAATGTAAATAGTAAAAATAATTATAGGTATATAAATATAGACGTATATTGAAGGATAATATGGCAGTAAAGGGAGGACAACAGTCGGAACAGCTGTAAATAATAAAAATAATTATAAAAAATTATCTCATAAATATGAACGTATATTGAAGGATAATATGGCAGTAAAGGTGAGGACAACAGTCGGAACAATGTAAATAGTAAAAATAATTATAAAATATCTCGTAAATATTGGCATATATATAAGGATAATATGGCAGTAAAGGTGAGGACAAAAGTCGGAACAATGTAAATAGTAAAAATAATTATAAAAATTATCTCATAAATATAGACGTATATTGAAGGATAATATGGCAGTAAAGGTGAGGACAACAGTCGGAACAATGTAAATAGTAAAAATAAATATAAAAATTATCTCATAAATATAGACGTATATTGAAGGATAATATGGCAGTAAAGGTGAGGACAACAGTCGGAACAATGTAAATAGTAAAAATAATTATAAAAATTATCTCATAAATATAGACGTATATTGAAGGATAATATGGCAGTAAAGGTGAGGACAACAGTCGGAACAATGTAAACAGTGTAAATTGTTAGAATACCACATTTCAGAAATATAGAGCGATATCAACCGTGAATATGGCAACAAGGATGAGGACAACAGTCGGAAAATTGTAAATAGTATAAATAATTATAAAAGAATTATTATCTCATAAATATAGACGTATATTGAAGGATAATATGGCAATAAAGGTAGAGGACAACAGTCGGAACAATGTAAATAGTAAAAATAATTATAAAAATTATCTCATAAATATAGACGTATGTTGAAGGATAATATGGCAATAAAAGGTGGGGATAACGGTCAGACAATGTAAATAGTAAAAAAATAATTATAAAAATTATCTCATAAATATAGACATGTATTGAAGGATAATATAGCAATAAAAGTGAGGATATGGTCGGAACAATGTAAATAGTAAAAATAATTGTAAAAATTATCATATATATAGACGTAGTAGGATAATATTCAACTTTGACAAAAATTGGACAACAGTCGGAACAATGTAAATAGTAAAAATAATTATAAGAATTATCTCATAAATATAGACGTATATTGAAGGATAATATGTTGATAAAGGTGAGGACAACAGTCGGAACAATGTAAACAGTGTAAATTGTTAGAATACCACATTTCAGAAATATAGAGCGATATCAATAGTGAATATGGCAACAAGGATGAGGACAACAGTCGGAACAATGTAAATAGTATAAATAATTATAAAATTATCATCTGTAAATATGAACGTATGTTGAAGGATAATGGCAGTAAGATGAGACAACAATTGAGACAATGTAAATAGTATAAATAATTGTAAAGTGTATCTCATAAATATAGACGTATATTGAAGGATAATATGTCAGTAAAGGTGAGGACAACAGTCGGAACAATGTAAATAGTATAAATAATTATAAAAATTATCTCATAAATATAGACGTATATTGAAGTATAATATGGCAGTAAAGGTGAGGACAACAGTCGGATCAATGTAAATAGTAAAAATAATTATAAAAATTTTCTCATAAATATAGACGTATATTGAAGGATAATACTATGTATGATAAAGGGGAGGACAACAGTCGGAACAATGTAAATAGTAAAAATAATTATAAAAATTATCTCATAAATATAGACGTATATTGAGAGATAATATGGCAGTAAGGTGGTTATAGATGAACAATGTAAATAGTAAAAATAATTATAAAAATTATCTATATGACAATATGAATATATTGAAGGATAATATACATGAAGTAAAGTGAGGACAACAGTCGGAACAATGTTAATAGTAAAAATAATTATAAAATTATCTCATAAATATAGACGTATATTGAAGGATAATATGGCAGTAAAGGTGAGGACAACAGTCGGAACAATGTAAATAGTAAAAATAATTAAAAAAATTATCTCTATTAAATATGGAGGCAATATGAAGGATAATATATGCTTTGATAAAGGTGAGGACAACAGTCGGAACAATGTAAACAGTGTAATTGTTAGAATACTACAATTCAGAAATATAGAGCGATATCAACAGTGAATATGGCAACAAGGATGAGGACAACAGTCAGAACAGTATTAATGGTAAATAATTATAAATTGTCTAAATATAGACAATATTGTGAAGGATAATGGCAATAAGGTGAGGACAACAGTCAGAACAATGTAAATAGTAAAAATAATTATAAAAATTATCTCATAATTAGACGTATATTGAAGGATAATGTAGCAATAAAGGTGAGGACAACAGTCGGAACAATGTAAATAGTAAAAATAATTATAAAAAATTATCTCATAAATATGAACGTATATTGAAGGATAATATGGCAATAAGGGCAGGACAACAGTCAGATATTTTTAATATTAAAAATAATTATAAAAAGAATTATCTCCAACATATATAGACGTATATTGAAGGATAATATGGCAATAAAGGTGAGGACAACAGTCGGAACAATGTAAATAGTAAAAATAATTATAAAAAATTATCTCGCAATATGAATAATATATTGAAGGATAATATGGCAGTAGAGTGAGGACAACAGTCAGAACAATAAACAAGTGTAAATTGTTAGAATACCACATTTCAGAAATATGAAACGATATCAATGATGAATATGGCAACAGATGAGGACAACAGTCGGAACAATGTAAATAGTATAAGTAATTATAAAGAATTATCTCATAAATATAGACGTATATTGAAGGATAATATGGCAGTAAAGGTAGAGACAGCAATTCCCGATTAATGTAAATATTATAATAATTGTAAAAATTATCATGAATATAGACGTATATTGAAGGATAATATATCAGTAAAGGTGAGGACAACAGTCGGAACAATGTAAATAGTATAAATAATTATAAAAATTATCTCATAAATATAGACGTGTATTGAAGTATAATATGGCAGTAAAGGTGAGGACAACAGTCGGATCAATGTAAATAGTAAAAATAATTATAAAAATCTTCTCATAAATATAGACGTATATTGAAGGATAATATGGCAGTAAAGGGGAGGACAACAGTCGGAACAATGTAAATAGTAAAAATAATTATAAAAATTATCTCATAAATATAGACGTATATTGAAGGATAATATGGCAGTAAAGGTGAGGACAACAGTCGGAACAATGTAAATAGTAAAAATAATTATAAAAATTATCTCATAAATATAGACATATATATAAGGATAATATGGCAGTAAAGGTGAGGACAACAGTCGGAACAATGTAAATAGTAAAAATAATTATAAAAATTATCTCATAAATATAGCCGTATATTGAAGGATAATATGGCAATAAAGGTGAGGACAACAGTCGGAACAATGTAAATAGTAAAAATAATTATAAAAATTATCTCATAAATATAGACGTATATTGAAGGATAATATGGCAGTAAAGGTGAGGACAACAGTCGGAACAATGTAAATAGTCAAAATAATTATAAAAATTATCTCATAAATATAGACGTATATTGAAGGATAATATGGCAGTAAAGGTGAGGACAACAGTCGGAACAATGTAAATAGTAAAAATAATTATAAAAATTATCTCATAAATATAGACGTATATTGAAGGATAATATGGCAGTAAAGGTGAAGACAACAGTCGGAACAATGTAAATAGTAAAAATAATTATAAAAATTATCTCATAAATATAGACGTATATTGAAGGATAATATGGCAGTAAAGGTGAGGACAACAGTCGGAACAATGTAAATAGTGTAAATTGTTAGAATACCACATTTCAGAAATATAGAGCGATATCAATAGTGAATATGGCAACAAGGATGAGGACAACAGTCGGAACAATGTAAATAGTATAAATAATTATAAAAATTATCTCATAAATATAGACGTATATTGAAGTATGATATGGCAGTAAAGGTGAGGACAACAGTCGGATCAATGTAAATAGTAAAAATAATTATAAAAATTTTCTCATAAATATAGACGTATATTGAAGGATAATATGGCAGTAAAGGGGAGGACAACAGTCGGAACAATGTAAACAGTGTAAATTGTTAGAATACCACATTTCAGAAATATAGAGTGATATCAATAGTGAATATGGCAACAAGGATGAGGACAACAGTCGGAACAATGTAAATAGTATAAATAATTATAAAAATTATCTCATAAATATAGACGTATATTGAAGGATAATATGGCAATAAAGGTGAGGACAACAGTCGGAACAATGTAAATAGTAAAAATAATTATAAAAATTATCTCATAAATATAGACGTATATTGAAGGATAATATGGCAGTAAAGGTGAGGACAACAGTCGGAACAATGTAAATAGTATAAATAATTATAAAAATTATCTCATAAATATAGACGTATATTGAAGGATAATATGGCAATAAAGGTGAGGACAACAGTCGGAACAATGTAAATAGTAAAAATAATTATAAAAATTATCTCATAAATATAGACGTATATTGAAGGATAATATGGCAGTAAAGGTGAGGACAACAGTCGGAACAATGTAAATAGTAAAAATAATTATAAAAATTATCTCATAAATATAGACGTATATTGAAGGATAATATGGCAGTAAAGGTGAGGACAACAGTCGGAACAATGTAAATAGTAAAAATAAATATAAAAATTATCTCATAAATATAGACGTATATTGAAGGATAATATGGCAGTAAAGGTGAGGACAACAGTCGGAACAATGTAAATAGTATAAATAATTATAAAAATTATCTCATAAATATAGACGTATATTGAAGGATAATATGGCAGTAAAGGTGAGGACAACAGTCGGAACAATGTAAATAGTATAAATAATTATAAAAATTATCTCATAAATATAGACGTATATTGAAGGATAATATGGCAATAAAGGTGAGGACAACAGTCGGAACAATGTAAATAGTAAAAATAATTATAAAAATTATCTCATAAATATAGACGTATATTGAAGGATAATATGGCAGTAAAGGTGAGGACAACAGTCGGAACAATGTAAATAGTAAAAATAATTATAAAAATTATCTCATAAATATAGACGTATTTTGAAGGATAATATGGCAGTAAAGGTGAGGACAACAGTCGGAACAATGTAAATAGTAAAAATAATTATAAAAATTATCTCATAAATATAGCCGTATATTGAAGGATAATATGGCAATAAAGGTGAGGACAACAGTCGGAACAATGTAAATAGTAAAAATAATTATAAAAATTATCTCATAAATATAGACGTATATTGAAGAATAATATGGCAGTAAAGGTGAGGACAACAGTCGGAACAATGTAAATAGTAAAAATAATTATAAAAATTTTCTCATAAATATAGACGTATATTGAAGGATAATATGGCAGTAAAGGGGAGGACAACAGTCGGAACAATGTAAATAGTAAAAATAATTATAAAAATTATCTCATAAATATAGACGTATATTGAAGGATAATATGGCAGTAAAGGTGAGGACAACAGTCGGAACAATGTAAATAGTAAAAATAATTATAAAAATTATCTCGTAAATATTGGCATATATATAAGGATAATATGGCAGTAAAGGTGAGGACAAAAGTCGGAACAATGTAAATAGTAAAAATAATTATAAAAATTATCTCATAAATATAGACGTATATTGAAGGATAATATGGCAGTAAAGGTGAGGACAACAGTCGGAACAATGTAAATAGTAAAAATAAATATAAAAATTATCTCATAAATATAGACGTATATTGAAGGATAATATGGCAGTAAAGGTGAGGACAACAGTCGGAACAATGTAAATAGTATAAATAATTATAAAAATTATCTCATAAATATAGACGTATATTGAAGGATAATATGGCAATAAAAGGTGAGGACAACAGTCGGAACAATGTAAATAGTAAAAATAATTATAAAAATTATCTCATAAATATAGACGTATATTGAAGGATAATATGGCAGTAAAGGTGAGGACAACAGTCGGAACAATGTAAATAGTAAAAATAATTATAAAAATTATCTCATAAATATAGACGTATATTGAAGGATAATATGGCAGTAAAGGTGAGGACAACAGTCGGAACAATGTAAATAGTAAAAATAAATATAAAATTATCTCATAAATATAGACGTATATTGAAGGATAATATGGCAGTAAAGGTGAGGACAACAGTCGGAACAATGTAAATAGTATAAATAATTATAAAAATTATCTCATAAATATAGACGTATATTGAAGGATAAGGCAGTAAAGGTGAGGACAACAGTCGGAACAATGTAAATAGTATAAATAATTATAAAAATTATCTCATAAATATAGACGTATATTGAAGGATAATATAGCAATAAAGTTGAGGACAACAGTCGGAACAATGTAAATAGTAAAAATAATTATAAAAATTATCTCATAAATATAGACGTATATTGAAGGATAATATGGCAGTAAAGGTGAGGACAACAGTCGGAACAATGTAAATAGTAAAAATAATTATAAAAATTATCTCATAAATATAGACGTATATTGAAGGATAATATGGCAGTAAAGGTGAGGACAACAGTCGGAACAAAGTAAATAGTAAAAATAAATATAAAAATTATCTCATAAATATAGACGTATATTGAAGGTTAATATGGCAACAAAGGTGAGGACAACAGTCGGAACAATGTAAATAGTATAAATAATTATAAAAATTATCTCATAAATATAGACGTATATTGAAGGATAATATGGCAGTAAAGGTGAGGACAACAGTCGGAACAATGTAAATAGTAAAAATAATTATAAAAATTATCTCATAAATATAGACGTATATTGAAGGATAATATGGCAGTAAAGGTGAGGACAACAGTCGGAACAATGTAAATAGTAAAAATAATTATAAAAATTATCTCATAAATATAGACGTATATTGAAGGATAATATGGCAGTAAAGGTAGAAGACAACAGTCGGAACAATGTAAATAGTAAAAATAATTATAAAAATTATCTCATAAATATAGACGTATATTGAAGGATAATATGGCAGTAAAGGTGAGGACAACAGTCGGAACAATGTAAATAGTGTAAATTGTTAGAATACCACATTTCAGAAATATAGAGCGATATCAATAGTGAATATGGCAACAAGGATGAGGACAACAGTCGGAACAATGTAAATAGTATAAATAATTATAAAGTATCTCATAAATATAGACGTATATTGAAGTATGATATGGCAGTAAAGGTGAGGACAACAGTCGGATCAATGTAAATAGTAAAAATAATTATAAAAATTTTCTCATAAATATAGACGTATATTGAAGGATAATATGGCAGTAAAGGGGAGGACAACAGTCGGAACAATGTAAATAGTAAAAATAATTATAAAAATTATCTCATAAATATAGACGTATATTGAAGGATAATATGGCAGTAAAGGTGAGGACAACAGTCGGAACAATGTAAATAGTAAAAATAATTATAAAAATTATCTCATAAATATAGACATATATATAAGGATAATATGGCAGTAAAGGTGAGGACAACAGTCGGAACAATGTAAATAGTAAAAATAATTATAAAAATTATCTCATAAATATAGACGTATATTGAAGGATAATATGGCAATAAAGGTGAGGACAACAGTCGGAACAATGTAAATAGTAAAAATAATTATAAAAATTATCTCATAAATATAGACGTATATTGAAGGATAATATGGCAGTAAAGGTGAGGACAACAGTCGGAACAATGTAAATAGTAAAAATAATTATAAAAATTATCTCATAAATATAGACGTATTTTGAAGGATAATATGGCAGTAAAGGTGAGGACAACAGTCGGAACAATGTAAATAGTAAAAATAATTATAAAAATTATCTCATAAATATAGACGTATATTGAAGGATAATATGGCAGTAAAGGTGAGGACAACAGTCGGAACAATGTAAATAGTAAAAATAATTATAAAAATTATCTCATAAATATAGACGTATATTGAAGGATAATATGGCAGTAAAGGTGAGGACAACAGTCGGAACAATGTAAATAGTGTAAATTGTTAGAATACCACATTTCAGAAATATAGAGCGATATCAATAGTGAATATGGCAACAAGGATGAGGACAACAGTCGGAACAATGTAAATAGTATAAATAATTATAAAAATTATCTCATAAATATAGACGTATATTGAAGGATAATATGGCAATAAAGGTGAGGACAACAGTCGGAACAATGTAAATAGTAAAAATAATTATAAAAATTATCTCATAAATATAGACGTATATTGAAGGATAATATGGCAATAAAGGTGAGGACAACAGTCGGAACAATGTAAATAGTAAAAATAATTATAAAAATTATCTTTAAATATAGACGTATATTGAAGGATAATATGTCAGTAAAGGTGAGGACAACAGTCGGAACAATGTAAATAGTATAAATAATTATAAAAATTATCTCATAAATATAGACGTATATTGAAGGATAATATGGCAGTAAAGGTGAGGACAACAGTCGGAACAATGTAAATATTACAAATAATTATAAATATTATCTCATAAATATAGACATATATATATGGATAATATGGCAGTAAAGGTGAGGACAACAGTCGGAACAATGTAAATAGTATAAATAATTATAAAAATTATCTCATAAATATAGACGTATATTGAAGGATAATATGGCAGTAAAGGTGAGGACAACAGTCGGAACAATGTAAATAGTATAAATAATTATAAAAATTATCTCATAAATATAGACGTATATTGAAGGATAATATGGCAGTAAAGGTGAGGACAACAGTCGGAACAATGTAAATAGTAAAAATAATTATAAAAATTATCTCATAAATATAGATGTATATTGAAGGATAATATGTCAGTAAAGGTGAGGACAACAGTCGGAACAATGTAAATAGTATGAATAATTATGAAAATTATCTCATAAATATAGACGTATATTGAAGGATAATATGGCAGTAAAGGTGAGGACAACAGTCGGAACAATGTAAATAGTAAAAATAATTATAAAAATTATCTCATAAATATAGACGTATATTGAAGAATAATATGGCAGTAAAGGGGAGGACAACAGTCGGAACAATGTAAATAGTATAAATAATTATAAAAATTATCTCATAAATATAGACGCATATTGAAGGATAATATGGCAATAAAGGTGAGGACAACAGTCGGAACAATGTAAATAGTAAAAATAATTATAAAAATTATCTTATAAATATAGACGTATATTGAAGGATAATATGGCAATAAAGGTGAGGACAACAGTCGGAACAATGTAAATAGTAAAAATAATTATAAAAATTATCTCATAAATATAGACGTATATTGAAGGATAATATGTCAGTAAAGGTGAGGACAACAGTCGGAACAATGTAAATAGTATAAATAATTATAAAAATTATCTCATAAATATAGACGTATATTGAAGGATAATATGGCAGTAAAGGTGAGGACAACAGTCGGAACAATGTAAATATTAAAAATAATTATAAAAATTATCTCATATATATAGACATATATATATGGATAATATGGCAGTAAAGGTGAGGACAACAGTCGGAACAATGTAAATAGTATAAATAATTATAAAAATTATCTCATAAATATAGACGTATATTGAAGGATAATATGGCAGTAAAGGTGATGACAACAGTCGGAACAATGTGAATAGTATAAATAATTATAAAAATTATCTCATAAATAGAGACGTATATTGAAGGATAATATGGCAGTAAAGGTGAGGACAACAGTCGGAACAATGTAAATAGTAAAAATAATTATAAAAATTATCTCATAAATATAGACGTATATTGAAGGATAATATGTCAGTAAAGGTGAGGACAACAGTCGGAACAATGTAAATAGTATGAATAATTATAAAAATTATCTCATAAATATAGACGTATATTGAAGGATAATATGGCAGTAAAGGTGAGGACAACAGTCGGAACAATGTAAATAGTAAAAATAATTATAAAAATTATCTCATAAATATAGACGTATATAGAAGGATAATATGGCAGTAAAGGTGAGGACAACAGTCGGAACAATGTAAATAGTAAAAATAATTATAAAAATTATCTCATAAATATAGACGTATATTGAAGGATAATATGGCAGTAAAGGTGAGGACAACAGTCGGAACAATGTAAATAGTAAAAATAATTATAAAAATTATCTCATAAATATAGACGTATATTGAAGGATAATATGGCAATAAAGGTGAGGACAACAGTCGGAACAATGTAAATAGTAAAAATAATTATAAAAATTATCTCATAAATATAGACGTATATTGAAGTATAATATGGCAGTAAAGGTGAGGACAACAGTCGGAACAATGTAAATAGTAAAAATAATTATAAAAATTATCTCATGAATATAGACGTATATTGAAGGATAATATGGCAGTAAAGGTGAGGACAACAGTCGGAACAATGTAAATAGTAAAAATAATTATAAAAATTATCTCATATATATAGACGTATATTGAAGGATAATATGGCAATAAAGGTGAGGACAACAGTCGGAACAATGTAAATAGTAAACATAATTATAAAAATTATCTCATAAATATAGACGTATATTGAAGGATAATATGTCAATAAAGGTGAGGACAACAGTCGGAACAATGTAAATAGTAAAAATAATTATAAAAATTATCTCATAAATATAGGCGTATATTGAAGGATAATATGGCAGTAAAGGTGAGGACAACAGTCGGAACAATGTAAATAGTAAAAATAATTATAAAAATTATCTCATAAATATAGACGTATATTGAAGGATAATATGTCAGTAAAGGTGAGGACAACAGTCGGAACAATGTAAATAGTATGAATAATTATAAAAATTATCTCATAAATATAGACGTATATTGAAGGATAATATGGCAGTAAAGGTGAGGACAACAGTCGGAACAATGTAAATAGTAAAAATAATTATAAAAATTATCTCATAAATATAGACGTATATTGAAGAATAATATGGCAGTAAAGGGGAGGACAACAGTCGGAACAATGTAAATAGTAAAAATAATTATAAAAATCATCTCATAAATATAGACGTATATTGAAGTATAATATGGCAGTATAGGTGAGGACAACAGTCGGAACAATGTAAATAGTAAAAATAATTATAAAATTATCTGTGTAAATATAGACATATATATAAGGATAATATGGCAGTAAGGTAAAGGACAACAGTCGGAACAATGTAAATAGTAAAAATAATTATAAAAATTATCTCATAAATATAGACGTATATAGAAGGATAATATGGCAGTAAAGGTGTAGACAACAGTCGGAGACAATGTAAATAGTAAAAATAATTATAAAAATTATCTCATAAATATAGACGTATATTGAAGGATAATATGGCAGTAAAGGAGTGAGGACAACAGTCGGAACAATGTAAATAGTAAAAATAATTATAAAAATTATCTCATAAATATAGACGTGTATTGAAGGATAATGGCAATAAAGGTGAGGACAACAGTCGGAACAATGTAAATAGTAAAAATAATTATAAAAATTATCTCATAAATATAGACGTATATTGAAGAGTATAATATGGCAGTAAAGGTGAGGACAACAGTCAGAACAATGTAAATAGTAAAAATAATTACAAAAAATTATCTCATGAATATGAACGTATATTGAAGGATAATATGGCAATAAAGGTGGGGACAACAGTCGGAACAATGTAAATAGTAAAAATAATTATAAAAAATTATCTCATAAATATGAACGTATATTGAAGGATAATATGGCAGTAAAGTGAGATAACGGTCGGAACAATGTAAATAGTAAAAATAATTATAAAAATTATCTCATAAATATAGACATATGTTGAAGGTTAATATGGCAGTAAAGGTGAGAAAACAGTCAGAACAATGAGAAAGTAGTAAAAATAATTATAGTATCTCATAAATATGAACGTATATTGCTGAAGGATAATATGGCAGTAAAGGTGAGGACAACAGTCGGAACAATGTAAATAGTGTAAATTGTTAGAATACATTTCAGAAAGATAGAGCGATATCAATAGTGAATATAGCATAAGGATGAGGACAACAGTCAGAACAATGTAAATAGTGTAAATAATTATAAAAATTATCTCATAAATATAGACGTATATTGAAGATAATATGGCAATAAAGGTGAGGACAACAGTTGGAACAATGTAAATAGTAAAAATAATTATAAAAAATTATCTCATAATTATGAGCGTATATTGAAGGATAATGGTAAAGGTGAAGACAACAGTCGGAACAATGTAAATAGTAAAAATAATTATAAAAATTATCATAAATATAGACGTATGTTGAGGGATAATATGGCAGTAAAGGTGAGGACAACAGTCGGAACTATAAATAGTATAAATAATTATGAAAATTATCTCATAAATATAGACGTATATTGAAGGATAATAATAAAGGTGGGGACAACAGTCAGACAATGTAAATAGTAAAAATAATTATAAAAATTATCTCGCGAATATGAACGTATATTGAAGGATAATAACGATAAAGGTGAAGACAACAGTCGGAACAATGTAAATAGTAAAAATAATTATAAAAATTATCTCATAAATATAGACGTATATTGAAGGATAATATGTTGATAAAGGTGAACAACAGTCGGAACAATGTAAATAATACAAAAGATAATTATAAAAAATTATCTCATAAATATGAACGTATATTGAAGTATAATATGGCAATAAAGGTGAGGACAACAGTCGGAACAATGTAAATAGTAAAAATAATTATAAAAATTATCTCATAAATATAGACGCATATTGAAGGATAATATGGCAGTAAAGGTGAGGACAACAGTCGGAACAATGTAAATAGTAAAAATAATTATAAAAATTATCTCATGAATATAGACGTATATTGAAGGATAATATGGCAGTAAAGGTGAGGACAACAGTCGGAACAATGTAAATAGTAAAAATAATTATAAAAATTATCTCATAAATATAGGCGTATATTGAAGGATAATATGGCAGTAAAGGTGAGGACAACAGTCGGAACAATGTAAATAGTAAAAATAATTATAAAAATTATCTCATAAATATAGACGTATATTGAAGGTTAATATGGCAGTAAAGGTGAGGAAAACAGTCGGAACAATGTAAATAGTAAAAATAATTATAAAAATTATCTCATAAATATAGACGTATATTGAAGGATAATATGGCAGTAAAGGTGAGGACAACAGTCGGAACAATGTAAATAGTGTAAATTGTTAGAATACCACATTTCAGAAAGATAGAGCGATATCAATAGTGAATATGGCAACAAGGATGAGGACAACAGTCGGAACAATGTAAATAGTATAAATAATTATAAAAATTATCTCATAAATATAGACGTATATTGAAGGATAATATGGCAATAAAGGTGAGGACAACAGTTGGAACAATGTAAATAGTAAAAATAATTATAAAAATTATCTCATAAATATAGGCGTATATTGAAGGATAATATGGCAGTAAAGGTGAGGACAACAGTCGGAACAATGTAAATAGTAAAAATAATTATAAAAATTATCTCATAAATATAGACGTATATTGAAGGATAATATGGCAGTAAAGGTGAGGACAACAGTCGGAACTATGTAAATAGTATAAATAATTATGAAAATTATCTCATAAATATAGACGTATATTGAAGGATAATATGGCAATAAAGGTGAGGACAACAGTCGGAACAATGTAAATAGTAAAAATAATTATAAAAATTATCTCATGAATATAGACGTATATTGAAGGATAATATGGCAGTAAAGGTGAGGACAACAGTCGGAACAATGTAAATAGTAAAAATAATTATAAAAATTATCTCGTAAATATAGACGTATATTGAAGGATAATATGGCAGTAAAGGTGAGGACAACAGTCGGAACAATGTAAATAGTAAAAATAATTATAAAAATTATCTCATAAATATAGACGTATATTGAAGTATAATATGGCAATAAAGGTGAGGACAACAGTCGGAACAATGTAAATAGTAAAAATAATTATAAAAATTATCTCATAAATATAGACGTATATTGAAGGATAATATGGCAGTAAAGGTGAGGACAACAGTCGGAACAATGTAAATAGTAAAAATAATTATAAAAATTATCTCATGAATATAGACGTATATTGAAGGATAATATGGCAGTAAAGGTGAGGACAACAGTCGGAACAATGTAAATAGTGTAAATTGTTAGAATACCACATTTCAGAAAGATAGAGCGATATCAATAGTGAATATGGCAACAAGGATGAGGACAACAGTCGGAACAATGTAAATAGTATAAATAATTATAAAAATTATCTCATAAATATAGACGTATATTGAAGGATAATGTGGCAATAAAGGTGAGTACAACAGTCGGAACAATGTAAATAGTAAAAATAATTATAAAATTATTCTGTAAATATAGCGTATATTGAAGGATAATATGGCAGTAAAGGCGTATATTTTCAACAGTCAGAACAATGTAAATAGTAAAAATAATTATAAAAAAATTATCTCATAAATATAGACGTATATTGAAGGATAATATGGTGAATAAAGAGGATGTAACAGTCGGAACAATGTAAATAGTAAAAATAATTATAAAAATTATCTCATATAAATATAGAATGCATGTTGAAGGATTATATGGCAGTAAAGGAGTACAACAATGAACAATGTAAATAGTAAAAATAATTATAAAAATTATCTCATGAATATAGACGTATACGAAGGACATGACAGTAAAGGTGAGGACAACAGTCGGAACAAGGGAATATTAAAAAATAATTATAAAAAATTATCTCATAAACATAGACGTATATTGAAGGATAATATGGCAGTAAAGGTGGAGGTATAACAGTCGGAACATGAAGAAGAAAAATAATTATAAACATTCATGAATATAGACGTATATTGAAGGATAATATGGCAGTAAAAGGTGGAGTACAACAGTCGGAACAATGTAAGAAAATGTTAGAATACCACATTTCAGAAAGATAGATGATATCAATAGTGAATATGGCAACAAGGATGAGCAGCAATAGTCGGAACAATGTAAATAGTATAAATATCATAAAATTATCTTTAATAAATATAGACAGAAGGATAATATGGCAATAAAGGTGAGGACAACAGTCGGAACAATGTAAATAGTAAAAATAATTATAAAAATTATTCTTAAGTAAATATAGACATATTGAAGGATAATAAGGCAGTAAAGGTGAGGACAACAGCTGAACAATGTAAATAGTAAAAATAATTATAAAAATTATTCCCATAAATATAGACGTATATTGAAGGATAATATACATGGCAAGGTATATTGTAGTCGGAACAATAAATAGTAAAAATAATTATAAAAATTATCTCATAAATATAGACGTATGTTGAAGGATTATATGGCAGTAAAGGGCAGTGACAACAGTTTGAACAATGTAAATAGTAAAAATAATTATAAAAATTATCTCTATAATATAGACGTATATTGAAGGATAATATACAGTAAAGTGATAATAAACAGTCGGACCAATAAATAGTAAAAATAATTATGAAAATTATCTCATAAATATAATGTATATTGAAGGTTAATATGGCAGTAAAGGTGAGGACAAATAGTCGGAACAATGTAACAGTAGCAATAATTATAAATATTATCCTTACAAGACAGACGTATATTGGAAGTATAATATGGCAATAAAGGTGACAACAGTCGGAACAATGTAAATAGTAAAAATAATTAAAAATACATTCTACAAATATAGACGTATATTGAAGGGATAATATGGGTAAAGGTGGAGTAATAAATAATGGAAATAATGTACAGTAAAAATAATTATAAAAATTATCTCAAGGAATATAGACGTATATTAGTTAGATAAAATATGGCAGTAAAGGTGAGCTCAACAGCTGGAACAATGTAAATAGTGTAAAATTGTTAGAATACCACATTTCAGAAAGATAGAGCGATAACGAAGTAGTGAATATGGCAAATGCTAGATGAGGACAACAGTCGGAACAATGTAAATAGTATAAATAATTATAAAAATTATCTCATAAATATAGACGTATACGAAGGATAATATGGCATGAAGTTATGAGACAAATAGTTTGAACAATGTAAAATAGTAAAAATAATTATAAAATTATTCAGTAACATAGACGTATATTGAAGGATAATATGGCAGTAAGATAATGTTACTGGAACAATGAAAATAGTAAAAATAATTATAAAAATTATCTCATAAATATAGACGGATATTGAAGTATAATATGGCAGCAAAGGTGAGGACAACAGTCGGAACAATGTAAATAGTAAAAATAATTATAAAAATTATCTCATAAATATAGACGTATGTTGAAGGATTATATGGCAGTAAAGGTGAGGACAACAGTCGGAACAATGTAAATACTAAAAATAATTATAAAAATTATCTCATAAATATAGACGTATATTGAATGATAATATGGCAATAAAGGTGAGGACAACAGTCGGAACAATGTAAATAGTAAAAATAATTAAAAAATTATCTCATGAATATAGACGTATATTGAATGATAATATGGCAGTAAAGGTGAGGACAACAGTCGGAACAATGTAAATAGTAAAAATAATTATAAAAATTATCTCATAAATATAGACGTATATTGAAGGATAATATGGCAGTAAAGGTGAGGACAACAGTCGGAACAATGTAAATAGTAAAAATAATTATAAAAATTATCTCATAAATATAGACGTATGTTGAAGGATTATATGGCAGTAAAGGTGAGGACAACAGTCGGAACAATGTAAATAGTAAAAATAATTATAAAAATTATCTCATAAATATAGACGTATATTGAAGGATAATATGGCAATAAAGGTGAGGACAACAGTCGGAACAATGTAAATAGTAAAAATAATTATAAAAATTATCTCATAAATATAGACGTATATTGAAGGATAATATGGCAGTAAAGGTGAGGACAACAGTCGGAACAATGTAAACAGTGTAAATTGTTAGAATACCACATTTCAGAAATATAGAGCGATATCAATAGTGAATATGGCAACAAGGATGAGGACAACAGTCGGAACAATGTAAATAGTATAAATAATTATAAAAATTAACTCATAAATATAGACGTATATTGAAGGATAATATGGCAATAAAGGTGAGGACAACAGTCGGAACAATGTAAATAGTAAAAATAATTATAAAAATTATCTCATAAATATAGACGTATATTGAAGGATAATATGGCAGTAAAGGTGAGGACAACAGTCGGAACAATGTAAATAGTAAAAATAATTATAAAAATTATCTCATAAATATAGACGTATATTGAATGATAATATGGCAATAAAGGTGAGGACAACAGTCGGAACAATGTAAATAGTAAAAATAATTATAAAAATTATCTCATAAATATAGACGTATGTTGAAGGATTATATGGCAGTAAAGGTGAGGACAACAGTCGGAACAATGTAAATACTAAAAATAATTATAAAAATTATCTCATAAATATAGACGTATATTGAAGGATAATATGGCAGTAAAGGTGAGGACAACAGTCGGAACAATGTAAATAGTAAAAATAATTATAAAAATTATCTCATAAATATAGACGTATATTGAAGGATAATATGGCAGTAAAGGTGAGGACAACAGTCGGAACAATGTAAATAGTGTAAATTGTTAGAATACCACATTTCAGAAAGATAGAGCGATATCAATAGTGAATATGGCAACAAGGATGAGGACAACAGTCGGAACAATGTAAATAGTATAAATAATTATAAAAATTATCTCATAAATATAGACGTATATTGAAGTATAATATGGCAATAAAGGTGAGGACAACAGTCGGAACAATGTAAATAGTAAAAATAATTATAAAAATTATCTCATAAATATAGACGTATATTGAAGGATAATATGGCAATAAAGGTGAGGACAACAGTCGGAACAATGTAAATAGTAAAAATAATTATAAAAATTATCTCATAAATATAGACGTATATTGAAGGATAATATGGCAGTAAAGGTGAGGACAACAGTCGGAACTATGTAAATAGTATAAATAATTATGAAAATTATCTCATAAATATAGACGTATATTGAAGGATAATATGGCAATAAAGGTGAGGACAACAGTCGGAACAATGTAAATAGTAAAAATAATTATAAAAATTATCTCATAAATATAGACGTATATTGAAGGATAATATGGCAGTAAAGGTGAGGACATCAGTCGGAACAATGTAAATAGTAAAAATAATTATAAAAATTATCTCATAAATATAGACGTATATTGAAGGATAATATGGCAGTAAAGGTGAGGACAACAGTCGGAACAATGTAAATAGTAAAAATAATTATAAAAATTATCTCATAAATATAGACGTATGTTGAAGGATTATATGGCAGTAAAGGTGAGGACAACAGTCGGAACAATGTAAATAGTAAAAATAATTATAAAAATTATCTCATAAATATAGACGTATATTGAATGATAATATGGCAATAAAGGTGAGGACAACAGTCGGAACAATGTAAATAGTAAAAATAATTATAAAAATTAACTCATGAATATAGACGTATATTGAAGGATAATATGGCTTTAAAGGTGAGGAAAACAGTCGGAACAATGTAAATATTAAAAATAATTATAAAAATTATCTCATAAATATAGACGTATATTGAAGGATAATATGGCAGTAAAGGTGAGGACAACAGTCGGAACAATGTAAATAGTAAAAATAATTATAAAAATTATCTCATAAATATAGACGTATGTTGAAGGATTATATGGCAGTAAAGGTGAGGACAACAGTCGGAACAATGTAAATAGTAAAAATAATTATAAAAATTATCTCATAAATATAGACGTATATTGAAGGATAATATGGCAATAAAGGTGAGGACAACAGTCGGAACAATGTAAATAGTAAAAATAATTATAAAAATTATCTCATAAATATAGACGTATATTGAAGGATAATATGGCAGTAAAGGTGAGGACAACAGTCGGAACAATGTAAACAGTGTAAATTGTTAGAATACCACATTTCAGAAATATAGAGCGATATCAATAGTGAATATGGCAACAAGGATGAGGACAACAGTCGGAACAATGTAAATAGTATAAATAATTATAAAAATTATCTCATAAATATAGACGTATATTGAAGGATAATATGGCAATAAAGGTGAGGACAACAGTCGGAACAATGTAAATAGTAAAAATAATTATAAAAATTATCTCATAAATATAGACGTATATTGAAGGATAATATGGCAGTAAAGGTGAGGACAACAGTCGGAACAATGTAAATAGTAAAAATAATTATAAAAATTATCTCATAAATATAGACGTATATTGAATGATAATATGGCAATAAAGGTGAGGACAACAGTCGGAACAATGTAAATAGTAAAAATAATTATAAAAATTATCTCATAAATATAGACGTATGTTGAAGGATTATATGGCAGTAAAGGTGAGGACAACAGTCGGAACAATGTAAATAGTAAAAATAATTATAAAAATTATCTCATAAATATAGACGTATATTGAAGGATAATATGGCAGTAAAGGTGAGGACAACAGTCGGAACAATGTAAATAGTAAAAATAATTATAAAAATTATCTCATAAATATAGACGTGTATTGAAGGATAATATGGCAGTAAAGGTGAGGACAACAGTCGGAACAATGTAAATAGTGTAAATTGTTAGAATACCACATTTCAGAAAGATAGAGCGATATCAATAGTGAATATGGCAACAAGGATGAGGACAACAGTCGGAACAATGTAAATAGTATAAATAATTATAAAAATTATCTCATAAATATAGACGTATATTGAAGGATAATATGGCAATAAAGGTGAGGACAACAGTCGGAACAATGTAAATAGTAAAAATAATTATAAAAATTATCTCATAAATATAGACGTATATTGAAGGATAATATGGCAATAAAGGTGAGGACAACAGTCGGAACAATGTAAATAGTAAAAATAATTATAAAAATTATCTCATAAATATAGACGTATATTGAAGGATAATATGGCAGTAAAGGTGAGGACAACAGTCGGAACTATGTAAATAGTATAAATAATTATGAAAATTATCTCATAAATATAGACGTATATTGAAGGATAATATGGCAATAAAGGTGAGGACAACAGTCGGAACAATATAAATAGTAAAAATAATTATAAAAATTATCTCATAAATATAGACGTATATTGAAGGATAATATGGCAGTAAAGGTGAGGACAACAGTCGGAACAATGTAAATAGTAAAAATAATTATAAAAATTATCTCATAAATATAGACGTATATTGAAGGATAATATGGCAGTAAAGGTGAGGACAACAGTCGGAACAATGTAAATAGTAAAAATAATTATAAAAATTATCTCATAAATATAGACGTATATTGAAGTATAATATGGCAATAATGGTGAGGACAACAGTCGGAACAATGTAAATAGTAAAAATAATTATAAAAATTATCTCATAAATATAGACGTATATTGAAGGATAATATGGCAGTAAAGGTGAGGACAACAGTCGGAACAATGTAAATAGTAAAAATAATTATAAAAATTATCTCATGAATATAGACGTATATTGAAGGATAATATGGCAGTAAAGGTGAGGACAACAGTCGGAACAATGTAAATAGTAAAAATAATTATAAAAATTATCTCATAAATATAGACGTATATTGAATGATAATATGGCAATAAAGGTGAGGACAACAGTCGGAACAATGTAAATAGTAAAAATAATTATAAAAATTATCTCATATATATAGACGTATGTTGAAGGATTATATGGCAGTAAAGGTGAGGACAACAGTCGGAACAATGTAAATAGTAAAAATAATTATAAAAATTATCTCATAAATATAGACGTATATTGAAGGATAATATGGCAGTAAAGGTGAGGACAACAGTCGGAACAATGTAAATAGTATAAATAATTATAAAAATTATCTCATAAATATAGACGTATATTGAAGAATAATATGGCAATAAAGGTGAGGACAACAGTAGGAACAATGTAAATATTAAAAATAATTATAAAAATTATCTCATAAATATAGACGTATATTGAAGGATAATATGGCAGTAAAGGTGAGGACAGCAGTCGGAACAATGTAAATAGTAAAAATAATTATAAAAATTATCTCATAAATATAGACGTATATTGAAGGATAATAAGGCAGTAAAGGTGAGGACAACAGTCGGAACAATGTAAATAGTAAAAATATTTATAAAAATTATCTCATAAAGATAGACGTATATTGAAGAATAATATGGCAGTATAGGTGAGGACAACAGTCGGAACAATGTAAATAGTAAAAATAATTATAAAAATTATCTCATAAATATAGACGTATATTGAAGGATAATATGGCAGTAAAGGTGAGGACAACAGTCGGAACAATGTAAATAGTAAAAATAATTATAAAAATTTTTTCATAAATATAGACGTATATTGAAGGATAATATGGCTGTAAAGGTGAGGACAACAATCGGAACAATGTAAATAGTAAAAATAATTATAAAAATTATCTCATAAATATAGACGTATATTGAAGGATAATATGGCAATAAAGGTGAGGACAACAGTCGGAACAATGTAAATAGTATAAATAATTATAAATATTATCTCATAAATATAGACATATATTGAAGGATAATATGGCTGTAAAGGTGAGGACAACAGTCGGAACAATGTAAATAGTATAAATAATTATAAAAATTGTCCCATATATATAGACGTATATTGAAAGTTAATATGGCAGCAAAGGTGAGGACAACAGTCGGAACAATGTAAATAGTATAAATAATTATAAAAATTATCCCATAAATATAGACGTATATTGAAGGATAATATGGCAGCAAAGGTGAGGACAACAGTCGGAACAATGTAAATAGTATAAATAATTATAAAAATTATCCCATAAATATAGACGTATATTGAAGGATAATATGGCAATAAAGGTGAGGACAACAGTCGGAACAATGTAAATAGTATAAATAATTATAAAAATTATCCCATAAATATAGATGTATATTGAAGGATAATCTGGCAGCAAAGCTGAGGACAACAGTCGGAACAATGTAAATAGTATAAATAATTATAAAAATTATCCCATAAATATAGACGTATATTGAAGGATAATATGGCAGCAAAGGTGAGGACAACAGTCGGAACAATGTAAATAGTAAAAATAATTATAAAAATTTTCTCCTAAATATAGACGTATATTGAAGGATAATATGGCAGTAAAGGGGAGGACAACAGTCGGAACAATGTAAATAGTAAAAATATTTATAAAAATTATCTCATAAATATAGACGTATATTGAAGAATAATATGGCAGTAAAGGTGAGGACAACAGTCGGAACAATGTAAATAGTAAAAATAATTATAAAAATTATCTCATAAATATAGACGTATATTGAAGGATAATATGGCAGTAAAGGTGAGGACAACAGTCGGAACAATGTAAATAGTAAAAATAATTATAAAAATTTTCTCATAAATATAGACGTATATTGAAGGATAATATGACTGTAAAGGTGAGGACAACAGTCGGAACAATGTAAATAGTAAAAATAATTATAAAAATTATCTCATAAATATAGACGTATATTGAAGGATAATATGGCAATAAAGGTGAGGACAACAGTCGGAACAATGTAAATAGTATAAATAATTATTAAAATTATCTCATAAATATAGACATATATTGAAGGATGATATGGCTGTAAAGGTGAGGACAACAGTCGGAACAATGTAAATAGTATAAATAATTATAAAAATTATCCCATAAATATAGACGTATATTGAAGGTTAATATGGCAGCAAAGGTGAGGACAACAGTCGGAACAATGTAAATAGTATAAATAATTATAAAAATTATCTCATAAACATAGACGTATATTGAAGTATAATATGGCAGCAAAGGTGAGAACCGGAACAATGTAAATAGTATAAATAATTATAAAAATTATCATAAATATAGACGTATATTGAAGGATAATATGGCAATAAAGGTGAGGACAACAGTCGGAACAATGTAAATAGTATAAATAATTATAAAAATTATCCCATAAATATAGATGTATATTGAAAGATAATCTGGCGGCAAAAGACGCAGTCGGAACAATGTAAATCGTATAAATAATTATAAAAAATTATCCCATAAATATAGACGTATATTGAAGGATAATATGGCAGCAAAGGTGAGGACAACAGTCGGAACAATGTAAATAGTAAATATAATTATAAAAATTTTCTCATAAATATAGACGTATATTGAAGGATAATAAGTAAATGGGAGGACAACAGTCGGAACAATGTAAATAGTAAAAATAATTATAAAAATTATCTCATAAATATAGACGTATATTGAAGATAATATGGCTGTAAAGGTGGACAACAGTCGGAACAATGTAAATAATATAATAATTATAAAAATTATCCCATAAATATAGACGTATATTGAAGGTTAATATAGCAGCAAAGGGTAGGGACAACGATCGGAACAATGTAAATAGTAAAACCATTATAAAAATTATCTCATAAATATAGACGTATATTGAAGTATAATATGGCTGAAAATTGAGGACAACAGTCGGAACAATGTAAATAGTATAAATAATTATAAAAATTATCGCATAAATATAGACGTATATTGAAGTATAATATGGCTGTAAAGGTGGACAACAGTCGAGACAATGTAAATAATAAAAATAATTATAAAAATTATCGCATAAATATGAATATATTGAAGGTTAATATGACAAGGAGTGAGGTTAGTCGGAACAATGTAAATAGTATAAATAATTATAAAAATTATCATAAATATAGACGTATATTGAAGGATAATATGGCAGTAAAAATTGAGGACAACAGTCGGAACAATGTAAATATTACAAATAATTAAAAATTATCTCATAAATATAGACATATATATATGGACAATACTGGCAGTAAAAATTGAGGACAACAGTCGGAACAATGTAAATAGTATAAATAATTATAAAAATTATCGCATAAATATAGACATATATAGGTATAATATGGCTGTAAAGGTGAGGACAACAGTCGGAACAATGTAAATGGTATAAATAATTATAAAAAATTATCTCATAAATATAAGACGTATATTGAAGGATAATATGGCAACAAAGCTGAGGACAACAGTCGGAACAATGTAAATAGTATAAATAATTATAAAAATTATCCATAAATATAGACGTATATTGAAGTATAATATGGCAATAAGGTGAGGACAACAGTCGGAACAATGTAAATAATATAAATAATTATAAAGTATACATATGAATCATATTGAAGGATAATCTGGCAGCAAAGGTGAGGACAACAGTCGGAACAATGTAAATAGTATAAATAATTATAAAAATTATCTCATAAATATAGACGTATATTGAAGTATAATATGGCAGTAAAGGTGAGGACAACAGTCGGAACATTAACAAATAGTATAAATAATTATAAAAATTATCTCATAAATATAGACGTATATTGAAGGATAATATGGCAGTAAGCTTGAAAGTAAGGGACAACAGTCGGAACAATGTAAATAGTATAAATAATTATGAAAATTATCTCATAAATATAGACGTATATTGAAGGATAATATAACAGTAAGCAATGAGGACAACAGTCGGAACAATGTAATGAATATAAATAATTATAAAATTATCATATATATAGACGTATATTGAAGGATAATATGGCAGTAAACGTGAGGACAACAGTCGGAACAATGTAAAGAGTATAAATAATTATAAAAATTATCTCATAAATATAGACGTATATTGAAGGATAATATGGCAGTAAAGGTGAGGACAACAGTCGGAACAATGTAAATAGTATAAATAATTATAAAAATTATCTCATAAATATAGACGTATATTGAAGGATAATATGGCAATAAAGGTGAGGACAACAGTCGGAACAATGTAAATAGTATAAATAATTATAAAAATTATCTCATAAATATAGACGTATATTGAAGGATAATATGGCAGTAAAGGTGAGGACAACAGTCGGAACAATGTAAATAGTAAAAATAATTATAAAAATTATCTCATAAATATAGACGTATATTGAAGGATAATATGGCAGTAAAGGTGAGGACAACAGTCGGAACAATGTAAATAGTAAAAATAATTATAAAAATTATCTCATAAATATAGACGTATATTGAAGGATAATATGGCAGTAAAGGTGAGGACAACAGTCGGAACAATGTAAATAGTAAAAATAATTATAAAAATTATCTCATAAATATAGACGTATATTGAAGGATAATATGGCAGTAAAGGTGAGGACAACAGTCGGAACAATGTAAATAGTAAAAATAATTATAAAAATTATCTCATAAATATAGACGTATATTGAAGGATAATATGGCAGTAAAGGTGAGGACAACAGTCGGAACAATGTAAATACTGTAAATAAATAAATACCTCATCTCAGAAATATAGACAGATATTAAATGTGAATATGGCAACAATGATGATGACAACACCCCTAACAATGCATATAGTATAACTAGTTACAATATCAAATCTCAGAAATATAGACAGATATCAATGGAGAATATGTCAAGAAGGATAAAGACAAGATTTGGAAAAATGTAAATAGTGAATTCCTCATCTCATACATGTAGACAAATACTAAAGGCGAGTATGGCTAAAAAATGAAGAGAATTGTAAATATTATAAAACCGCATCTCTGAAATACAGGCAGATATTAAAAGTGAATCTTTGCATTTTGTCAAGAACCTCGAAAATTAATAGCAGGAGCACATGTGCAGAAATTTCAACATTATTTAATGACAGACGAATGCGAGATTTATAATTGTGCAAGACGGATTTTGACTAGACAAATCTTTCTGACTCCACATAGTGATGTCATTTTTTCTAGCAGAAAATGCAGTCATTCCAGTTCACCTCGTTTGAAAAATTAAACCAAGGAGGGAGATTTTGTTTCTTTCTGGAAGACTAACATAGTGACAGGCAGGTAAATTTGCCTGCGGTGGTTAAATAACAGCAATATTGTTTTGGTAGCATTAAAATTCACAAGCCATTTGTTGCCCCGGCTAACAACTGATTGGAGGTTCGTTTCAAGAGCAACAGCGAGGTATATTTTGCCAGCCTTGGCAGATTTCCTACTGTGAGGGGAATAAATGTTGGTGTCGTCTCTATACATGCCCACTTGGGAAGTGATGACATCAGAAACAATTATCAAATATTCTTCGCCTTATTTACGTTAACCCTACGTTAGTGACCTAGGATTTCTGAACATAGTAAATCCCCTGAGGTGTTTACACACCCTGATACAAAAATGCTTATCGTCTTACAATTATGCAAAATATTGTCGTACAGCTGATAAAACTAAACATAACAGGCAGTCTCCGTTACAATGTACTTAAAATCAAAACTTTAACTGAAGATATAATTATTTTTAATACTATTTAGAACATAGGTCATGTCTCACCACAAACTTCATTTGTTATTATCTGTGGATTTTTTTTATTTCGTAGGAAATATAGTAAAGTGGATTCGCATTGTCTTCTGAACGGTTTTAAATTTATATTCCTCGAGAAGTACTTCTGGAAAACAAATTAAGGACAGACAATCTTCGATATAAAATAGATTAAAACAAAACTTAAGCTAAAGATATTCTTCATTGAAATGAAAATTAGAATAAGTATTTATTCCGTAAACATTATGTTGTAAATTGTATGTGAAAGACAGCAATTCAATAACAGAGGAACTTTTTATTAATCAAAAATATTCACAATATATTTCTATGAATAGAAACTTATTCTTACTAAACACTTTTTATCATTTTAAACGTTATTTTTAGTGGATACTCATATTTGATTAGACGATCAGTAGTATCCTTGGTAATTTGTAAGGTTAATTCCTCGGAAGATGGTAATCCGATAAGAACTCCTTGTGAGAGATTAACAGATTATAATGAAAAAAAAAATCGAATGCCTTTATAAATCTTTATTTTTATTTTTTTATTTTTATTTCACAAAAATTTTACAAAACCGCTCCTCAGACTATAGCTTTTAACAAAAATGAATGGGTTAGATTTATCCAGACGAAAGGAATCGTATGGGGACAGGGGAAGAAAGAAGACATCAATCTGAGAGGCCATTAGAAATACAGTGTTAACTATTAAGCGTGGCTGTTGTTCTATTTCTTGTTTTTTTTTCAATTGGAGTAGATAGATCTATCTATCGCCCGGTTCACACTCCACCCATGTCTATTGAACAGGTTAAGAGGCTCATCCCTTGTTCCCTGTTTAGGATATGGTTTCCGGCTTTCTCTTTTCCGATCTTTTCACTATTACGTAGCCCCCTGCACATCAGTGGCGTTGCCGCCTTGCTCGGGGTGATACGATTAAAAAAAAAAAATCCCAGTTTATAAGATGACATTGGACTAAAATTTTAGTTCGCCATTCTCAAATACATGACATAAAATTTAGCGGACGTATTTTCACCGAACTCGGCATGACAAATCGCGGATCCGAGTTCGAATTTCAGTTGGATTCCTTGCATTCACTTACGTACAAATGCCCTTGGGAAAGATATTAAACCGTTTCTTCCTTCCAGTTATGGGTTAAATAATAGGACAGATTGGGTTCTATAGCCTTGGTCGGCAACTAGTCTACTGCAGAAAGCAATGGCAACCTACTGCGGCAGAATCTTCTGTCCAGTTAGTTATGTCTCTTTCGAGACATGATCGCCAAAACGTGTATCACTTAACTGACTTTATATATATATATATATATTAGCTTTACGTTATAAGTAAATTAGACCAGTTATATTAAAAAGTGTTACATACATTTATCCTGTAGAACTTTTGAATATTTTTCATTTGGAAATAACTGAAGTTCTACGCAATTTCACTAGGAAAGTAGTGATAGGGAGCAAAAGAAATAAGTTGCCAACTTGGAAAAATGGGAACTTTATCAAGTTTAGGGCAACAAAACACCAATCATGATTAACTTAGGGTAAAATATGGACGACAGTTATGTAGGAATAGTAAGCAAAAGCAAATGTTCAACCGAAATTTTCAAAGAAACAAATCACAAAAATTCTGCAAACAAGCAAATCAGAAAAAAAAACATTTAATATGGGTTTCCTTAAATATACGTTGAATGTCCGGTGGTGTCTAGGCACTCGGATCCTTGTCTAATAGTATGGCTAACCAATCCATTTTAGGGCACCCCGACGTGGTTTAATGTCTAGCAAGCTGTTATGGCTAGAACCTATTACAAATGAATAGCGCGTTCAATTCTCACTGGGTTCCCAATACATTCGGCATTGTGTCACATCTAAGCGGCGCTTAGTATATCAACTGAACCAATCCGTATTGCAAACACCTGTTGAGGGATACTTTGTTAACACAGACCCGACCAGTGGTTTAAACTCTAGGTATGCTGAACGGACCTTAGTTACATTTTCTGATTGATTTTCGCTTTCAGGAACTTTACCTCAGTCCGGGATCACTTCCCCAAAACTTCAGGTAGTCACATTTGGTCAGTCAGTCCGTTAATTGCCATACAAGATACGTTTAGGCGATCATGTTGTTATATATCGACAAACAACAAACACGCATATATATAAAAAAATAAAGTTATATTTTTATTAATGACGATGAACCGTGTAGAATAGGGAACAGATAATTGAGAGAGCGCGCTTCTAATGGGTTGACGGGAGTGTAGTTTTATCTGTTGTGTCTCTCTTCACCGGCCGATCTCTGTTGCTTCTCTACTGGCGAATCCGTGTGCCGAGGTCTTTTTATAATCTTCCAGAACCGGGACTTTTTCTTCCGGTTTTGCCTCGCCCACGCACGCACACGTAATTCTCAGAGACACCTGTTCTGTTTGCCTCTGTAGTTATTTCCGCTGCTGCCGGAAATAAGGTCAAACGACATCCGTTCCTTTCAACGACCGGAAACACCCTCGCTTGCATCAGCCTTCCTCGGGTGGGGCCAGATTGTTATATTACAATGTCTCGAAAGAGAAATGACTGACTGGAGAGAAGATTATCCCGCAGTAGGTTGCCATTGCTTTCTGCGGTAGACTGGTTGCCGACCAAGGCTATAGAACATAATCTGTCCTATTATTTGACTCATAACAAGATGGGGGAAGTGATGTACTATATTATTATGTATTAATTAGTGGGGTATCAGTTTATTACTTCAAAACAATAGGAAATCGATCCCCCAATTTATGCCCAGTAGAAGCCTTAATCATGTTTCCAGCTATTATAGTCAGTCAGTCAGTTAAGTGCCATACGTGATACACGCTTGGGCGATCATGTCTCTTTCGAGACATGACTAGACAGAAGATTATCCTGCAGTAGTTTGACATTTCTTACTGCGGTAGACTATATGCCAGCCAAGGCTATAGAACCCAAACTGTCCTGCTAAATAATCCTTAATTTGAGGAAAGGGACGGGTTAATACCTTTCCTAAGGGTATTTGTGCGTTTGTGAATGCAAGGAATTCAAATGGCATTTAAATGACTCCCTGATTTCTCGTTCCAGAACTATATACACTGCACCCCAACATTTAGTCACATACCTGAAATATATAGGCTGTAATTATTTAAATTACTGATACTTTTTTTCCGACCATCCGTGCTTTCTTAAATGATTTTATAAAGCTTTCTTAAAAATCGTTGTGCGGATAACATCATTAAAACAAAGAAAAATAGTATAAACAATTGGAAAAACCCATGAAAGTTATTTTATGAATGACAGGGTTTTATATACTAGATTTATGCTAATAGCCATGTTTCCTTTTGATATTGTGGCCACCTTTCTCGATAAAGAAAAGTCTTTTTACTCCTAATACTTCTGTTTTTGAAATGGGGTATCTTTTCAAACGAAAAATTTTCAATTGAAGTGATGTTTTCTTTCGGGGGCGTGACCAGTTTTTTTTATTGAAACAATGTTTTTCCCTTTAAATTTCCCTTTTTATAGTCGTAATTCTTTTCAAACGATAGATATCCAATTATAGCCATGTTTCCTTTTCAGAGACTTGGCCAACTCTCTCATCAGTTTTCTTTCTTTAAAGAGTTAGTTTTTAAGTATTTTTCATTCAAACGATAGATTTCTAATTAGAGCCATGTTTCCTTTTAGTGTTGTGGCTAACTCTCTCGTCGAAAAAATGTTTTCTTTCTTTTAACATTTATTTTTGAAGTTTTTTATTCAAACGATAGATTACTAATTCGAGCCATGTTTCCTTTCGGGGATGCAGCTAACTCTTTCATCAGAACAATGATCTCTCACTTTCAACAGTTATTTATAAAGTCTTTTTATGCCACATGATAGATTTCTGATTGAAGCCATGATTCCTTTCGGGTGGGTGGCCAATACTCTTATCGTAACAATGTTTTCTTTTACTTAACAGTTATTTTTAAAGATTTTTTAATCAAACGATAAATTGGAGCCATGTTCCATTCGGAGTTGTGGCCAGCTCTCTCATCGGAACAATGTTTTCTAACTTTCAATAGTTATTTTTAAGTATTTTTCATTTAACCAATAGATTTCTAATTGGGGCCATGTTTGCTTTTGGTGTTGTGACTAACTCTCGCATGAATGTTTCCTTTCATTTATCAGTTACATTTAAAGTATTTTTCATTTAACCAATAGATTTCTAATTGGAGCCATGTTTGCTTTTGGTGTCGTGACTAACACTCTCATGAACGTTTTCTTTCATTTAACAGTTACTTTTCAAGTATTTTTCATTTAACCAATAGATTTCTAATCCGAGATATGTTTGCCTTTGGTGTTGTGACTAACTCTCTCATGAATGTTTTCTCTCATTTAACAGTTATTTTAAAGTATTTTTCATTTAACCAATACATTTCTGATTGGAGCCATGTTTGCTTTTGGTGTTGTGACTAACTCTCTCATGAATGCTTTCTTTCATTTAACAGTTACAATTAAATTATTTTTCATTTAACCAATATATTGCTAATTGGAGACATGTTTGCTTTTGGTATTGTGGCTAACTCTCTCATGAATGTTTTCTTTCGTTTAACAGTTGCTTTTAAAGTATTTTTCATTTAAACAATACATTTCTAATTGGAGTCATGTTTGCATTTGGTGTTGTGACTAACACTCTCCTGAATGTTTTCTTTCATTTAACTGTTACTTTAAAAGTATTTTCATTTAACCAATAGATATCTAATTGGAGCCATGTTTGCTTTTCGTGTTGTGACTAACTCTCTCATGAATGTTTTCTTTCATTTAACAGTTACATTTAAATTATTTTTCATTTAACCAATATATTTCTAATTGGAGACATGTTTGCTTTTGGTGTTGTGTCTAACTCTCTCATGAATGTTTTCTTTCATTTAACTGTTACATTTAAAATATTTTTCATTTAACCAATAGATTTCTAATTGGAGACATGTTTGCATTTGGTGTTGTGCCTAACACTCTCCTGAATGTTTTCTTTCATTTAACTGTTACTTTTAAAGTATATTTCATTAACCAATAGATATCTAATTGGAGCCATGTTTGCTTTTGCTGTTGTGGCTACCTCTCTCATGAATGTTTTCTTTCATTTAACAGTTTCTTTTAAAGTATTTTACATTTAACCAATACATTTCTAATTGGAGTCATGTTTGCATTTGGTGTTGTGACTAACACTCTCCTGAATGTTTTCTTTCATTTAACTGTTACTTTTAAAATATTTTCATTTAACCAATAGATATCTAATTGGAGCCATGTTTGTTTTTGGTGTTGTGGCTAACTCTCTCATTAATGTTTTCTTTCACTTAACTGTTACTTTTAAAGTATTTTTCATTTAACCAATAGATTTCTAATTGGAGCCATGTTTGCTTTTGGTGTTGTTACTAACTCACATGAATGTTTTCTTTCATTTAACAGTTACTTTTAAAGTATTTTTCATTTAACCATTAGATATCTAATTGGAGCCATGTTTGCTTTTGGTGTTGTGACTAGCTCTCTCATGAATGTTGTCTTTCATTTAACAGTTACTTTTAAAATATTTTTCATTTATCCAATAGATTTCTAATTGGAGCCATGTTTGCTTTTGGTGTTGTGACTAACTCTCTCATGAATGTTTTCTTTCATTTAACAGTTATTTTAAAGTATTTTTCCTTTAACCAATAGATTTCTAATTGGAGCCATGTTTGCTTTTGGTGTTGTGGCTAACTCTCTCATGAATGTTTTCTTTCATTTAACTGTTACTTTTAAAGTATTTTTCATTTAACCAATACATTTCTAAAAGGAACCATGTTTGCTTTTCGTGTTGTGACTAACTCTCTCATGAATGTTTTCTTTCATATAACAGTTACATTTAAAGTATTTTTCATTTAACCAATACATTTCTAATTGGAGCCATGTTTGCTTTTAGTGTTGTGACTAACACTTTCCTGAAGGTTTTCTTTCATTTAACTGTTACTTTTAAAGTATTTTTCATTTAACCAATAGATTTCTAATCGGAGATATGTTTGCCTTTGGTGTTGTGACTAACTCTCTCATGAATGTTTTCTCTCATTTAACACTTATTTTGAAGTATTTTTCATTTAACCAATACATTTCTGATTGGAGCCATGTTTGCTTTTGGTGTTGTGACTAACTCTCTCATGAATGTTTTCTTTCATTTAACAGTTACAATTAAATTATTTTTCATTTAACCAATGTATTGCTAATTGGAGACATGTTTGCTTTTGGTATTGTGGCTAACTCTCTCATGAATGTTTTCTTTCGTTTAACAGTTGCTTTTAAAGTATTTATCATTTAACCAATACATTTCTAATTGGAGTCATGTTTGCATTTGGTGTTGTGACTAACACTCTCCTGAATGTTTTCCTTCATTTAACTGTTACTTTTAAAGTATTTTCATTTAACCAATAGATATCTAATTGGAGCCATGTTTGCTCTTCGTGTTGTGACTAACTCTCTCATGAATGTTTTCTTTCATTTAACAGTTACATTTAAATTATTTTTCATTTAACCAATATATTTCTAATTGGAGACATGTTTGCTTTTGGTGTTGTGTCTAACTCTCTCATGAATGTTTTCTTTCATTTAACTGTTACATTTAAAATGTTTTTCATTTAACCAATAGATTACTAATTGGAGCCATGTTTGCTTTTGGTGTTGTGACTAACACTCTCCTGAATGTTTTCTTTCATTTAACAGTTACTTTTAAAATATATTTCATTTATCCAATACATTTCTAATTGGAGACATGTTTGCTTTTGGTGTCGTGACTAACACTCTCATGAACGTTTTCTTTCATTTAACAGTTATTTTCAAGTATTTTTCATTTAACCAATAGATTTCTAATCGGAGATATGTTTGCCTTTGGTGTTGTGACTAACTCTCTCATGAATGTTTTCTCTCATTTAACAATTATTTTAAAGTATTTTTCATTTAACCAATACATTTCTGATTGGAGCCATGTTTGCTTTTGGTGTTGTGACTAACTCTCTCATGAATGTTTTCTTTCATTTAACAGTTACAATTAAATTATTTTTCATTTAACCAATATATTTCTAATTGGAGACATGTTTGCTTTTGGTGTTGTGGCTAAGTCTCTCATGAATATTTTCTTTCATTTAACAGTTATATGTAAATTATTTTTCATTTAACCAATAGATTTCTAATTGGAGCCATGTTTGCTTTTGGTGTTGTGACTAACTCTCTCATGAATGTTTTCTTTCATTTAACAGTTACTTTTAAAATATTTTTCATTTAATCAATAGATTTCTAATAGGAGCCATGTTTGCTTTTGGTGTTGTGACTAGCTCTCTCGTGAATGTTTTCTTTCATATAACTGTTACATTTAAAGTATTTTTCATTTAAACATTAGATATCTAATTGGAGCCCTGTTTGCTTTTGGTGTTGTGACAACTCTCTCATGAATGTGATCTTTCATTTAACAGTTACTTTCGAAGAATTTTTCATTTAACCAATGGATTTCTAATTGGAGCCATGTTTGTTTTTGGTGTTCTGACTAACATTTTCATGAATGTTTTCTCTCATTTAACAGTTACTTTTAAAGTATTTTTCATGTAACCAATAGATTTCTAATTGGAGCCATGTTTGCTTTTGGTGTTGTGACTAACTCTCACATGAATGTTTTCTTTCATTTAATAGATACTTTTAAAGTATTTTTCATTTAAACAATTGATTGATAATTGGAGCCATGTTTACTTTTGGTGTTGTGACAAATTCACATGAATGTTTTCTTTCATTTAACAGTTACATTTAAAGTATATTCATTGAACCAATAGATTACTAATTGGAGCCATGTTTGCTTTTGGTGTCGAGACTAACTCTCTCATGAATGTTTTCTTTCATTTAACAGTTACATTTAAATTATTTTTCATTTAACCAATAGATTTCTAATTGGAAACATGTTTGCTTTTGGTGTTGTGGCTAAGTCTCTCATGAATATATTCTTTCATTTAACAGTTACATTTAAATTATTTTTCATTTAACCAATAGATTTCTAATTGGAGCCATGTTTGCTTTTGGTGTTGTGACTAACTCTCACATGAATGTTTTCTTTCATTTAACAGTTACTTTTAAATTATTTTTCATTTAAACAATTGATTGATAATTAGAGCCATGTTTACTTTTGGTGTTGTGACTAATTCACATGAATGTTTTATTTCATTTAACAGTTACATTTAAAGTATATTCATTGAACCAATAGATTTCTAATTGGAGCCATGTTTGCTTTTGGTGTTGTGACTAACTCTCTCATGAATGTTTTCTTTCATTTAACAGTTACTTTTAAAGTATTTTTCATTTAATCAATAGATTTCTAATTGGAGCCATGTTTGCTTTGGTGTTGTGACTAGCTCTCTCATGAATGTTTTCTTTCATATAACTGTTACTTTTAAAGTATTTTTCTTTTAACCATTAGATGTCTAATTGGAGCCATGTTTGTTTTTGGTGTTCTGACAAACATTTTCATGAATGTTTTCTCTCATTTAACAGTTACTTTTAAAGTATTTTTCATTTAACCAATAGATTTCTAATTGGAGCCATGTTTGCTTTTGGTGTTGTGACTAACTCTCACATGAATGTTTTCTTTCATTTAACAGTTACTTTTAAAGTATTTTTCATTTAAACTATTGATTGATAATTGGAGCCATGTTTACTTTTGGTGTTGTGACTAATTCACATGAATGTTTTCTTTCATTTAACAGTTACATTTAAAGTATATTCATTGAACCAATAGATTTCTAATTAGAGCCATGTTTGCTTTTGGTGTCGTGACTAACTCTCTCATGAATGTTTTCTTTCATTTAACAGTTACATTTAAAATATTTTTCATTTAACCAATATATTTCTAATTGGAGACATGTTTGCTTTTGGTGTTGTGGCTAACTCTCTCATGAATGTTTTCTTTCATTTAACAGTTACATTTAAATTATTTTTCATTTAACCAATAGATTTCTAATTGGAGCCATGTTTGCTTTTGGTGTTGTGACTAACTCTCTCATGAATGTTTTCTTTCATTTAACAGTTACTTTTAAAGTATTTTTCATTTAATCAATAGATTTCTAATTGGAGCCATGTTTGCTTTTGGTGTTGTGACTAGCTCTCTCATGAATGTTTTCTTTCATTTAACTGTTACTTTTAAAGTATTTTTCATTTAACCATTAGATATCTAATTGGAGACATGTTTGCTTTTGGTGTTGTGACTAACTCTCTCATTAATGTTTTCTTTCATTTAACAGTTACTTTAAAAGTGTTTTCATTTTACCAATAGATTTCTAATAGCAGCGATGTTTGCTTTTGGTGTTGTGACTAGTTCTCTCATGATATTTTTCTTTCATTTAACAGTTACTTTTAAAGTATTTTTCATTTAACCAATAGATTTCTAATTGGAGCCGTGTTTGCTTTTGGTGTTGTGACTGACTCATTCATGAATGTTTTCTTTCATTTAACAGTTTCTTTTGAAGTATTTTGCATTTATCCAATAGATTTATAATTGGAGCCATTTTTGCTTTTGCTGTTGTGACTAACTCATTCATGAATGTTTTCTTTCATTTAACAGTTACTTTTGAAGTATTTTGCATTTATCCAATAGATTTCTAATTGGAGCCATGTTTGCTTTTGGTGTTGTGACAACTCTCTCATGTATGTTATCTTTCATTTAACAGTTACTTTTGAAGAATTTTTCTTTTAACCAATGGATTTCTAATTGGAGCCATGTTTTTTTTTGGTGTTCTGACTAACATTTTCATGAATGTTTTCTCTCAGTTAACAGTTACTTTTAAAGTATTTTTCATTTAACCAATATATTTCTAATTGAAGCCATGTTACTTTTGGTTTTGTGACTAACTCTCACATGAATGTTTTCTTTCATTTAACAGTTACTTTTAAGTATTTTTCATTTAAACTATTGATTGATAATTGGAGCCATGTTTACTTTTGGTGTTGTGACTAATTCACATGAATGTTTTCTTTCATTTAACAGTTACATTTAAATTATTTTCATTGAACCAATTGATATCTAATTGGAGCCATGTTTGCTTTTGGTGTCGAGAATAACTCTGTCATGAATGTTTTCTTTCATTTAACAGTTACTTTTAAAGTATTTTTCATTTAACCAATAGATTTCTAATTGGAGACATGTTTGCTTTTGGTGTTGTGACTAACTCATTCATGAATGTTTTCTTTCATTTAACAGTTACTTTTGAAGTATTTTGCATTTATCCAATAGATTTCTAATTGGAGCCATGTTTGCTTTTGGTGTTGTGACAACTCTCTCATGAATGTGATCTTTCATTTAACAGTTACTTTTGAAGAATTTTTCATTTAACCAATGGATTTATAATTGGAGCCATGTTTGTTTTTGATGTTCTGACTAACATTTTCATGAATGTTTTCTCTCATTTAACAGTTACTTTTAAAGTATTTTTCATTTAACCAATAGATTTCTAATTGAGCCATGTTTGCTTTTGGTGTTGTGACTAACTCTCTCATGAATGTTTTCTTTCATTTAACAGTTACTTTTAAAGTATTTTTCATTTAAACAATTGATTGATAATTGGAGCCATATTTACTTTTGGTGTTGTGACTAATTCACATGAATGTTTTCTTTCATTTACCAGTTACATTTAAAGTATATTCATTGAACCAATAGATTTCTAATTGGAGCCATGTTTGCTTTTGTTGTCGTGACTAACTCTCTCATGAATGTTTTCTTTCATTTAACAGTTACATTTAAATTATTTTTCATTTAACCAAAATATTTCTAATTGGAGACATGTTTGCTTTTGGTGTTGTGGCTAAGTCTCTCATGAATATTTTCTTTCATTTAACACTTATATGTAAATTATTTTTCATTTAACCAATAGATTTCTAATTGGAGCCATGTTTGCTTTTGGTGTTGTGACTAACTCTCTCATGAATGTTTTCTTTCATTTAACAGTTACTTTTAAAATATTTTTCATTTAATCAATAGATTTCTAATTGGAGCCATGTTTGCTTTTGGTGTTGTGACTAGCTCTCTCATGAATGTTTTCTTTCATATAACTGTTACATTTAAAGTATTTTTCATTTAAACATTAGATATCTAATTGGAGCCATGTTTGCTATTGGTGTTGTGACTAACTCTCTCATTAATATTTTCTTTCATTTAACAGTTACTTTAAAAGTGTTTTCATTTTACCAATAGATTTCTAATAGGAGCCATGTTTGCTTTTGGTGTTGTGACTAACATGTTCATGAATGTTTTCTCTCATTTAACAGTTACTTTTAAGGAATTTTCATGTAACCAATAGATTTCTAATTGGAGCCATGTTTGCTTTTGGTGTTGTGACTAACTCTCACATGAATGTTTTCTTTCATTTAACAGATACTTTTAAAGTATTTTTCATTTAAACAATTGATTGATAATTGGAGCCATGTTTACTTTTGGTGTTGTGACAAATTCACATGAAAGTTTTCTTTCATTTAACAGTTACATTTAAAGTATATTCATTGAACCAATAGATTTCTAATTGGAGCCATGTTTGCTTTTGGTGTCGAGACTAACTCTCTCATGAATGTTTTCTTTCATTTAACAGTTACATTTAAATTATTTTTCATTTAACCAATATATTTCTAATTGGAGACATGTTTGCTTTTGGTGTTGTGTCTAACTCTCTCATGAATGTTTTCTTTCATTTAACTGTTACATTTAAAATGTTTTTCATTTAACCAATAGATTACTAATTGGAGCCATGTTTGCTTTTGGTGTTGTGACTAACACTCTCCTGAATGTTTTCTTTCATTTAACAGTTACTTTTAAAATATATTTCATTTATCCAATAGATTTCTAATTGGAGCAATGTTTCATTTTGGTGTTGTGACTAACTCTCTCATGAATGTTTTCTTTCATTTAACAGTTATTTTAAAGTATTTTTCATTTAACCAATACATTTCTAATCGGAACCATGTTTGCTTTTCGTGTTGTGACTAACTCTCTCATGAATGTTTTCTTTCATTTAACAGTTACATTTAAAGTATTTTTCATTTAACCAATACATTTCTAATTGGAGCCATGTTTGCTTTTGGTGTTGTGACTAACACTTTCCTGAATGTTTTCTTTAATTTAACTGTTACTTTTAAAGTATTTTTCATTTAACCAATAGATATCAAATTGGAGCCATGTTTGCTTTTGGTGTTGTGGCTACCTCTCTCATGAATGTTTTCTTTCATTTAACAGTTACATTTAAAATATTTTTCATTTAACCAATACATTTCTAATTGGAGACATGTTTGCTTTTGGTGTCGTGACTAACACTCTCATGAACGTTTTCTTTCATTTAACAGTTATTTTCAAGTATTTTTCATTTAACCAATAGATTTCTAATCGGAGATATGTTTGCCTTTGGTGTTGTGACTAACTCTCTCATGAATGTTTTCTCTCATTTAACAATTATTTTAAAGTATTTTTCATTTAACCAATACATTTCTGATTGGAGCCATGTTTGCTTTTGGTGTTGTGACTAACTCTCTCATGAATGTTTTCTTTCATTTAACAGTTACAATTAAATTATTTTTCATTTAACCAATATATTTCTAATTGGAGACATGTTTGCTTTTGGTGTTGTGGCTAAGTCTCTCATGAATATTTTCTTTCATTTAACAGTTATATGTAAATTATTTTTCATTTAACCAATAGATTTCTAATTGGAGCCATGTTTGCTTTTGGTGTTGTGACTAACTCTCTCATGAATGTTTTCTTTCATTTAACAGTTACTTTTAAAATATTTTTCATTTAATCAATAGATTTCTAATTGGAGCCATGTTTGCTTTTGGTGTTGTGACTAGCTCTCTCGTGAATGTTTTCTTTCATATAACTGTTACATTTAAAGTATTTTTCATTTAAACATTAGATATCTAATTGGAGCCATGTTTGCTTTTGGTGTTGTGACTAACTCTCTCATTAATATTTTCTTTCATTTAACTGTTAATTTAAAAGTGTTTTCATTTTACCAATAGATTTCTAATAGGAGCCATGTTTGCTTTTGGTGTTGTGACTAGCTCATTCATGAATGTTTTCTTTCATTTAACAGTTACTTTTGAAGTATTTTGCATTTATCCAATAGATTTCTAATTGGAGCCCTGTTTGCTTTTGGTGTTGTGACAACTCTCTCATGAATGTGATCTTTCATTTAACAGTTACTTTCGAAGAATTTTTCATTTAACCAATGGATTTCTAATTGGAGCCATGTTTGTTTTTGGTGTTCTGACTAACATTTTCATGAATGTTTTCTCTCATTTAACAGTTACTTTTAAAGTATTTTTCATGTAACCAATAGATTTCTAATTGGAGCCATGTTTGCTTTTGGTGTTGTGACTAACTCTCACATGAATGTTTTCTTTCATTTAATAGATACTTTTAAAGTATTTTTCATTTAAACAATTGATTGATAATTGGAGCCATGTTTACTTTTGGTGTTGTGACAAATTCACATGAATGTTTTCTTTCATTTAACAGTTACATTTAAAGTATATTCATTGAACCAATAGATTACTAATTGGAGCCATGTTTGCTTTTGGTGTCGAGACTAACTCTCTCATGAATGTTTTCTTTCATTTAACAGTTACATTTAAATTATTTTTCATTTAACCAATAGATTTCTAATTGGAAACATGTTTGCTTTTGGTGTTGTGGCTAAGTCTCTCATGAATATATTCTTTCATTTAACAGTTACATTTAAATTATTTTTCATTTAACCAATAGATTTCTAATTGGAGCCATGTTTGCTTTTGGTGTTGTGACTAACTCTCACATGAATGTTTTCTTTCATTTAACAGTTACTTTTAAATTATTTTTCATTTAAACAATTGATTGATAATTAGAGCCATGTTTACTTTTGGTGTTGTGACTAATTCACATGAATGTTTTATTTCATTTAACAGTTACATTTAAAGTATATTCATTGAACCAATAGATTTCTAATTGGAGCCATGTTTGCTTTTGGTGTTGTGACTAACTCTCTCATGAATGTTTTCTTTCATTTAACAGTTACTTTTAAAGTATTTTTCATTTAATCAATAGATTTCTAATTGGAGCCATGTTTGCTTTGGTGTTGTGACTAGCTCTCTCATGAATGTTTTCTTTCATATAACTGTTACTTTTAAAGTATTTTTCTTTTAACCATTAGATGTCTAATTGGAGCCATGTTTGTTTTTGGTGTTCTGACAAACATTTTCATGAATGTTTTCTCTCATTTAACAGTTACTTTTAAAGTATTTTTCATTTAACCAATAGATTTCTAATTGGAGCCATGTTTGCTTTTGGTGTTGTGACTAACTCTCACATGAATGTTTTCTTTCATTTAACAGTTACTTTTAAAGTATTTTTCATTTAAACTATTGATTGATAATTGGAGCCATGTTTACTTTTGGTGTTGTGACTAATTCACATGAATGTTTTCTTTCATTTAACAGTTACATTTAAAGTATATTCATTGAACCAATAGATTTCTAATTGGAGCCATGTTTGCTTTTGGTGTCGTGACTAACTCTCTCATGAATATTTTCTTTCATTTAACAGTTACATTTAAAATATTTTTCATTTAACCAATATATTTCTAATTGGAGACATGTTTGCTTTTGGTGTTGTGGCTAACTCTCTCATGAATGTTTTCTTTCATTTAACAGTTACATTTAAATTATTTTTCATTTAACCAATAGATTTCTAATTGGAGCCATGTTTGCTTTTGGTGTTGTGACTAACTCTCTCATGAATGTTTTCTTTCATTTAACAGTTACTTTTAAAGTATTTTTCATTTAATCAATAGATTTCTAATTGGAGACATGTTTGCTTTTGGTGTTGTGACTAACTCATTCATGAATGTTTTCTTTCATTTAACAGTTACTTTTGAAGTATTTTGCATTTATCCAATAGATTTCTAATTGGAGCCATGTTTGCTTTTGGTGTTGTGACAACTCTCTCATGAATGTGATCTTTCATTTAACAGTTACTTTTGAAGAATTTTTCATTTAACCAATGGATTTATAATTGGAGCCATGTTTGTTTTTGATGTTCTGACTAACATTTTCATGAATGTTTTCTCTCATTTAACAGTTACTTTTAAAGTATTTTTCATTTAACCAATAGATTTCTAATTGAGCCATGTTTGCTTTTGGTGTTGTGACTAACTCTCTCATGAATGTTTTCTTTCATTTAACAGTTACTTTTAAAGTATTTTTCATTTAAACAATTGATTGATAATTGGAGCCATATTTACTTTTGCTGTTGTGACTAATTCACATGAATGTTTTCTTTCATTTAACAGTTACATTTAAAGTATATTCATTGAACCAATAGATTTCTAATTGGAGCCATGTTTGCTTTTGTTGTCGTGACTAACTCTCTCATGAATGTTTTCTTTCATTTAACAGTTACATTTAAATTATTTTTCATTTAACCAAAATATTTCTAATTGGAGACATGTTTGCTTTTGGTGTTGTGGCTAAGTCTCTCATGAATATTTTCTTTCATTTAACACTTATATGTAAATTATTTTTCATTTAACCAATAGATTTCTAATTGGAGCCATGTTTGCTTTTGGTGTTGTGACTAACTCTCTCATGAATGTTTTCTTTCATTTAACAGTTACTTTTAAAATATTTTTCATTTAATCAATAGATTTCTAATTGGAGCCATGTTTGCTTTTGGTGTTGTGACTAGCTCTCTCATGAATGTTTTCTTTCATATAACTGTTACATTTAAAGTATTTTTCATTTAAACATTAGATATCTAATTGGAGCCATGTTTGCTATTGGTGTTGTGACTAACTCTCTCATTAATATTTTCTTTCATTTAACAGTTACTTTAAAAGTGTTTTCATTTTACCAATAGATTTCTAATAGGAGCCATGTTTGCTTTTGGTGTTGTGACTAACATGTTCATGAATGTTTTCTCTCATTTAACAGTTACTTTTAAGGAATTTTCATGTAACCAATAGATTTCTAATTGGAGCCATGTTTGCTTTTGGTGTTGTGACTAACTCTCACATGAATGTTTTCTTTCATTTAACAGATACTTTTAAAGTATTTTTCATTTAAACAATTGATTGATAATTGGAGCCATGTTTACTTTTGGTGTTGTGACAAATTCACATGAAAGTTTTCTTTCATTTAACAGTTACATTTAAAGTATATTCATTGAACCAATAGATTTCTAATTGGAGCCATGTTTGCTTTTGGTGTCGAGACTAACTCTCTCATGAATGTTTTCTTTCATTTAACAGTTACATTTAAATTATTTTTCATTTAACCAATAGATTTCTAATTGGAAACATGTTTGCTTTTGGTGTTGTGGCTAACTCTCTCATGAATATATTCTTTCATTTAACAGTTACATTTAAATTATTTTTCATTTAACCAATAGATTTCTAATTGGAGCCATGTTTGCTTTTGGTGTTGTGACTAACTCTCACATGAATGTTTTCTTTCATTTAACAGTTACTTTTAAAGTATTTTTCATTTAAACAATTGATTGATAATTAGAGCCATGTTTACTTTTGGTGTTGTGACTAATTCACATGAATGTTTTATTTCATTTAACAGTTACATTTAAAGTATATTCATTGAACCAATAGATTTCTAATTGGAGCCATGTTTGCTTTTGGTGTTGTGACTAACTCTCTCATGAATGTTTTCTTTAATTTAACAGTTACATTTAAAGTATTTTTCATTTAATCAATAGATTTCTAATTGGAGCCATGTTTGCTTTTGGTGTTGTGACTAGCTCTCTCATGAATGTTTTCTTTCATATAACTGTTACTTTTAAAGTATTTTTCATTTAACCATTAGATGTCTAATTGGAGCCATGTTTGTTTTTGGTGTTCTGACTAACATTTTCATGAATGTTTTCTCTCATTTAACAGTTACTTTTAAAGTATTTTTCATTTAACCAATAGATTTCTAATTGGAGCCATGTTTGCTTTTGGTGTTGTGACTAACTCTCACATGAATGTTTTCTTTCATTTAACAGTTACTTTTAAAGTATTTTTCATTTAAACTATTGATTGATAATTGGAGCCATGTTTACTTTTGGTGTTGTGACAAATTCACATGAATGTTTTCTTTCATTTAACAGTTACATTTAAAGTATATTCATTGAACCAATAGATTTCTAATTGGAGCCATGTTTGCTTTTGGTGTCGTGACTAACTCTCTCATGAATGTTTTCTTTCATTTAACAGTTACATTTAAAATATTTTTCATTTAACCAATATATTTCTAATTGGAGACATGTTTGCTTTTGGTGTTGTGGCTAACTCTCTCATGAATATTTTCTTTCATTTAACAGTTACATTTAAATTATTTTTCATTTAACCAATAGATTTTTAATTGGAGCCATGTTTGCTTTTGGTGTTGTGACTAACTCTCTCATGAATGTTTTCTTTCATTTAACAGTTACTTATAAAGTATTTTTCATTTAATCAATAGATCTCTAATTGGAGCCATATTTGCTTTTGGTGTTGTGACTAGCTCTCTCATGAATGTTTTCTTTCATTTAACTGTTACTTTTAAAGTATTTTTCATTTAACCATTAGATATCTAATTGGAGCCATGTTTGCTTTTGGTGTTGTGACTAACTCTCTCATTAATGTTTTCTTTCATTTAACAGTTACTTTAAAAGTGTGTTCATTTTACCAATAGATTTCTAATAGCAGCCATGTTTGCTTTTGGTGTTGTGACTAGTTCTCTCATGATATTTTTCTTTCATTTAACAGTTACTTTTAAGTATTTTTCATTTAACCAATAGATTTCTAATTGGAGCCGTGTTTGCTTTTGGTGTTGTGACTGACTCATTCATGAATGTTTTCTTTCATTTAACTGTTACTTTGAAAGTATTTTTCATTTAACCAATATATTTCTAATTGAAGCCATGTTACTTTTGGTTTTGTGACTAACTCTCACATGAATGTTTTCTTTCATTTAACAGTTACTTTTAAAGTATTTTTCATTTAAACGATTGATTGATAATTGGAGCCATGTTTACTTTTGGTGTTGTGAATAATTCACATGAATGTCTTCTTTCATTTAACAGTTACATTTAAAATATTTTTCATTTAACCAATATATTTCTAATTGGAGACATGTTTGCTTTTGGTGTTGTGGCTAACTCTCTCATGAATGTTTTCTTTCATTTAACAGTTACATTTAAATTATTTTTCATTTACCCAATAGATTTCTAATTGTAGCCATGTTTGCTTTTGGTGTTGTGACTAACTCTCTCATGAATGTTTTCTTTCATTTGACTGTTACTTTTAAAGTATTTTTCATTTAACCATTAGATATCTAATTGGAGCCATGTTTGCTTTTGGTGTTGTGACTAACTCTCTCATTAATGTTTTCTTTCATTTAACAGTTACTTTAAATGTGTTTTCATTTTACCAATAGATTTCTAATAGCAGCCATGTTTGCTTTTGGTGTTGTGACTAGTTCTCTCATGATATTTTTCTTTCATTTAACAGTTACTTTTAAAGTATTTTTCATTTAACCAATAGATTTCTAATTGGAGCCGTGTTTGCTTTTGGTGTTGTGACTGACTCATTCATGAATGTTTTCTTTCATTTAACAGTTACTTTTGATGTATTTTGCATTTATCCAATACATTTCTAATTGGAGCCATGTTTGCTTTTGGTGTTGTGACAACTCTCTCATGTATGTTATCTTTCATTTAACAGTTACTTTTGAAGAATTTTTCTTTTAACCAATGGATTTCTAATTGGAGCCATGTTTTTTTTTGGTGTTCTGACTAACATTTTAATGAATGTTTTCTCTCAGTTAACAGTTACTTTTAAAGTATTTTTCATTTAACCAATAGATCTCTAATTAGAGACATGTTTGTTTTGGTCTCGTGGCTAACTCTCTCATGAATGTTTTCTTTCATTTAACTGTTACTTTTAAAGTATTTTTCATTTAACCATTAGATTTCTAATTGGAGCCATGTTTGCTTTTGTTGTTGTGACTAACTCTCTCATTAATGTTTTCTTTCATTTAACAGTTACTTTAAAAGTGTTTTTCATTTTACCAATAGATTTCTAATTGGAGCCATGTTTGCTTTTGGTGTTGTGACTAGCTCTCTCATGAATGTTTTCTTTCATTGAACAGTTACATTTAAATTATTTTTCATTTAACCAATAGATTTCTAATTGGAGCCATGTTTGCTTTTGGTGTTGTGACTAACTCTCACATGAATGTTTTCTTTCATTTAACAGTTACTTTTAAAGTATTTTTCATTTAAACAATTGATTGATAATTGGAGCCATATTTACTTTTGGTGTTGTGACTAATTCACATGAATGTTTTCTTTCATTTAACAGTTACTTTTAAAGTATTTTTCATTTAACCATTAGATATCTAATTGGAGCCATGTTTGCTTTTGGTGTTGTGACTAACTCTCTCATGAATGTTTTCTTTCATTTAACAGTTACATTTAAAATATTTTTCATTTAACCAATATATTTCTAATTGGAGACATGTTTGCTTTTGGTGTTGTGGCTAACTCTCTCATGAATGTTTTCTTTCATTTAACAGTTACATTTAAATTATTTTTCATTTAACCAATATATTTCTAATTGGAGACATGTTTGCTTTTGGTGTTGTGGCTAAGTCACTCATGAATATTTTCTTTCATTTAACAGTTATATTTAAATTATTTTTCATTTAACCAATAGATTTCTAATTGGAGCCATGTTTGCTTTTGGTGTTGTGACTAACTCTCTCATGAATGTTTTCTTTCATTTAACAGTTACTTTTAAATATTTTTCATTTAATCAATAGATTTCTAATTGGAGCCATGTTTGCTTTTGGTGTTGTGACTAGCTCTCTCATGAATGTTTTCTTTCATAAAACTGATACATTTAAAGTATTTTTCATTTAACCATTAGATATCTAATTGGAGCCATGTTTGCTTTTGGTGTTGTGACTAACTCTCTCATTAATATTTTCTTTCATTTAACAGTTACTTTAAAATGTTTTCATTTTACCAATAGATTTCTAATAGGAGCCATGTTTGCTTTTGGTGTTGTGACTAGCTCATTCATGAATGTTTTCTTTCATTTAACAGTTACTTTTTAAGTATTTTGCATTTATCCAATAGATTTCTAATTGGAGCCATGTTTGCTTTTGGTGTTGTGACAACTCTCTCATGAATGTGATCTTTCATTTAACAGTTACTTTCGAAGAATTTTTCATTTAACCAATGGATTTCTAATTGGAGCCATGTTTGTTTTTGGTGTTCTGACTAACATTTTCATGAATGTTTTCTCTCATTTAACAGTTACTTATAAAGTATTTTTCATGTAACCAATAGATTTCTAATTGGAGCCATGTTTGCTTTTGGTGTTGTGACTAACTCTCACATGAATGTTTTCTTTCATTTAACAGATACTTTTAAAGTATTTTTCATTTAAACAATTGATTGATAATTGGAGCCTTGTTTACTTTTGGTGTTGTGACAAATTCACATGAATGTTTTCTTTCATTTAACAGTTACATTTAAAGTATATTCATTGAACCAATAGATTTCTAATTGGAGCCATGTTTGCTTTTGGAGTCGAGACTAACTCTCTCATGAATGTTTTCTTTCATTTAACAGTTACATTTAAATTATTTTTCATTTAACCAATAGATCTCTAATTGGAGACATGTTTGTTTTGGTGTCGTGGCTAACTCTCTCATGAATGTTTTCTTTCATTTAACAGTTACTTTAAAGTGTTTTTCATTTAACCAAAAGATTTCTAATTGGAGCCATGTTTGCTTTTGGTGTTGTGACTAGCTCTCTCATGATATTTTTCTTTCATTTAACAGTTACTTTTAAAGTATTTTTCATTTAACCAATAGATTTCTAATTGGAGCCGTGTTTGCTTTTGGTGTTGTGACTAACTCATTCATGAATGTTTTCTTTCATTTAACAGTTACTTTTAAAGTATTTTTTATTTAAACAATTGATTGATAATTGGAGCCATGTTTACTTTTGATGTTGTGACTAGCTCTCTCATGAATTTTTTCTTTCATTTAACTGTTACTTTAAAAGTTTTTTTTTCATTTTACCAATAGATTTCTAATTGGAGCCATGTTTGCTTTTGGTGTCGTGACTAACTCTCTCATGAATGTTTTCTTTCATTTAACAGTTACTTTTAAAATATTTTTCATTTAACCAATAGATTTTTAATTGGAGCCATGTTTGCTTTTGGTGTTGTGACTAACTCATTCATGAATGTTTTCTTTCATTTAACATGTACTTTTGAAGTATTTTGCATTTATCCAATAGATTTCTAATTGGAGCCATGTTTGCTTTTGGTGTTGTGACAACTCTCCCATGAATGTGATCTTTCATTTAACAGTTACTTTTGAAGAATTTTTCTTTTAACCAATGGATTTCTAATTGGAGACATGTTTGTTTTTTTTGTTCTGACTAACATTTTCATGAATGTTTTCTCTCATTTAACAGTTACTTTTAAAGTATTTTTCATTTAACCAATAGATTTCTAATTGAAGCCATGTTATTTTGGGGTTGTGACTGACAGTCTCATGAATGGTGTCTTTCATTTGACTGTTACATTTAAAGTATTTTTCATTGAACCAATAGATATCTAATTGGAGCCATGTTTGCTTTTGGTGTTGTGTCTAACTCTCTCATGAATTTTTTCTTTCATTTAACAGTTACTTTTAAAGTATTTTTCATTTAACCAATAGATTTCTAATTGGAGCCATGTTTGCTTTTGGTGTTGTGACTAACTCTCTCATGAGTGTTTTCTTTTATTTAACAGTTACATTTAAGTATTTTTCATTTCACCAATAGATTTCTAATTGGAGACATGTTTACTTTAGGTGTTGTGACAAACACTCTCATGAATGTTTTCTTTCATTTAACTGTTAATTTTGAAGTATTTTGCATTTATCCAATAGATTTCTAATTGGAGACATGTTTGCTTTTGGTGTCGTGACTATCTCTCTCATGAATGTTATCTTTCATTTAACAGTTACTTTTAAAGTATTTTTCATTTAACCAATAGATTTCTAATTGGAGACATGTTTGCTTTTGGTGTTGTGACTAACTCATTCATGAATGTTTTCTTTCATTTAACAGTTACTTTTAAACTATTTTTCATTTAAACAATAGATCTCTAATTGGAGACATGTTTGCTTTTGGTGTCGTGACTAACTCTCTCATGAATGTTTTCTTTCATTTAACAGTTACTTTGAAAGTGTTTTTCATTTAACCAAAATATTTCTAATTGGAGCCATGTTTGCTTTTGGTGTTGTGACTAACTCATTCATGAATGTTTTCTTTCATTTAACAGTTACTTTTAAACTATTTTTCTTTTAACCAATTGATCTCTAATTGGAGACATGTTTGCTTTTGGTGTTGTGACTAACTCTCTCATGAATGTTTTCTTTCATTTAACAGTTACTTTTAAAGTATTTTTCATTTAATCAATAGATTTCTAATTGGAGCCATGTTTGCTTTTGGTGTTGTGACTAGCTCTCTCATGAATGTTTTCTTTCATATAACTGATACATTTAAAGTATTTTTCATTTAACCATTAGATATCTAATTGGAGCCATGTTTGCTTTTGGTGTTGTGACTAACTCTCTCATTAATATTTTCTTTCATTTAACAGTTACTTTAAAAGTGTTTTCATTTTACCAATAGCTTTCTAATAGGAGCCATGTTTGCTTTTGGTGTTGTGACTAGCTCATTCATGAATGTTTTCTTTCATTTAACAGTTACTTTTGAAGTATTTTGCATTTATCCAATAGATTTCTAATTGGAGCCATGTTTGCTTTTGGTGTTGTGACAACTCTCTCATGAATGTGATCTTTCATTTAACAGTTACTTTCGAAGAATTTTTCATTTAACCAATGGATTTCTAATTGGAGCTATGTTTGTTTTTGGTGTTCTGACTAACATTTTCATGAATGTTTTCTCTCATTTAACAGTTACTTATAATGTATTTTTCATGTAACCAATAGATTTCTAATTGGAGCCATGTTTGCTTTTGGTGTTGTGACTAACTCTCACATGAATGTTTTCTTTCATTTAACAGATACTTTTAAAGTATTTTTCATTTAAACAATTGATTGATAATTGGAGCCTTGTTTACTTTTGGTGTTGTGACAAATTCACATGAATGTTTTCTTTCATTTAACAGTTACATTTAAAGTATATTCATTGAACCAATAGATTTCTAATTGGAGCCATGTTTGCTTTTGGTGTCGAGACTAACTCTCTCATGAATGTTTTCTTTCATTTAACAGTTACATTTAAATTATTTTTCATTTAACCAATAGATCTCTAATTGGAGACATGTTTGTTTTGGTGTCGTGGCTAACTCTCTCATGAATGTTTTCTTTCATTTAACAGTTACTTTAAAGTGTTTTTCATTTAACCAAAAGATTTCTAATTGGAGCCATGTTTGCTTTTGGTGTTGTGACTAGCTCTCTCATGATATTTTTCTTTCATTTAACAGTTACTTTTAAAGTATTTTTCATTTAACCAATAGATTTCTAATTGGAGCCGTGTTTGCTTTTGGTGTTGTGACTAACTCATTCATGAATGTTTTCTTTCATTTAACAGTTACTTTTAAAGTATTTTTTATTTAAACAATTGATTGATAATTGGAGCCATGTTTACTTTTGGTGTTGTGACTAGCTCTCTCATGAATTTTTTCTTTCATTTAACTGTTACTTTTAAAGTATTTTTCATTTAACCATTAGATTTCTAATTGGAGACATGTTTGCTTTTGTTCTTGTGACTAACTCTCTCATTAATGTTTTCTTTCATTTAACAGTTACTTTAAAAGTTTTTTTTCATTTTACCAATAGATTTCTAATTGGAGCCATGTTTGCTTTTGGTGTTGTGACTAACTCATTCATGAATGTTATCTTTCATTTAACAGTTACTTTTAAAGTATTTTTCATTTAACCAATAGATTTTTAATTGGAGCCATGTTTGTTTTTGGTGTTGTGACTAACTCATTCATGAATGTTTTCTTTCATTTAACAGTTACTTTTGAAGTATTTTGCATTTATCCAATAGATTTCTAATTGGAGCCATGTTTGCTTTTGGTGTTGTGACAACTCTCTCATGAATGTGATCTTTCATTTAACAGTTACTTTTGAAGAATTTTTCTTTTAACCAATGGATTTCTAATTGGAGCCATGTTTGTTTTTTGTTCTGACTAACATTTTCATGAATGTTTTCTCTCATTTAACAGTTACTTTTAAATATTTTTCATTTAACCAATAGATTTCTAATTGAAGCCATGTTAATTTTGGGGTTGTGACTGACAGTCTCATGAATGGTGTCTTTCATTTGACTGTTACATTTAAAGTATTTTTCATTGAACCAATAGATATCTAATTGGAGCCATGTTTGCTTTTGGTGTTGTGTCTAACTCTCTCATGAATTTTTTCTTTCATTTAACAGTTACTTTTAAAGTATTTTTCATTTAACCAATAGATTTCTAATTGGAGCCATGTTTGCTTTTGGTGTTGTGACTAACTCTCTCATGAGTGTTTTCTTTTATTTAACAGTTACATTTAAGTATTTTTCATTTCACCAATAGATTTCTAATTGGAGACATGTTTACTTTAGGTGTTGTGACAAACACTCTCATGAATGTTTTCTTTCATTTAACTGTTAATTTTGAAGTATTTTGCATTTATCCAATAGATTTCTAATTGGAGCCATGTTTGCGTTTGGTGTCGTGACTAACTCTCTCATGAATGTTATCTTTCATTTAACAGTTACTTTTAAATTATTTTTCATTTAACCAATAGATTTCTAATTGGAGACATGTGTGCTTTTGGTGTTGTGACTAACTCATTCATGAATGTTTTCTTTCATTTAACAGTTACTTTTAAACTATTTTTCATTTAACCAATAGATCTCTAATTGGAGACATGTTTGCTTTTGGTGTCGTGACTAACTCTCTCATGAATGTTTTCTTTCATTTAACAGTTACTTTGAAAGTGTTTTTCATTTAACCAAAATATTTCTAATTGGAGCCATGTTTGCTTTTGGTGTTGTGACTAACTCATTCATGAATGTTTTCTTTCATTTAACAGTTACTTTTAAACTATTTTTCTTTTAACCAATTGATCTCTAATTGGAGACATGTTTGCTTTTGGTGTCGTGACTAACTCTCTCATGAATGTTTTCTTTCATTTAACAGTTACTTTGAAAGTGTTTTTCATTCAACCAAAAGATTTCTAATTGGAGCCATGTTTGCTTTTGGTGTTGTGACTAGCTCTCTCATGAATGTTATCTTTCATTTAACAGTTACTTTTAAATATTTTTCATTTAACCAATAGATTTCTAATTGGAGCCATATTTGCTTTTGTTGTTCCGTCTAACTCATTCATGAATGTTTTCTTTCATTTAACAGTTACTTTTGAAGTATTTTGCATTTATCCAATAGATTTCTAATTGGAGCCATGTTTGCTTTTGGTGTTGTGACAACTCTCTCATGTATGTGATCTTTCATTTAACAGTTACTTTTGAAGAATTTTTCTTTTAACCAATGGATTTCTAATTGGAGCCATGTTTTTTTTGGTGTTCTGTCTAGCATTTTCATGAATGTTTTCTCTCATTTAACAGTTACTTTTAAAGTATTTTTCATTTAACCAATAGATTTCTAATTGAAGCCATGTTACTTTTGGTGTTGTGACTGACAGTCTCATGAATGTTTTCTTTCATTTGACTGTTACTTTTAAACTATTTTTCATTGAACCAATAGATATCTAATTGGAGACATGTTTGCTTTTGGTGTTGTCTCTAACTCTCTCATGAATTTTTTCTTTCATTTAACAGTTACTTTTAAAGTATTTTTCATTTAACCAATAGATTTCTAATTGGAGCCATGTTTGCTTTTGGTGTTGTGACTAACTCTCTCATGAGTGTTTTCTTTCATTTAACAGTTACATTTAAGTATTTTTCATTTCACCAATAGATTTCTAAATGGAGACATGTTTGCTTTTGGTGTTGTGACAAACACTCTCATGAATGTTTTCTTTCATTTAACTGTTACTTTTGAAGTATTTTGCATTTATCCAATAGGTTTCTAATTGGAGCCATGTTTGCTTTTGGTGTTGTGACAACTCTCTCATGAATGTGATCTTTCATTTAACAGTTACTTTTGAAGAATTTTTCTTTTAACCAATGGATTTCTAATTGGAGCCATGTTTTTTTTGTGTTCTGACTAGCATTTTCATGAATGATTTCTCTCATTTAACAGTTACTTTTAAAGTATTTTTCATTTAACCAATAGATTTCTAATTGAAGCCATGTTACTTTTGGTGTTGTGACTGACAGTCTCATGAATGTTTTCTTTCATTTGACTGTTACTTTTAAAGTATTTTTCATTGAACCAATAGATATCTAATTGGAGCCATGTTTGCTTTTGGTGTTGTGACTAACTCTCTCATGAATTTTTTCTTTCATTTAACAGTTACTTTTAAATTATTTTTCATTTAACCAATAGATTTCTAATTGGAGACATGTTTGCTTTTGGTGTTGTGACTAACTCTCTCATGAGTGTTTTCTTTCATTTAACAGTTACATTTAAGTATTTTTCATTTCACCAATAGATTTCTAAATGGAGACATGTTTGCTTTTGTTGTTGTGACTAACTCTCTCATGAATGTTTTCTTTCATTTAACAGTTACTTTAAAAGTGTTTTTCATTTAACCAATAGATTTCTAATTGGAGCCATGTTTGCTTTTGGTGTTGTGACTAGCTCTCTCATGAATGTTTTCTTTCATTTAACAGTTTCTTTTAAAGTATTTTTCATTTAACCAATAGATTTCTAATTGGAGCCATGTTTGCTTTTGGTGTTGTGACTAACTCATTCATGAATGTTTTCTTTCATTTAACAGTTACTTTTTAAGTATTTTGCATTTAACCAATAGATTTCTAATTGGAGCCATGTTTGCTTTTCTGTTGTGACAACTCTCTCATGTATGTGATCTTTCATTTAACAGTTACTTTTGAAGAATTTTTCTTTTAACCAATGGATTTCTAATTGGAGCCATGTTTTTTTTGGTGTTCTGACTAGCATTTTCATGAATGTTTTCTCTCATTTAACAGTTACTTTTAAAGTATTTTTCATTTAACCAATAGATTTCTAATTGAAGCCATGTTACTTTTGGTGTTGTGACAGACACTCTCATGAATGTTTTCTTTCATTTGACTGTTACTTTTAAAGTATTTTTCATTGAACCAATAGATATCTAATTGGAGCCATGTTTGCTTTTGGTGTTGTGACTAACTCTCTCATGAATTTTTTCTTTCATTTAACAGTTACTTTTAAAGTATTTTTCATTTAACCAATTGATTTCTAATTGGAGACATGTTTGCTTTTGGTGTTGTGACTAACTCTCTCATGAGTGTTTTCTTTCATTTAACAGTTACATTTAAGTATTTTTCATTTCACCAATAGATTTCTAATTGGCGACATGTTTGCTTTTGGTGTAGTGACTAACTCTCTCATGAATGTTTTCTTTCATTTAACAGTTACTTTAAAAGTGTTTTTCATTTAACCAATATATTTCTAGTTGGAGCCATGTTTGTTTTGGTATTCTTACTAACACTTTCATGAATGTTTTCTCTCATTTAACAGTTACTTTTAAAGTATTTTTCATTTAACCAATAGATTTTTAATTGGAGCCATGTTACTTTTGGTGTTGTGACTAACAGTCTCATGAATGTTTTTTTTCATTAACTGTTACTTTTAAAGTATTTTTCATTTAACCAACAGATATCTGATTGGAGCCATGTTTGCTGTTGGTTTTGTGACTAACACTCCCATAAATGTTTTCTTTCAATTAACAGTTATTTTTAAAGTATTTCTCAGTTAACCAATAGATTTCTAATTCGAGCCTTGTATGATTTGGTGTTGTGACTAATCCTCTCATGAATGTTTTCTTTCATTTAACAGTTACTTTTAAACTATTTTTCATTTAACCAATAGATCTCTAATTGGAGACATGTTTGCTTTTGGTGTCGTGACTAACTCTCTCATGAATGTTTTCTTTCATTTAACAGTTACTTTGAAAGTGTTTTTCATTTAACCAAAATATTTCTAATTGGAGCCATGTTTGCTTTTGGTGTTGTGACTAACTCATTCATGAATGTTTTCTTTCATTTAACAGTTACTTTTAAACTATTTTTCTTTTAACCAATTGATCTCTAATTGGAGACATGTTTGCTTTTGGTGTTGTGACTAACTCTCTCATGAATGTTTTCTTTCATTTAACAGTTACTTTTAAAGTATTTTTCATTTAATCAATAGATTTCTAATTGGAGCCATGTTTGCTTTTGGTGTTGTGACTAGCTCTCTCATGAATGTTTTCTTTCATATAACTGATACATTTAAAGTATTTTTCATTTAACCATTAGATATCTAATTGGAGCCATGTTTGCTTTTGGTGTTGTGACTAACTCTCTCATTAATATTTTCTTTCATTTAACAGTTACTTTAAAAGTGTTTTCATTTTACCAATAGCTTTCTAATAGGAGCCATGTTTGCTTTTGGTGTTGTGACTAGCTCATTCATGAATGTTTTCTTTCATTTAACAGTTACTTTTGAAGTATTTTGCATTTATCCAATAGATTTCTAATTGGAGCCATGTTTGCTTTTGGTGTTGTGACAACTCTCTCATGAATGTGATCTTTCATTTAACAGTTACTTTCGAAGAATTTTTCATTTAACCAATGGATTTCTAATTGGAGCTATGTTTGTTTTTGGTGTTCTGACTAACATTTTCATGAATGTTTTCTCTCATTTAACAGTTACTTATAATGTATTTTTCATGTAACCAATAGATTTCTAATTGCAGCCATGTTTGCTTTTGGTGTTGTGACTAACTCTCACATGAATGTTTTCTTTCATTTAAATGATACTTTTAAAGTATTTTTCATTTAAACAATTGATTGATAATTGGAGCCTTGTTTACTTTTGGTGTTGTGACAAATTCACATGAATGTTTTCTTTCATTTAACAGTTACATTTAAAGTATATTCATTGAACCAATAGATTTCTAATTGGAGCCATGTTTGCTTTTGGTGTCGAGACTAACTCTCTCATGAATGTTTTCTTTCATTTAACAGTTACATTTAAATTATTTTTCATTTAACCAATAGATCTCTAATTGGAGACATGTTTGTTTTGGTGTCGTGGCTAACTCTCTCATGAATGTTTTCTTTCATTTAACAGTTACTTTAAAGTGTTTTTCATTTAACCAAAAGATTTCTAATTGGAGCCATGTTTGCTTTTGGTGTTGTGACTAGCTCTCTCATGATATTTTTCTTTCATTTAACAGTTACTTTTAAAGTATTTTTCATTTAACCAATAGATTTCTAATTGGAGCCGTGTTTGCTTTTGGTGTTGTGACTAACTCATTCATGAATGTTTTCTTTCATTTAACAGTTACTTTTAAAGTATTTTTTATTTAAACAATTGATTGATAATTGGAGCCATGTTTACTTTTGGTGTTGTGACTAGCTCTCTCATGAATTTTTTCTTTCATTTAACTGTTACTTTTAAAGTATTTTTCATTTAACCATTAGATTTCTAATTGGAGACATGTTTGCTTTTGTTCTTGTGACTAACTCTCTCATTAATGTTTTCTTTCATTTAACAGTTACTTTAAAAGTTTTTTTTCATTTTACCAATAGATTTCTAATTGGAGCCATGTTTGCTTTTGGTGTTGTGACTAACTCATTCATGAATGTTATCTTTCATTTAACAGTTACTTTTAAAGTATTTTTCATTTAACCAATAGATTTTTAATTGGAGCCATGTTTGTTTTTGGTGTTGTGACTAACTCATTCATGAATGTTTTCTTTCATTTAACAGTTACTTTTGAAGTATTTTGCATTTATCCAATAGATTTCTAATTGGAGCCATGTTTGCTTTTGGTGTTGTGACAACTCTCTCATGAATGTGATCTTTCATTTAACAGTTACTTTTGAAGAATTTTTCTTTTAACCAATGGATTTCTAATTGGAGCCATGTTTGTTTTTTTTGTTCTGACTAACATTTTCATGAATGTTTTCTCTCATTTAACAGTTACTTTTAAATATTTTTCATTTAACCAATAGATTTCTAATTGAAGCCATGTTACTTTTGGGGTTGTGACTGACAGTCTCATGAATGGTGTCTTTCATTTGACTGTTACATTTAAAGTATTTTTCATTGAACCAATAGATATCTAATTGGAGCCATGTTTGCTTTTGGTGTTGTGTCTAACTCTCTCATGAATTTTTTCTTTCATTTAACAGTTACTTTTAAAGTATTTTTCATTTAACCAATAGATTTCTAATTGGAGCCATGTTTGCTTTTGGTGTTGTGACTAACTCTCTCATGAGTGTTTTCTTTTATTTAACAGTTACATTTAAGTATTTTTCATTTCACCAATAGATTTCTAATTGGAGACATGTTTACTTTAGGTGTTGTGACAAACACTCTCATGAATGTTTTCTTTCATTTAACTGTTAATTTTGAAGTATTTTGCATTTATCCAATAGATTTCTAATTGGAGCCATGTTTGCGTTTGGTGTCGTGACTAACTCTCTCATGAATATTATCTTTCATTTAACAGTTACTTTTAAATTATTTTTCATTTAACCAATAGATTTCTAATTGGAGCCATGTGTGCTTTTGGTGTTGTGACTAACTCATTCATGAATGTTTTCTTTCATTTAACAGTTACTTTTAAACTATTTTTCATTTAACCAATAGATCTCTAATTGGAGACATGTTTGCTTTTGGTGTCGTGACTAACTCTCTCATGAATGTTTTCTTTCATTTAACAGTTACTTTGAAAGTGTTTTTCATTTAACCAAAATATTTCTAATTGGAGCCATGTTTGCTTTTGGTGTTGTGACTAACTCATTCATGAATGTTTTCTTTCATTTAACAGTTACTTTTAAACTATTTTTCTTTTAACCAATTGATCTCTAATTGGAGACATGTTTGCTTTTGGTGTCGTGACTAACTCTCTCATGAATGTTTTCTTTCATTTAACAGTTACTTTGAAAGTGTTTTTCATTCAACCAAAAGATTTCTAATTGGAGCCATGTTTGCTTTTGGTGTTGTGACTAGCTCTCTCATGAATGTTATCTTTCATTTAACAGTTACTTTTAAATATTTTTCATTTAACCAATAGATTTCTAATTGGAGCCATGTTTGCTTTTGTTGTTCCGTCTAACTCATTCATGAATGTTTTCTTTCATTTAACAGTTACTTTTGAAGTATTTTGCATTTATCCAATAGATTTCTAATTGGAGCCATGTTTGCTTTTGGTGTTGTGACAACTCTCTCATGTATGTGATCTTTCATTTAACAGTTACTTTTGAAGAATTTTTCTTTTAACCAATGGATTTCTAATTGGAGCCATGTTTTTTTTGGTGTTCTGTCTAGCATTTTCATGAATGTTTTCTCTCATTTAACAGTTGCTTTTAAAGTATTTTTCATTTAACCAATAGATTTCTAATTGAAGCCATGTTACTTTTGGTGTTGTGACTGACAGTCTCATGAATGTTTTCTTTCATTTGACTGTTACTTTTAAACTATTTTTCATTGAACCAATAGATATCTAATTGGAGACATGTTTGCTTTTGGTGTTGTCTCTAACTCTCTCATGAATTTTTTCTTTCATTTAACAGTTACTTTTAAAGTATTTTTCATTTAACCAATAGATTTCTAATTGGAGCCATGTTTGCTTTTGGTGTTGTGACTAACTCTCTCATGAGTGTTTTCTTTCATTTAACAGTTACATTTAAGTATTTTTCATTTCACCAATAGATTTCTAAATGGAGACATGTTTGCTTTTGGTGTTGTGACAAACACTCTCATGAATGTTTTCTTTCATTTAACTGTTACTTTTGAAGTATTTTGCATTTATCCAATAGGTTTCTAATTGGAGCCATGTTTGCTTTTGGTGTTGTGACAACTCTCTCATGAATGTGATCTTTCATTTAACAGTTACTTTTGAAGAATTTTTTCTTTTAACCAATGGATTTCTAATTGGAGCCATGTTTTTTTTGTGTTCTGACTAGCATTTTCATGAATGATTTCTCTCATTTAACTGTTACTTTTAAAGTATTTTTCATTTAACCAATAGATTTCTAATTGAAGCCATGTTACTTTTGGTGTTGTGACTGACAGTCTCATGAATGTTTTCTTTCATTTGACTGTTACTTTTAAAGTATTTTTCATTGAACCAATAGATATGTAATTGGAGCCATCTTTGCTTTTGGTGTTGTGACTAACTCTCTCATGAATTTTTTCTTTCATTTAACAGTTACTTTTAAATTATTTTTCATTTAACCAATAGATTTCTAATTGGAGACATGTTTGCTTTTGGTGTTGTGACTAACTCTCTCATGAGTGTTTTCTTTCATTTAACAGTTACATTTAAGTATTTTTCATTTCACCAATAGATTTCTAAATGGAGACATGTTTGCTTTTGTTGTTGTGACTAACTCTCTCATGAATGTTTTCATTCATTTAACAGTTACTTTAAAAGTGTTTTTCATTTAACCAATAGATTTCTAATTGGAGCCATGTTTGCTTTTGGTGTTGTGACTAGCTCTCTCATGAATGTTTTCTTTCATTTAACAGTTTCTTTTAAAGTATTTTTCATTTAACCAATAGATTTCTAATTGGAGCCATGTTTGCTTTTGGTGTTGTGACTAACTCATTCATGAATGTTTTCTTTCATTTAACAGTTACTTTTTAAGTATTTTGCATTTAACCAATAGATTTCTAATTGGAGCCATGTTTGCTTTTCTGTTGTGACAACTCTCTCATGTATGTGATCTTTCATTTAACAGTTACTTTTGAAGAATTTTTCTTTTAACCAATGGATTTCTAATTGGAGCCATGTTTTTTTTGGTGTTCTGACTAGCATTTTCATGAATGTTTTCTCTCATTTAACAGTTACTTTTAAAGTATTTTTCATTTAACCAATAGATTTCTAATTGAAGCCATGTTACTTTTGGTGTTGTGACAGACACTCTCATGAATGTTTTCTTTCATTTGACTGTTACTTTTAAAGTATTTTTCATTGAACCAATAGATATCTAATTGGAGCCATGTTTGCTTTTGGTGTTGTGACTAACTCTCTCATGAATTTTTTCTTTCATTTAACAGTTACTTTTAAAGTATTTTTCATTTAACCAATTGATTTCTAATTGGAGACATGTTTGCTTTTGGTGTTGTGACTAACTCTCTCATGAGTGTTTTCTTTCATTTAACAGTTACATTTAAGTATTTTTCATTTCACCAATAGATTTCTAATTGGCGACATGTTTGCTTTTGGTGTAGTGACTAACTCTCTCATGAATGTTTTCTTTCATTTAACAGTTACTTTAAAAGTGTTTTTCATTTAACCAATATATTTCTAGTTGGAGCCATGTTTGTTTTGGTATTCTTACTAACACTTTCATGAATGTTTTCTCTCATTTAACAGTTACTTTTAAAGTATTTTTCATTTAACCAATAGATTTTTAATTGGAGCCATGTTACTTTTGGTGTTGTGACTAACAGTCTCATGAATGTTTTTTTTCATTAACTGTTACTTTTAAAGTATTTTTCATTTAACCAACAGATATCTGATTGGAGCCATGTTTGCTGTTGGTTTTGTGACTAACACTCCCATAAATGTTTTCTTTCAATTAACAGTTATTTTTAAAGTATTTCTCAGTTAACCAATAGATTTCTAATTCGAGCCTTGTATGATTTGGTGTTGTGACTAATCCTCTCATGAATGTTTTCTTTCATTTAACAGTTACTTTTAAACTATTTTTCATTTAACCAATAGATCTCTAATTGGAGACATGTTTGCTTTTGGTGTCGTGACTAACTCTCTCATGAATGTTTTCTTTCATTTAACAGTTACTTTGAAAGTGTTTTTCATTTAACCAAAAGATTTCTAATAGGAGCCATGTTTGCTTTTGGTGTTGTGACTAACTCATTCATGAATGTTTTCTTTCATTTAACAGTTACTTTTAAACTATTTTTCATTTAACCAATAGATCTCTAATTGGAGACATGTTTGCTTTTGGTGTCGTGACTAACTCTCTCATGAATGTTTTCTTTCATTTAACAGTTACTTTGAAAGTGTTTTTCATTTAACCAAAAGATTTCTAATTGGAGCCATGTTTGCTTTTGGTGTTGTGACTAACTCTCTCATGAATTTTTTCTTTCATTTAACAGTTACTTTTAAAGTATTTTTCATTTAACCAATAAATTTCTAATTGGAGCCATGTTTGCTTTTGGTGTTGTGACTAACTCTCTCATGAATGTGATCATTCATTTAACAGTTACTTTTGAAGAATTTTTCTTTTAACCAATGGATTTCTAATTGGAGCCAAGTTTGTTTTTGGTGTTCTGGCTAACATTTTCATGCATGTTTTCTCTCATTTAACAGTTACTTTTAAAGTATTTTTCATTTAACTAATAGATTTCTAATTGAAGCCATGTTTCTTTTGGTGTTGTGACTGACCGTCTCATGAATGGTTTCTTTCATTTGACTGTTACATTTAAAGTATTTTTCATTGAACCAATAGATATCTAATTGGAGCCATGTTTGCTTTTGGTGTTGTGTCTAACTCTCTCATCAATTTTTTCGTTCATTTAACTGTTACTTTTAAAGTATTTTTCATTTAACCAATAGATTTCTAATTGAGACATGTTTGCTTTTGGTGTTGTGACAAACACTCTCATGAATGTTTTCTTTCATTTAACTGTTACTTTTGAAGCATTTTGCATTTATCCAATAGATTTCTAATTGGAGCCATGTTTGCTTTTGGTGTTGTGACAACTCTCTCATGAATGTGATCTGTCATGTAACAGTTACTTTTGAAGAATTTTTCTTTTCACCAATGGATTTCTAATTGGAGCCATGTTTGTTTTTGGTGTTCTGACTAACATTTTTATGAATGTTTTCTCTCATTTAACATTTACTTTTAAATTATTTTTCATTTAACCAATAGATTTCTAATTGAAGCCATGTTACTTTTGTTGTTGTTACTGACAGTCTCATGAATGTTTTCTTTCATTTGACTGTTACTTTTAAAGTATTTTTCATTGAACCAATAGATATCTAATTGGAGCCATGTTTGCTTTTGGTGTTGTGTCTAACTCTCTCATGATTTTTTCTTTCATTTAACAGTTACTTTTAAAGTATTTTTCATTTAACCAATAGATTTCTAATTGGAGCCATGTTTGCTTTTGGTGTTGTGACTAACTCTCTCATGAGTGTTTTCTTTCATTTAACAGTTACATTTAAGTATTTTTCATTTCACCAATAGATTTCTAATCGGAGACATGTTTGCTTTTAGTGTTGTGACTAACACTCTCATGAATGTTTTCTTTCATTTAACTGTTACTTTTAATGTATTTTTCATTGAACCAATAGATTTCTAATTGGAGCCATTTTTCCTTTTGGTGTTGTGACTAACTCTCTCATGAATGTTTTCTTTCATTTAACTGTTATTTTTAAAGTATTTTTCATTAACCAATAGATTTCTAATAGTAGACATGTTTGCTTTTCGTTTTGACTAACTCTCTCATGAATGTTTTCTTTCATTTAACTTTTAGCTTTAAAATATGTTTCATTTAACCAATAGATTTTTAAATGTTTTCTTTCATTTAAAAGTCACTTTTAAAATATTTTTCATTTAACCAATAGATTTCTAATTGGAGCCATGTTTGATTTTGGTGTTGTGAATAAATCTCTCATGAATGTTTTCTTTCATTAAACTGTTACATTAAAAGTATTTTTCATTTAACCAAGAGATTTCTGATTGTAGACATGTTTGCTTTTGGTGTTGACTAACTCTCTCATGAATGTTTTTTTTCATTTAACAGTTAATTTTAAATTATTCTTCAGTTAACCAATAGATTTCTAATTGGAGACATGTTTGCTTTTGGTCTTGTGACTGACTCTCTCATGAATATTTTCTTTCATTTAACAGTTACTTTAAAATTATTTTTCATTTAACCAATAGATTTCTAATTGGAGACATGTTTGTTTTAGTGTTGTGACTAAAACTCTCATGAATGTTTTCTTTCATTTATCTGTTACTATTAAAGTATTTTTCATTGAACCAATAGATATCTAATTGGAGCCATGTTTGCTTTTGGTGTTGTGACTAACTCTCTCATGAATTTTTTCTTTCATTGAACAGTTACTTTGAAAGTATTTTTCATTTAACCAATAAATTTCTAATTGGAGCCATATTTGCTTTTGGTGTTGTGACTAACTCTCTCATGAGTGTTTTCTTTCATTTAACAGTTTCATTTAAGTATTTTTCATTTCACCAATAGATTTCTAAATGGAGACATGTTTGCTTTTGGTGTTGTGACAAACACTCTCATGAATGTTTTCTTTCATTTAACTGTTACTTTTGAAGTATTTTGCATTTATCCAATAGATTTCTAATTGGAGCCATGTTTGCTTTTGGTGTTGTGACAACTCTCTCATGAATGTGATCTGTCATGTAACAGTTACTTTTGAAGAATTTTTCTTTTAACCAATGGATTTCTAATTGGAGCCATGTTTGTTTTTGGTGTTCTGACTAACATTTTCATGAATGTTTTCTCTCATTTAACATTTACTTTTAAAGTATTTTTCATTTAACCAATAGATTTCTAATTGAAGCCATGTTACTTTTGTTGTTGTTACTGACAGTCTCATGAATGTTTTCTTTCATTTGACTGTTACTTTTAAAGTATTTTTCATTGAACCAATAGATATCTAATTGGAGCCATGTTTGCTTTTGGTGTTGTGTCTAACTCTCTCATGATTTTTTCTTTCATTTAACAGTTACTTTTAAAGTATTTTTCATTTAACCAATAGTTTTCTAATTGGAGTCATTTTTCCTTTTGGTGTTGTGACTAACTCTCTCATGAATGTTTGCTTTTATTTAACAGTTACATTTAAGTATTTTTCCTTTCACCAATAGATTTCTAATCGGAGACATGTTTGCTTTTAGTGTTGTGACTAACACTCTCATGAATGTTTTCTTTCATTTAACTGTTACTTTTAAAGTATTTTTCATTGAACCAATAGATTTCTAATTGGAGCCATTTTTCCTTTTGGTGTTGTGACTAACTCTCTCATGAATGTTTTCTTTCATTTAACTGTTATTTTTAAAGTATTTTTCATTAACCAATAGATTTCTAATAGTAGACATGTTTGCTTTTCGTTTTGACTAACTCTCTCATGAATGTTTTCTTTCATTTAACTGTTACCTTTAAAATATTTTTCATTTAACCAATAGATTTTTAAATGTTTTCTTTCATTTAAAAGTCACTTTTAAAATATTTTTCATTTAACCAATAGATTTCTAATTGGAGCCATGTTTGATTTTGGTGTTGTGAATAAAACTCTCATGAATGTTTTCTTTCATTAAACTGTTACTTTTAAAGTATTTTTCATTTAACCAAGAGATTTCTGATTGTAGACATGTTTGCTTTTGGTGTTGACTAACTCTCTCATGAATGTTTTTTTCATTTAACAGTTAATTTTAAATTATTCTTCAGTTAACCAATAGATTTCTAATTGGAGACATGTTTGCTTTTGGTCTTGTGACTGACTCTCTCATGAATATTTTCTTTCATTTAACAGTTACTTTAAAATTATTTTTCATTTAACCAATAGATTTCTAATTGGAGACATGTTTGTTTTAGTGTTGTGACTAAAACTCTCATGAATGTTTTCTTTCATTTATCTGTTACTATTAAAGTATTTTTCATTGAACCAATAGATTTCTAATTGGTGCCATGTTTCTTTTGGTGTTGTGACTTACTCTCTCATGAATGTTTTCTTTCATTTAACTGTTATTTTTAAAGTATTTTTCATTAACCAATAGATTTCTAATAATAGACATGTTTGCTTTGTGTTTTGACTAACTCTCGCATGAATGTTTTCTTTCATTTAACAGTTAATTTTAAAGTATTTTTCATTCAACCAATAGATATCTGATTGGAGACATGTTTGTTTTGGCGTTGTGACTAACACTCCCTTGAATGTTTTCTTTCATTTAACCGTTACTTTTAAATATTTTTCATTTAACCAATAGATTTCTAAATGTGGCCATGTTTGCTTTTGGTCTTGTGACTAACTCTCTCATGAATGTTTTCTTTCATTTAACAGTTACTTTAAAAGTGTTTTTCATTTAACCAATAGATTTCTAATTGGAGCCATGTTTGCTTTTGGTGTTGTGACTAGCTCTCTCATGAATGTTTTCTTTCATTTAACAGTTTCTTTTAAAGTATTTTTCATTTAACCAATAGATTTCTATTGGAGCCATGTTTGCTTTTGTTGTTGTGACTAACTCATTCATGAATGTTTTCTTTCATTTAACAGTTACTATTGAAGAATTTTTCATTTAACCAATATATTTCTAGTTGGAGCCATGTTTGTTTTGTTATTCTTGCTAACACTCTCATGAATGTTTTCTCTCATTTAACAGTTACTTTTAAAGTATTTTTCATTTAACCAATAGATTTCTAATTAGAGCCATGTTACTTTTGGTGTTGTGACTAACAGTCTCATGAATGTTTTTTTTTCATTAACTGTTACTTTTAAAGTATTTTTCATTTAACCAACAGATATCTGATATGAGCCATGTTTGCTTTTGGTTTTGTGACAAACACTCCCATAAATGTTTTCTTTCAATTAACAGTTATTTTTAAAGTGTTTCTCATTTAACCAATAAATTTCGAATTGGAGCCTTGTTTTTTTTGGTGTTCTGACTAACACTCTCATGAATGTTTTCTCTTATTTAACAGTTACTTTTAAAGTATTTTTCATTTAACCAATAGATTTCTAATTGGAGCCATGTTACTTTTGGTGTTGTGACTAACTCTCTCATGAATGTTATTTTCATTTAACAGTTACTATTAAGGTATTTTTCATTTAACCAATTGATTGATAATTGGAGCCATGTTTGCTTTGTTGTTGTGACTAACTCTCTCATGAATGTTTTCTTTCATTTAGCAGTTGCTTTTAAAGTATTTTTCATTGAAACAATAGATTTCTAATTGGAGCCATGTTCGATTTTGGTGTTGTGGCTAACTCTCTCATGAATTTTTTCTTTCATTTAACAGTTCCTTTTAAATTATTTTCCATTTATCCAATAGATTTCTAATTGGAGACATGTTTGCTTTTGTGTTGTCAATAACTCTCTCATGAAATTTTCTTTCATTTAACAGTTACTTTAAAAGTGTTTTTCATTGAACCAATAGATTTCTAATTGGAGACATGTTTGCTTTTGGTGTTGTGACTAACACTTTCATGAATGTTTTCTTTCATTTAACTGTTACTTTTTATGTATTTTTCATTTAACCAATAGATTTCTAATTGAAGCCATTTTACTTTTGGTGTTGTGACTAACAGTCTCATGAATGTTTTCTTTCATTTGACTGTTACATTTAAAGTATTTTTCATTTATCTAATAGATTTCTAATTGGAGCCATGTTTGCTTTTGGTGTTGTGACTTACTCTCTCATGATTGTTTTCTTTCATTTAACTGTTATTTTCAAAGTATTTTTCATTGAACCAATAGATTTCTAATTGTAGACATGTTTGCTTTTCGTTTTGACTAAATCTCTCATGAATGTTTTCTTTCATTTAACTGTTACATTTAAAGTATTTTTCATTGAACCAATAGATATCTAATTGGAGCCATGTTTGCTTTTGGTGTTTGGCTAACTCTCTCATGAATATTTTCTTTCATTTAACTGTTACTTTTAAAGTATTTTTCATTTAACCAGTAGATTTTTTATTGGAGCCATGTTTGATTTTGGTGTTGTGAATAAAACTCTCATGAATGTTTTCTTTCATTTAACTGTTATTTTAAAAGTATTTTTCGTTGAACCAATAGATTCTAATTGGAGCCATGTTTGCTTTTGGTGTTGTGAAGAAAACTCTCATGAAATTTTCTTTCATTTAACTGTTACTTTTCAAGTATTTTTCATTTAACCAATAGATTTCTAATTGGAGACATGTTTGCTTTTGGTGTTCTCTAACTCGCTCCTGAATGTTTTTTCATTTAACAGTTAATTTTAAAGTATTTTTCATTTCACCAATAGATTTCTAATTGGAGACATTTTTGCTTTTGGTGTTGTGACTAAGTCTCTCATGAATGTTTATTTAATTTAACAGTTACTTTAAAATTATTTTTCATTTAACCAATAGATTTCTAATTGGAGACATGTTTGCTTTTGGTGTTCTGACAAATCTCTCATGAATGTTTTTTTTCATTTAACAGTTACATTTAAATTATTTTTCATTTAACCAATACATTTCTAATTGGAGCCATGTTTGCTTTTGGTGTTGTGACTAAATCTCTCATGAATATTTTCTTTCATTTAACAGTAACTTTAAAATATTTTTCATTTAACCAATATATTTCTAATTGGAGACATTTTTGCTTTTGGTGTTGTGACTAACACTCTCATGAATATTTTCTTTCATTTAACAGTTACATTTAAAGTATTTTTCTTTGACCCAATATATTTCGAATTTGTGCCATGATTGCTTTAGGTGTTGTGGCTAACTCTCTCATGAATGTTTTTTTTCATATAACAGTTACTTTTAAAGTATTTTTCACTTAACCAATAGATTTCTAATTGGAGCCATGTTTGCTTTTGATGTTGACTAACTCTCTCATGAATGTTTTCTTTCATTTAACAGTTACTTTATAGTGTTTTTCATTTATCCAATAGGTTTCTCATTGAGGCATGTTTGCTTTTCGTGATGACTAACTCTCTCATGAATGTTTTTTTTCATTTATCAGTTACATTTAAAGTATTTTTCAATAAACCAATAGATTTCTAATTGGAGCCATGTTTGCTTTTATTGTTGTGACTAACTCTCTCATGAAGGTTTTCTTTCATTTAACAGTTACTTTTAAAGTATTTTTCATTTAACCAATATTTTTCTAATTGCAGACATGTTTGCTTTGGTGTTGTGACAAATCTCTCATGAATGTTTTTTTCATTTAACAGTTACATATAAAGTATTTTTCATTTAACCAATAGATTTCTAATTGGAGCCATATTTGCTTTTGGTGTTGTGGCTAACTCTATCATGAATGTTTTCTTTCATTTAACAGTTACTTTTAAAGGATTTTTCATTGAACCAATAGATTTCTAATAGGAGCCATGTTTGCTTTTGGTGTTGTGACTGATTCTCTCATGAATGTTTTCTTTCATTTAACTGTTACTTTTAAAGGATTTTTCATTGAACCAATAGATTTCTAATTGGAGCCATGTTTGCTTTTGGTGTTGTGACTAACACTCTCATGAATGTTTTCTTTCATTTAACAGTTACTTTTAAAGTATTTTTCATTTAACCAATAGATTTCTAATAGGAGCCATGTTTGCTTTTGGTGTTGTGACTAATTCTCTCATGAGTGTTTTCTTTCATTTAACAGTTACTTTAAATGTATTTTTCATTGAACCAATAGATTTCTAATAGGAGCCATGTGTGCTTTTGGTGTTGTGACTAATTCACTCATGAATGTTTTCTTTCATTTAACTGTTACTTTTAAAGGATTTTTCATTGAACCAATAGATTTCTGATTGGAGCCATGTTTGCTTTTGGTGTTGTGACTAACACTCTCATGAATGTTTTCTTTCATTTAACAGTTACTTTTAAAGTATTTTTCATTTAACCATTAACTTTCTTATTGCAGACATGTTTGCTTTTGGTGTTCTGACAAATCTCTCATGAATGTTTTTTTTTCATTTAACAGTTACATTTAAAGTATTTTTCATTTAACCAATAGATTTCTAATTATAGCCATATTTGCTTTTGGTGTTGTCGCTAACTCTCTCATGAATGTTTTCTTTCATTTAACAGTTACTTTTAAAGTATTTTTCATTTAACCAATACATTTCTAATTGGTCACATGTTTGCTTTTGTGTTGTGACTAACTCTCTCATGAATGTTTTATTCATTTAACAGTTACTTTTAAAGAATTTTTCATTTAACCAATAGATTTCTAATTGGAGACATGTTTGATTTTGTGTTGTGACTAACTCTCTCATGAAAGATTTTTTCATTTAACAGTTACTTTTAAACTATTTTTCATTTAACCAACAGATTTCTAATTGGAGTCATGTTTGCTTTTGGTGTTGTGACTAACTCTCTGATGAGTGTTTTCTTTCATTTAACAGTTACTTTAAAAGTATTTTTCATTGAACCAATAGATTTCTAATTGGAGCCATGTTTGCTTTTGCTGTTGTGACTAACACTCACATGAATGTTTTCTTTCATTTAACTGTTACTTTTAAAGTATTTTTCATTTAACCAATACATTTCTAATTTGAGACATGTTTGCTTTTGTGTTGTGACTAACTCCCTCATGAATGTTTTTTTCATTTAACAGTTACTTTTAAAGAATTTTTCATTTAACCAATAGATTTCTAATTGGAGACATGTTTGTTCTTGTGTTGTGACTAACTCTCTCATGAAAGTTTTTTTCATTTAACAGTTATTTTTAAAGAATTTTTCATTTAACCAATAGATTTCTAATTGGAGACATGTTTGCTTTTGTGTTGTCAATAACTCTCTCATGAAATTTTCTTTCATTTAACAGTTACTTTAAAAGTGTTTTTCATTGAACCAATAGATTTCTAATTGGAGACATGTTTGCTTTTGGTGTTGTGACTAACACTTTCATGAATGTTTTCTTTCATTTAACTGTTACTTTTTATGTATTTTTCATTTAACCAATAGATTTATAGTAGGAGCCATGTTTGCTTTTGGGGTTGACTAACTCTTTCATGAATGTTTTTTTCATTTAACCGTTACTTTTAAAGTATTTTTCATTGAACCAATAGATTTCTAATGGGAGACATGTTTGCTTTTGGTGTTGTGACTAACACTCTCATGAATGTTTTCTTTCAATTAACTCTTACTTTTACAGTATTTTGATTTAACCAATACATTTCTAATTGGAGCCATGTCTGCTTTTGGTGTTGACTAACCCTCTCATGAATGTTTTCTTTCATTAAACAGTTACTTCTAAATTATTTTTCGTTTAACCAATAGATTTCTAATTGGAGACATGTTTGCTTTTGGTGTTGACTAACTCTCTCAGGAATGTTTCTTTCATTTAACTGTAAACTTTTAAAGTATTTTTCATTTGACCAATAGATTTCTTATTGGAGCCATGTTTGCTTTTGGTGTTGACTAACTCTCTCATTTAAAAATTAATTTTAAAGTATTTTTCATTTAACCAATCGATTTCTAATTGAGACATGTTTGCTTTTTGTTGTGACTAAAATTTTCATTTAACCAAGAGTTTTCTAATTGGAGACATGTTTGATTTTGGTGTTGTGACTAATTCTCTCATGAAAGATTTTTTTCATTTAACTGTTACTTTTAAAGTATTTCTCATTTATCCAATAGATTTCTAATTAGAGCCATGTTAGCTTTTGGTGTTGACTAACTCTCTCATGAATGTTTTTTTCATTTAACAGTTCCATTTAAAGTATTTTTCATTTAATCAATATATTTCTAATTGGAGACATGTTTGCTTTTGGTGTTGACTAACTCTCTCTTGAATGTTTTCTTGCATTCATCAGTTACAAATAAAGTATTTTTTATTTAAGCAATAGATTTCTAATTAGAGACATGTTTGCTTTTGGTGTTGTGACTAACTTTCTCATGAATGTTTTTTTCATTTAACAGTTACTTTTAAAGAATTTTTCATTTAACAAATAGATTTCTAATTCGAGACATGTTTTCTTTTGTGTTGTGACTAACTCTCTCATGAATCTTTTTTTTCATTTAACAGTTACTTTTAAATAAATTTCATTTAACCAATAGATTTCTAATTGTAGGACATGTTTGCTTTTGTGTTGTGACTAAATCTCTCATGAATGTTTTCTTTCATTTAACAGTTACTTTTAATGTATTTTTCATTTAACCAATAGATTTCTAATTGGAGCCATGTTTGCTTTTGGTGTTGTGACTAACTCTCTCATGAGTGTTTTCTTTCATTTAACAGTTACTTTAAAAGTATTTATCATTGAACCAATAGATTTCTGATTGGAGCCATGTTTGCTTTTGGTGTTGACTAACTCTCTCATGAATATTTTTTTTTCATTTAACAGTTAATTTTAAAGTATTTTTCATTTAACCCCTAGATTTCTATTTGGAGACATGTTTGCTTTTGTGTTGTGACTAACTCTTTCATGAATGTTTCTTTCATTTAACAGTTGCTTTTAAAGTATTTTTTATTTAACCAATAGATTTCTAATTGGAGCCATATTTGTTTTTGGTGTTATGACTAATTCTCTCATGAATGTTTTCTTTCATTTAACTGTTACTTTCAATGTATTTTTCATTGAACCAATAGATTTCTATTTGGAGACATTTTTGCTTTTGTTGTTGTGACTAACACTCTCATGAATGTTTTCTTTCATTTAACAGTTACTTTTAAAGTATTTTTCATTTAACCATTAACTTTCTTATTGCAGACATGTTTGCTTTTGGTGTTCTGACAAATCTCTCATGAATGTTTTTTTTTCATTTAACAGTTACATTTAAAGTATTTTACATTTAACCAATAGATTTCTAATTGGAGCCATATTTGCTTTTGGTGTTGTGGCTAACTCTCTCATGAATGTTTTCTTTCATTTAACAGTTACTTTTAAAATATTTTTCATTTAAACAATAGATTTCTAATTGGAGACATGTTTGCTTTTGGTGTTGACTAACTCTCTCATGAATGTTTTCTTTCATTTAACAGTTACTTTTAAAGTATTTTTCATTTAACCAATACATTTCTAATTGGACACATGTTTGCTTTTGTGTTGTGACTAACTCTCTCATGAATGTTTTCTTCATTTAACATTTACTTTTAAAGAATTTTTCATTTAACCAATAGATTTCTAATTGGAGTCATGTTTGATTTTGTGTTGTGGCTAACTCTCTCATGAAAGATTTTTTCATTTAACAGTTACTTTTAAAGTATTTTTCATTTAACCAACAGATTTCTAATTGGAGTCATGTTTGCTTTTGGTGTTGTGACTAACTCTCTGATGAGTGTTTTCTTTCATTTAACAGTTACTTTAAAAGTATTTTTCATTGAACCAATAGATTTCTAATTGGAGCCATGTTTGCTTTTGCTGTTGTGACTAACACTCACATGAATGTTTTCTTTCATTTAACTGTTACTTTTAAAGTATTTTTCATTTAACCAAGAGATGTCTAATTAGAGCCATGTTTGCTTTTGGTGTCGGCTAACTCTTTCATGAATGTTTTTTTTCATTTAACTGTTACATTTAAAGTATTTTTCATTAAACCAATAGATTTCTAATTGGACACTTTTTTGCTTTTGGTGTTGTGACTAACTCTCTCATGAATGTTTTCTTTCATTTAACAGTTACTTTAAAATATTTTTCATTGAACCAATAGATTTCTAATTGGAGACATGTTTGCTTTTGGTGTTGACTAACTCTCTCATGAATGTTTTCTTTCATTTATCAGTTACAATTAAAGAATTTTTCATTTAAGCAATATGCTACTAATTGGAGCCATGTTTGCTTTTGGTGTCGTGGCTAACTCTCTCATGAATGTTTTCTTTCATTTAACAGTTACATTAAAAGTATTTTTCATTTAACCAATAGATTTCTAATGGGAGACATGTTTGCATTTGGTGTTGTGTCTAACACTCTCATGAATGTTTTCTTTCATTTAACAGTAACCATGTAATTATTTTCATTTAACCAATAGATTTCTAATTGGAGCCATGTTTGATTTTGTGTTGTGACTAGCTCTCTCATGAATGTTTTTTTCATTTAACAGTTACTTTTAAAGTATTTTTCATTTAATCAATAGATTTCTAAATGGAGACATGTTTGCTTTTGTGTTGTGACTGGCTCTCTCATGAATGTTTTCTTTCATTTAACAGTTACTTTTAAAGTATTTTTCATTTAATCAATAGATTTCTAATTCGAGACATGTTTTCTTTTGTGTTGTGACTAACTCTCTCATGAATCTTCTTTATCATTTAACAGTTACTTTTAAAGTATTTTTCATTTAACCAATAGATTTATAATTGTAGGACATGTTTGCTTTTGTGTTGTGACTAAATCTCTCATGAATGTTTTCTTTCATTTAACAGTTACTTTTAATGTATTTTTCATTTAACCAATAGATTTCTAATTGGAGCCATGTTTGCTTTTGTGTTGTGACTAACTCTTTCATGAATGTTTCTTTCATTTAACAGTTGCTTTTAAAGTATTTTTTATTTAACCAATAGATTTCTAATTGGAGCCATATTTGTTTTTGGTGTCATGACTAATTCTCTCATGAATGTTTTCTTTCATTTAACTGTTACATTCAAAGTATTTTTCATTGAACCAATAGATTTCTAATTGGAGACATGTTTGCTTTTGTTGTTGTGACTAACACTCTCATGAATGTTTTCTTTCATTTAACAGTTACTTTTAAAGTATTTTTCATTTAACCATTAACTTTCTTATTGCAGAAATGTTTGCTTTTGGTGTTCTGACAAATCTCTCATGAATGTTTTTTTTCATTTAACAGTTACATTTAAAGAATTTTTCATTTAACCAATAGATTTCTAATTGGAGACATATTTGCTTTTGGTGTTGTGGCTAACTCTCTCATGAATGTTTTCTTTCATTTAACAGTTACTTTTAAAATATTGTTCATTTAAACAATAGATTTCTAATTGGAGACTTGTTTGATTTTGGTAATGACTAACTGTCTCATGAATGTTTTCTTTCGTTTAACAGTTAATTTTAAAGTATTTTTCATTTAACCAATACATTTCTAATTGGACACATGTTTGATTTTGTGTTGTGACTAACTCTCTCATGAATGTTTTATTCATTTAACAGTTACTTTTAAAGAATTTTTCATTTAACCAATAGATTTCTAATTGGAGACATGTTTGATTTTGTGTTGTGACTAACTCTCTCATGAATGTTTTTTTCATTTAACTGTTACTTTTAAAGTATTTTTCATTTAATCAATAGATTTCTAATTGGAGACATGTTTGCTTTTGTGTTGTGACTGGCTCTCTCATGAATGTTTTCTTTCATTTAACAGTTACTTTTAAAGTATTTTTCATTTAACCAACAGATTTCTAATTGGAGTCATGTTTGCTTTTGGTGTTGTGACTAACTCTCTCATGAGTGTTTTCTTTCATTTAACAGTTACTTTAAAAGTATTTTTCATTGAACCAATAGATTTCTAATTGGAGCCATGTTTGCTTTTGCTGTTGTGACTAACACTCACATGAATGTTTTCTTTCATTTATCTGTTACTTTTAAAATATTGTTCATTTAAACAATAGATTTCTAATTGGAGACTTGTTTGATTTTGGTAATGACTAACTGTCTCATGAATGTTTTCTTTCGTTTAACAGTTAATTTTAAAGTATTTTTCATTTAACCAATACATTTCTAATTGGACACATGTTTGATTTTGTGTTGTGACTAACTCTCTCATGAATGTTTTATTCATTTAACAGTTACTTTTAAAGAATTTTTCATTTAACCAATAGATTTCTAATTGGAGACATGTTTGATTTTGTGTTGTGACTAACTCTCTCATGAATGTTTTTTTCATTTAACAGTTACTTTTAAAGTATTTTTCATTTAATCAATAGATTTCTAATTGGAGACATGTTTGCTTTTGTGTTGTGACTGGCTCTCTCATGAATGTTTTCTTTCATTTAACAGTTACTTTTAAAGTATTTTTCATTTAACCAACAGATTTCTAATTGGAGTCATGTTTGCTTTTGGTGTTGTGACTAACTCTCTCATGAGTGTTTTCTTTCATTTAACAGTTACTTTAAAAGTATTTTTCATTGAACCAATAGATTTCTAATTGGAGCCATGTTTGCTTTTGCTGTTGTGACTAACACTCACATGAATGTTTTCTTTCATTTATCTGTTACTTTTAAAGTATTTTTCATTTAACCAAGAGATGTCTAATTAGAGCCATGTTTGCTTTTGGTGTCGGCTAACTCTTTCATGAATGTTTTTTTCATTTAACTGTTACATTTAAAGTATTTTTTATTAAACCAATAGATTTCTAATTGGACACTTTTTTGCTTTTGGTGTTGTGACCAACTCTCTCATGAATGTTTTCTTTCATTTAACAGTTACTTTAAAATATTTTTCATTGAACCAATAGATTTCTAATTGGAGACATGTTTGCTTTTGGTGTTGACTGACTCTCTCATGAATGTTTTCTTTCATTTATCAGTTACAATTAAAGTATTTTTCATTTAAGCAATATGCTACTAATTGGAGCCATGTTTGCTTTTGGTGTCGTGGCTAACTCTCTCATGAATGTTTTCTTTCATTTAACAGTAACCATGTAATTATTTTCATTTAACCAATAGATTTCTAATTGGAGCCATGTTTGATTTTGTGTTGTGACTAACTCTCTCATGAATGTTTTTTTCATTTAACAGTTACTTTTAAAGTATTTTTCATTTAATCAATAGATTTCTAATTGGAGACATGTTTGCTTTTGTGTTGTGACTGGCTCTCTCATGAATGTTTTCTTTCATTTAACAGTTACTTTTAAAGTATTTTTCATTTAACCAACAGATTTCTAATAGGAGCCATGTTTGCTTTTGGTGTTGTGACTAACTCTCACATGAGTGTTTTCTTTCATTTAACAGTTACATTAAAAGTATTTTTCATTTAACCAATAGATTTCTAATGGGAGACATGTTTGCTTTTGGTGTTGTGACTAACACTCTCATGAATGTTTTCTTTCATTTAACAGTAACCATGTAATTATTTTCATTTAACCAATAGATTTCTAATTGGAGCCATGTTTGATTTTGTGTTGTGACTAACTCTCTCATGAATGTTTTTTTCATTTAACAGTTACTTTTAAAGTATTTTTCATTTAATCAATAGATTTCTAATTGGAGACATGTTTGCTTTTGTGTTGTGACTGGCTCTCTCATGAATGTTTTCTTTCATTTAACAGTTACTTTTAAATATTTTTCATTTAACCAACAGATTTCTAATAGGAGCCATGTTTGCTTTTGGTGTTGTGACTAACTCTCACATGAGTGTTTTCTTTCATTTAACAGTTAATTTAAAAGTATTTTTCATTGAACCAATAGATTTCTAATTGGAGCCATATTTGCTTTTGCTGTTGTGACTAACACTCACATGAATGTTTTCTTTCATTTAACTGTAACTTTTAAATATTTTATTTTAACCAATAGATATCTAATTAGAGCCATGTTTGCTTTTGGTGTCGGCTAACTCTTTCATGAATGTTTTTTTTTCATTTAACTGTTACATTTAAAGTATTTTTCATTTAACCAATAGATTACTAATTGGATCCTTTTATACTTTTGGTGTTGCGACTAACTCTCTCATGAATGTTTTCTTTCATTAACAGTTACTTCAAAAGTATTTTTCATTGAACCAATAGATTTCTAATTGGAGACATGTTTGCTTTTGGTGTTCACTAACTCTCTCATGAATGTTTTATTTCATTTATCAGTTACAATTAAAGTATTTTTCATTTAAGCAATATGCTACTAATTGGAGCCAGGTTTGATTTTGGTAATGTGGGTAACTCTCTCATGAATATTTTCTTTCATTTAACAGTTACTTTAAAAGTATTTTTCATTTAACCAATAGATTTCTAATGGGAGACATGTTTGCTTTTGGTGTTGTGACTAACACTCTCATGAATGTTTTCTTTCATTTAACAGTAACCTTAAAATTATTTTTCATTGAACCAATAGATTTCTAATTGGAGCCATGTTTGCTTTTGTTGTTGTGTGGCTAACTCTCACATGAATGTTTTCTTTCATTTAACAGTTACTTTTAATGTATTTTTCATTTGACCAATAGATTTCTATTCGGATCCATGTTTGCTTTTGGTGTTGTGACTAACTCTCTCATGAATGTTTTCTTTCATTTAACAGTTACTTTCAAAGTATATTTCATTTAACCAATTGATCTCTAAATGGAGACATGTTTGCTTTTGGTGTTGTGACTAACTCTCTCATGAATGTTTTCTTTCATTTAACACTTACTTTTAAATTATTTTTCATTTCACCAATAGATTTCTAATTGGAGACATTTTTGCTTTTGGTGTTGACTAACTCTCTCATGAATGTTTTCTTTCATTTAACAGTTACTTTTAAAGTATCTTTCATTTACCAATAGATTTCTAATTGGAGACATGTTTGCTTTTGGTGTTGACTAACCCTCTCATGAATGTTTTCTTTCATTAAACAGTTACTTCTAAATTATTTTTCGTTTAACCAATAGATTTCTAATTGGAGACATGTTTGCTTTTGGTGTTGACTAACTCTCTCATGAATGTTTCTTTCATTTAACTGTTACGTTTAAAGTATTTTTCATTTAACCAATAGATTTCTCATTGGAGGCATGTTTGCTTTTGGTGTTGACTAACTCTCTCATTTAAAAGTTAATTTTAAAGTATTTTTCATTTAACCAATCGATTTCTAATTGAGACATGTTTGCTTTTAGTTGTGACTAACATTTTCATTTAACCAAGAGTTTTCTAATTGGAGACATGTTTGATTTTGGTGTTGTGACTAATTCTCTGATGAAAGTTTTTTTTTCATTTAACTGTTACTTTTAAAGTATTACTCATTTATCCAATAGATTTCTAATTGAAGCCATGTTTGCTTTTGGTGTTGACTAACCCTCTCATGAATGTTTTCTTTCATTAAAAGTTACTTCTAAATTAATTTTCGTTTAACCAATAGATTTCTAATTGGAGACATGTTTGCTTTTGGTGTTGACTAACTCTCTCATGAATGTTCTTTCATTTAACTGTTACGTTTAAATTATTTTTCATTTAACCAATAGATTTCTTATTGGAGCCATGTTTGCTTTTGGTGTTGACTAACTCTCTCATTTAAAAGTTAATTTTAAAGTATTTTTCATTTAACCAATCGATTTCTAATTGAGACATGTTTGCTTTTAATTGTGACTAACATTTTCATTTAACCAAGAGTTTTCTAATTGTAGACATGTTTGATTTTGGTGTTGTGACTAATTCTCCCATGAAAGTTTTTTTTCATTTAACTGTTACTTTTAAAGTATTTTTCATTTAACCAATAGATTTCTAATTAGAGCCATGTTTGCTTTTGGTGTTGACTAACACTCTCATGAATGTTTTCTTTCATTTAACAGTTACATTTAAAGTATTTATCATTTAACCAATAGATTTCTAATTCGAGCCATGTTTGCTTTTGGTGTTGTGACTAACTCTATCATGAATATTTTCTTTCATTTAACAGTTACAATTAAAGTATTTTTCATTTAAGGAATAGATTTCTAATTGAAACCATGTTTGCTTTTGGTGTTGACTAACTCTCTCATGAATATTTTCTTTCATTTAACAGTTACTTTTAAAGTATTTTTCATTTAACCAATAGATTTATAATTGGAAACATGTTAGCTTTTGTGTTGTGACTAACTCTCTCATGAATTTTTTCTTTCATTTAACAGTTACTATAAAACTATTTTTCATTTAACCATAGATTTCTAATTAGAGCCATGTTTGCTTCTGGTGTTGTGACTAAATCTCTCATGAATGTTTTCTTTCATTTAACAGTTACTTTGAAAGTATTTTTCATTTAACCAATAGATTTCTAATTGGAGCCATGTTTGCTTTTGGTGTTGACTAACTCTCTCATTTCACAATTAATTTTAAAGTATTTATCATTTAACCAATCGATTTCTAATTTAGACATGTTTGCTTTTAGTTGTGACTAACTCTTTCATTTAACCAATAGATTTCTAATTGGAACATGTTTGCTTTTGGTGTTGTGACTAGCTCTCTCATGAAAGTTTTCTTTCATTTAACTGTTACTTTTAAAATATTTCTCGTTTATCCAAAAGATTTCTAATTAGAGCCATGTGTGCTTTTGGTGTTGACTAACTCTCTCATGAATGTTTTCTTTCATTTAACAGTTACTTTGAAAGTATTTTTCATTTAACCAATAGATTTCTAATTGGAGCCATGTTTGCTTTTGGTGTTGACTAACTCTCTCATTTCACAGTTAATTTTAAAGTATTTATCATTTAACCAATCGATATCTAATTGAGACCTGTTTGCTTTTAGTTGTGACTAAATCTTTCATTTAACCAATAGATTTCTAATTGGAGACATGTTTGCTTTTGGTGTTGTGACTAGCTCTCTCATGAAAGTTTTCTTTCATTTAACTGTTATTTTAAAATATTTCTCATTTATCCAATAGATTTCTAATTAGAGCCATGTGTGCTCTTGGTGTTGACTAACTCTCTCATGAATGTTTTTTCATTTAACAGTTACATTTAAAATATTTTTCATTTAACCAATAGATTTCTAATTAGAGCCATGTGTGCTTTTGGTGTTGACTAACCCTCTCATGAATGTTTTCTTTCATTAAAAGTTACTTCTAAATTAATTTTCGTTTAACCAATAGATTTCTAATTGGAGACATGTTTGCTTTTGGTGTTGACTAACTCTCTCATGAATGTTCTTTCATTTAACTGTTACGTTTAAATTATTTTTCATTTAACCAATCGATTTCTTATTGGAGCCATGTTTGCTTTTGGTGTTGACTAACTCTCTCATTTAAAAGTTAATTTTAAATTATTTTTCATTTAACCAATCGATTTCTAATTGAGACATGTTTGCTTTTAGTTGTGACTAACATTTTCATTTAACCAAGAGTTTTCTAATTGGAGACATGTTTGATTTTGGTGTTGTGACTAATTCTCTCATGAAAGTTTTTTTTCATTTAACTGTTACTTTTAAAGTATTTTTCATTTAACCAATAGATTTCTAATTAGGGCCATGTTTGCTTTTGGTGTTGACTAACACTCTCATGAATGTTTTCTTTCATTTAACAGTTACATTTAAAGTATTTATCATTTAACCAATAAATTTCTAATTCGAGCCATGTTTGCTTTTGGTGTTGTGACTAACTCTATCATGAATATTTTCTTTCATTTAACAGTTACAATTAAAGTATTTTTCATTTAAGGAATAGATTTCTAATTGAAACCATGTTTGCTTTTGGTGTTGACTAACTCTCTCATGAATATTTTCTTTCATTTAACAGTTACTTTTAAAGTATTTTTCATTTAACCAATAGATTTATAATTGGAAACATGTTAGCTTTTGGTGTTGACTAACTCTCTCATTTCACAGTTAATTTTAAAGTATTTATCTTTTAACCAATCGATTTCTAATTTAGACATGTTTGCTTTTAGTTGTGACTAACTCTTTCATTTAACCAATAGATTTCTAATTGGAGACATGTTTGCTTTTGGTGTTGTGACTAGCTCTCTCTTGAAAGTTTTCTTTCATTTAACTGTTACTTTTAAAATATTTCTCATTTATCCAAAAGATTTCTAATTAGAGCCATGTGTGCTTTTGGTGTTGACTAACTCTCTCATGAATGTTTTCTTTCATTTAACAGATACTTTGAAAGTATTTTTCATTTAACCAATAGATTTCTAATTGGAGCCATGTTTGCTTTTGGTGTTGACTAACTCTCTCATTTCACAGTTAATTTTAAAGTATTTATCATTTAACCAATCGATATCTAATTGAGACATGTTTGCTTTTATTTGTGACTAACTCTTTCATTTAAACAATAGATTTCTAATTGGAGACATGTTTGCTTTTGGTGTTGTGACTAACTCTGTCATGAATGTTTTCTTTCATTTAACAATTACTTTTAAAGTATTTTTCATTTAACCAATAGATTTCTAATTGGAGACATGTTTGCTTTTGGTGTTGACTAACTCTCTCATGAATGTTTTCTTTCATATATCAGTTACAATTAAAGTATTTTTCATTTAACCAATAGATTTCTAATTGTATACATGTTTGATTTCGGTGTTGTGACTAACTCTCTCATGAATTTTGTCTTTCATTTAACAGTTACTTTTAAAGTAATTTTCATTTAACCAATAGATTTCTAATTGGAGACATGTTTGCTTTTGTGTTGTGACTAACTCTCTCATGCATTTTTTCTTTCATTTAAGAGTTACTTTTAAAGTATTTTTCATTTAACCAATAGATTTCCAATTAGAGCCATGTTTGCTTTTGGTGTTGTGACTAACTCTCTCATGAATTTTGTCTTTCATTTAACAGTTACTTTTAAAGTATTATTCATTTAACCAATAGATTTCAAATTGGAGATATGTTTGCTTTTGGTGTTGTGACTAACTCTCTCATGAGTGTTTTCTTTCATTTAACAGTTACTTTTAAAGTATTTTTCATTTAACCAAAAGATTTCTAATTGGAGCCATGTTTGATTTTGTTGTTGTGACTGACTCTCCCATGAATGTTTTCTTTCATTTAACAGTTACTTTAAAGTATTTTTCATTTAACCAATAGATTTCTAATTGGAGCCATGTTTGCTTTTGGTGTTGTGACTGCATCACATGAATGTTTTCTTTCATTTAACAGTTACTTTTAAGGTATTTTTCATTTAACCAATAGATTACTAATTGGAGCCATGTTTGCGTTTGGTGTTGTGACTAACTCTCTCATGAATGTTTTCTTTCATTTAACACTTAAACTTAAATATTTTTCATTTAACCAATAGATTTCTAATTGGAGACATGTTTGCTTTTGGTGTTGACTAACTCTCTCATGAATGTTTTCTTTCATATATCAGTTACAATTAAAGTATTTTTCATTTAACCAATAGATTTCTAATTGTATACAGGTTTGATTTCGGTGTTGTGACTAACTCTCTCATGAATTTTGTCTTTCATTTAACAGTTACTTTTAAAGTAATTTTCATTTAACCAATAGATTTCTAATTGGAGACATGTTTGCTTTTGTGTTGTGACTAACTCTCTCATGCATTTTTTCTTTCATTTAAGAGTTACTTTTAAAGTATTTTTCATTTAACCAATAGATTTCCAATTAGAGCCATGTTTGCTTTTGGTGTTGTGACTAACTCTCTCATGAATTTTGTCTTTCATTTAACAGTTACTTTTAAAGTATTATTCATTTAACCAATAGATTTATAATTGGAAACATGTTAGCTTTTGTGTTGCGACTAACTCTCTCATGAATTTTTTCTTTCATTTAACAGTTACTATAAAAGTATTTTTCATTTAACCAATAGATTTCTAATTGGAGCCATGTTTGCTTTTGGTGTTGACTAACTCTCTCATTTCACAGTTAATTTTAAAGTATTTATCTTTTAACCAATCGATTTCTAATTTAGACATGTTTGCTTTTAGTTGTGACTAACTCTTTCATTTAACCAATAGATTTCTAATTGGAGACATGTTTGCTTTTGGTGTTGTGACTAGCTCTCTCTTGAAAGTTTTCTTTCATTTAACTGTTACTTTTAAAATATTTCTCATTTATCCAAAATATTTCTAATTAGAGCCATGTGTGCTTTTGGTGTTGACTAACTCTCTCATGAATGTTTTCTTTCATTTAACAGTTACTTTGAAAGTATTTTTCATTTAACCAATAGATTTCTATTTGGAGCCATGTTTGCTTTTGGTGTTGACTAACTCTCTCATTTCACAGTTAATTTTAAAGTATTTATCATTTAACCAATCGATATCTAATTGAGACATGTTTGCTTTTATTTGTGACTAACTCTTTCATTTAACCAATAGATTTCTAATTGGAGACATGTTTGCTTTTGGTGTTGTGACTAGCTCTCTCATGAAAGTTTTCTTTCATTTAACTGTTACTTTTAAAATATTTCTCATTTATCCAATAGATTTCTAATTAGAGCCATGTGTGCTTTTGGTGTTGACTAACTCTCTCATGAATGTTTTTTCATTTAACAGTTACATTTCAAATATATTTCATTTAACCAATAGATTTCTAATTGGAGACATGTTTGCTTTTGGTGTTGTGACTAACTCTGTCATGAATGTTTTCTTTCATTTAACAATTACTTTTAAAGTATTTTTCATTTAACCAATAGATTTCTAATTGTATACATGTTTGATTTCGGTGTTGTGACTAACTCTCTCATGAATTTTGTCTTTCATTTAACAGTTACTTTTAAAGTAATTTTCATTTAACCAATAGATTTCTAATTGGAGACATGTTTGCTTTTGTGTTGTGACTAACTCTCTCATGCATTTTTTCTTTCATTTAAGAGTTACTTTTAAAGTATTTTTCATTTAACCAATAGATTTCCAATTAGAGCCATGTTTGCTTTTGGTGTTGTGACTAACTCTCTCATGAATTTTGTCTTTCATTTAACAGTTACTTTTAAAGTATTATTCATTTAACCAATAGATTTCAAATTGGAGATATGTTTGCTTTTGGTGTTGTGACTAACTCTCTCATGAGTGTTTTCTTTCATTTAACAGTTACTTTTAAAGTATTTTTCATTTAACCAAAAGATTTCTAATTGGAGCCATGTTTGATTTTGTTGTTGTGACTGACTCTCCCATGAATGTTTTCTTTCATTTAACAGTTACTTTAAAGTATTTTTCATTTAACCAATAGATTTCTAATTGGAGCCATGTTTGCTTTTGGTGTTGTGACTGCATCACATGAATGTTTTCTTTCATTTAACAGTTACTTTTAAGGTATTTTTCATTTAACCAATAGATTACTAATTGGAGCCATGTTTGCGTTTGGTGTTGTGACTAACTCTCTCATGAATGTTTTCTTTCATTTAACACTTAAACTTAAATATTTTTCATTTAATCAATAGACTTCTAATTGGAGCCATGTTTGCTTTTAGTGTCATGGCTAACTCTCTCATGAATGTTTTCTTTCATTTAACAGTTACTTTTAAAATATTTTTCATTTATCCAATAGATTTCTAATTGGAGCCATGTTTACTTTTGGTGTTGATTAACACTCTCATGAATGTTTTCGTTCATTTAATAGTTACTTTAAAAATATTTTTTATTTAACCAATTGATTTCTAATTGGAGCCATGTTTGCTTTTGGTGTTGTGACTAACACTCTCATGAATGTTTTATTTCATTTAACAGTTACATTTAAATTATTTTTCCTTTATCCAATAAATTTCTAATTGGAGCCATGTTTGCTTTTGGTGTTTACTAACACTCTCATGAATGTTTTCATTCATTTAACAGTTACTTTTAATGTATTTTTCATTTAACAAATAGATTTGTAATTGGAGCCATGTTTGCTTTTCGTTTTGAGTAATTCTCTCATGAATGTTTTCTTTCATTTAACTGTTACTTATAAAGTATTTTTCATTTAACCAATAGTTTTCTAATTGGAGCCATGTTTGCTTTTGGTGTTGTGACTAACTCTGTCATGAATGTTTTCTTTCATTTAACAATTACTTTTAAAGTATTTTTCAATTAACCAATAGATTTCTAATTGGAGACATGTTTGCTTTTGGTGTTGACTAACTCTCTCATGAATGTTTTCTTTCATTTATCAGTTACAATTAAAGTATTTTTCATTTAACCAATAGAATTCTAATTGTAGACATGTTTGATTTTGGTGTTGTGACTAACTCTCTCATGTATTTTTTCTTTCATTTAACAGTTACTTTTAAAGTAATTTTCATTTAACCAATAGATTTCTAATTGGAGACATGTTTGCTTTTGTGTTGTGACTAACTCTCTCATGCATTTTTTCTTTCATTTAAGAGTTACTTTTAAAGTATTTTTCATTTAACCAATAGATTTCCAATTAGAGCCATGTTTGATTTTGGTGTTGTGACTAACTCTCTCATGAATTTTGTCTTTCATTTAACAGTTACTTTTAAAGTATTATTCATTTAACCAATAGATTTCAAATTGGAGATATGTTTGCTTTTGGTGTTGTGACTAACTCTCTCATGAGTGTTTTCTTTCATTTAACAGTTACTTTTAAAGTATTTTTCATTTAACCAAAAGATTTCTAATTGGAGCCGTGTTTGATTTTGTTGTTGTGACTGACTCTCCCGTGAATGTTTTCTTTCATTTAACAGTTACTTTAATGTATTTTTCATTTAACCAATAGATTTCTAATTGGAGCCATGTTTGCTTTGGTGTTGACTAACTCTCCCATGAATGTTTCGTTCATTTAATAGTTACTTTAAAATATTTTTCCTTTAACCAATTGATTTCTAATTGGAGCCATGTTTGTTTATGTGTTGTGACTAACACTCTCATGAATGTTTTCTTTCATTTAACAGTTACACTTAATGTATTTTTCATTTAACCAATAGAGTTCTGATTGGAGCCATGTTTGCTTTTCGTTTTGAATAACTCTCTCATGAATGTTTTCTTTCATTTAACTGTTACTTTTAAAGTATTTTTCATTTAACCAATAGATTTCTAATTGGAGACATGTTTGCTTTTGGTGTTGTGACTGCATCACATGAATGTTTTCTTTCATTTAACAGTTACTTTTAAGGTATTTTTCATTTAACCAATAGATTACTAATTGGAGCCATGTTTGCGTTTGGTGTTGCGACTAACTCTATCATGAATGTTTTCTTTCATTTAACACTTACACTTAAATATTTTTCATTTAATCAATAGACTTCTAATTGGAGACATGTTTGCTTTTGGTGTCGTGGCTAACTCTCTCATGAATGTTTTCTTTCATTTAACAGTTACTTTTAAAATATTTTTCATTTATCCAATAGATTTTTAATTGGAGCCATGTTTACTTTTGGTGTTGATTAACACTCTCATGAATGTTTTCGTTCATTTAACAGTTACTTTAAAAATATTTTTTATTTAACCAATTTATTTCTAATTGGATCCATGTTTGCTTTTGGTGTTGTGACTAACACTCTCATGAATGTTTTCTTTCATTTAACAGTTACATTTAAAGTATTTTTCCTTTAACCAATAAATTTCTACTTGGAGCCATGTTTGCTTTTGGTGTTTACTAACTCTCTCATGAATGTTTTCCTTCATTTAACAGTTACTTTTTATGTATTTTTCATTTAACAAATAGATTTGTAATTGGAGCCAAGTTTGCTTTTCTTTTTGAGTAATTCTCTCATGAATGTTTTCTTTCATTTAACTTTTATTTTAAAGTATTTTTCATTTAACCAATAGTTTTCTAATTGGAGCCATGTTTGCTTTGGGTGTTGTGTCTAACTCTCTCATGAATGTTTTCTTTCATTTAACACGTACAATTAAAGTAATTTTCACTTAATCAATAGACTTCTACTTGGAGCCATGTTTGTTTTTGGTGGTGACTAATTCTGTAATTTCACAGTTAATTTTAAAGTATTTTTCATTTAACCAATCGATTTCTAATTGAGACATGTTTGCTTTTAGTTGTGACTAACTCTTTCATTTAACCAATAGATTTCTAATTGGAGACCTGTTTGCTTTTGGTGTTGTGACTAACTCTCTCATGAAAGTTTTCTTTCATTTAACTGTTACTTTTAAAGTATTTCTCATTTATCCAATAGATTTCTAAATAGTGCTATGTTTGCTTTTGGTGTTGACTAACTCTCTCATGAATGTTTTTTTCATTTAACAATTACATTTAAAGCATTTTTCATTTAACCAATACATTTCTAATTGGAGCCATGTTTGCTTTTGGTGTTGTGACTAACTCTATCATGAATGTTTTCTTTCAATTAACAATTACTTTTAAAGTATTTTTCATTAACCAATAGATTTTTAATTGGAGACATGTTTTCTTTTTGTGTTGACTAACTCGCTCATGAATGTTTTCTTTAATTTATCAGTTACAATTAAAGTGTTTTTCATTTAACCAATAGATTTGTACTTGGAGCCATGTTTGCTTTTGGTGTTGTGACTATCTCTCTCATGAATGTTTTCTTTCATTTAACAGTTACTTTAAAATTATTTTACATTGAAACAATAGATTTCTAATTGGAGCCAAGTTTGCCTTTATTGTTGAGTAACTCTTTCATTAATGTTTTCTTTCATTAATGTTTTCTTTCATTTAACACTTACAATTAAAGTATTTTTCATTTAATCAATAGACTTCTAATTGGAGTCTTGTTTGCTTTTGGTGTTGACTAACTCTCTCATGAAAATTTTCTATCATTTAACAGTTACTTTAAAAAGTTTTCATTTAACCAATAGATTTCTAATTGAAACCATGTTTGCTTTTGGTGTTGACTCTCTCATGAATATTTTCTTTCATTTAAAAGTTACTTTAAAAGTATTTTTTATTTAACCAATAGATTTCTAAATGGAGCCATGTTTGCTTTTGGTGTTGTGACTAACACTCTCATGAATGTTTTCATTCATTTAACAGTTACTTTAAAAGTATTTTTCATTTAACCAATAACTTTATAATTGGAGCTATGTTTACTTTTGGTTTTGACTAACTCTCTCATGAACGTTTTCTTTCATTTAACAGTAACTTTTAAAGTATTTTTCATTTAAGCAATAGATTTCTAAATGGAGCCATGTTTGCTTTTCGTTTTGACTAACTCTCTCAAGAATTTTTTCTTTCATTTAATTTTAAAGTATTTATTATTTAACCAATAGATTTCTAATTGGAGACATGTTTGCTTTTGGTGTTGTGACTAACACTCTCATGAATGTTTTCTTTCATTTAACTGTTACTATTAAAGGATTTTTCATTCATCCAATAGATTTCTAATTGGAGCCATGTTTGCTCTTGGTGTTGACTAACTCTCTCATGAATGTTTTCTTTCATTTAACAGTTTCTTTTAAAGTGTTTTCCATTTAACCAATAGATTTCTAACTGGAGCCATGTTTGCTTTTGGTGTTGTGACTAACTCTCTCATGAATGTTTTCTTTCGTTTAACAGTTACTTTAAAATTATTTTTCATTGAACCAATACATTTCTCATTGGAGCCATGTTTGCTTTTCGTGTTGACTAATTCTTTCATGAATGTTTTCTTTCATTTAACACTGACAATTTAAGTATTTTTCATTTAATCAATACACTTCTAATTGGAGCCATGTTTGCTTTTGCTGTTGTGACTAACTCTCTCATGAATGTTTTCTTTCATTTAACAGTAACAATTAATGTATTTTTCTTTCAACCAATAGATTTCTAATTGGAGCCATGTTTACTTTTGGTGTTGACTAACTCTCTCATGAATGTTTTCTTTCATTTAACAGTTACTTTTAAAATATTTTTCATTTAACCAATTGATTTCTAATTGCAGCCAGTTTGCTTTTGGTGTTGTGACTATCTCTCTCATAAATATTTTCTTTCATTTAACAGTTACTTTCAAATATTTTTCATTTAACCAATAGATTTCTAATTGGAGTCATGTTTGCCTTTCATGTTGACTAACTCTTTCATGAATGTTTTCTTTCATTTAACACTTACAATTAAAGTATTTTTCATTTAATCAATAGACTTCTAATTGGAGTCTTGTTTGCTTTTCGTGTTGACTAACTCTCTCATGAAAGTTTTCTTTCATTTAACAGTTACTTTAAAATTTTTTCATTTAACCAATAGATTTCTAATTGAAACCATGTTTGCTTTTGGTGTTGACTAACACTCTCATGAATGTTTTCTTTCATTTAACAGTTACTTTTAAAGTATTTTTCATTTAACCAATAGATTTCTAATTGGAGACATGTTTTATTTTGTTGTTGTGATTAACTCTCCCATGAATGTTTTCTTTCATTTAACAGTTACTTTAAATGATTTTTCATTTAACTAAGAGATTTCTAATTGGAGCCATGTTTGCTTTGGTGTTGACTAACTCTCTCATGTATGTTTCTTTCATTTAACTGTTACATTTAAATTATTTTTCATTTAACCAAGAGATTTCTAATTGGAGCCATGTTTGCTTTCGTGTTGACTAACTCTCTCATGTATGTTTCTTTCATTTAACTGTTACATTTAAAGTATTTTTAATTTAACCAATAGATTTCTAATTGGAGACATGTTTGCTTTTGGTGTGGTGACTAACCCTCTCATGAATGTTTTCTTTCATTTAACAGTTACTTTTAAAATATTTTTCATTTAACCAATAGATTTCTAATTGGAGCCATGTTTGCTTTTGGTGTTTACTAACTCTCTCATGAATGTTTTCTTTCATTTAACAGTTACTTTTAATGTATTTTTCATTTGATTTCTAATTGGAGCCAAGTTTGCTTTTGGTGTTGACTAATTCTGTAATTTCACAGTTAATTTTAAAGTATTTTTCATTTAACCAATCGATTTCTAATTGAGACATGTTTGCTTTTAGTTGTGACTAACTCTTTCATTTAACCAATAGATTTCTAATTGGAGACATGTTTGCTTTTGGTGTTGTGACTAACTCTCTCATGAAAGTTTTCTTTCATTTAACTGTTACTTTTAAAGTATTTCTCATTTATCCAATAGATTTCTAATTAGTGCCATGTTTGCTTTGGTGTTGACTAACTCTCTCATGAATGTTTTTTTCATTTAACAATTACATTTAAAGCATTTTTCATTTAACCAATAGATTTCTAATTGGAGCCATGTTTGCTTTTAGTGTTGTGACTAACTCTATCATGAATGTTTTCTTTTATTTAACAATTACTTTTAAAGTATTTTTCATTTAACCAATAGATTTTTAATTGGAGACATGTTTGCTTTTGGTGTTGACTAACTCTCTCATGAATGTTTTCTTTAATTTATCAGTTACAATTAAAGTGTTTTTCATTTAACCAATAGATTTCTACTTGGAGCCATGTTTGCTTTTGGTGTTGTGACTATCTCATGAATGTTTTCTTTCATTTAACAGTTACTTTAAAAGTATTTTTCATTGAAACAATAGATTTCTAATTGGAGCCATGTTTGCCTTTCTTTTTGAGTAACTCTTTCATTAATGTTTTCTTTCATTAATGTTTTCTTTCATTTAACACTTACAATTAAAGTATTTTTCATTTAATCAATAGACTTCTAATTGGAGTCTTGTTTGCTTTTGGTGTTGACTAACTCTCTCATGAAGGTTTTCTATCATTTAACAGTTACTTTACAAATTTTTCATTTAACCAATAGATTTCTAATTGAAACCATGTTTGCTTTTGGTGTTGATTCTCTCAGGAATATTTTCTTTCATTTAACAGTTACTTTAAAACTATTTTTTATTTAACCAATAGATTTCTAATTGGAGCCATGTTTGCTTTTGGTGTTGTGACTAACACTCTCATGAATGTTTTCATTCATTTAACAGTTACTTTAAAAGTATTTTTCATTTAACCAATAACTTTATAATTGGAGCTATGTTTACTTTTGGTTTTGACTAACTCTCTCATGAATGTTTTCTTTCATTTAACAGTTACTTTTAAAGTATTTTTCATTTAACCAATAGATTTCTAAATGGAGCCATGTTTGCTTTTCGTTTTGACTAATTCTCTCAGGAATTTTTTCTTTCATTTAACATTTAATTTTAAAGTATTTATTATTTAACCAATAGATTTCTAATTGGAGACATGTTTGCTTTTGGTGTTGTGACTAACACTCTCATGAATGTTTTCTTTCATTTAACTGTTACTATTAAAGTATTTTTCATTCATCCAATAGATTTCTAATTGGAGCCATGTTTGCTCTTGGTGTTGACTAACTCTCTCATGAATGTTTTCTTTCATTTAACAGTTTCTTTTAAAGTGTTTTCCATTTAACCAATAGATTTCTGATTGGAGACATGTTTGCTTTTGGTGTTGTGGCTAACTCTCTCATGAATGTTTTCTTTCGTTTAACAGTTACTTTAAAATTATTTTTCATTGAACCAATAGATTTCTAATTGGAGCCATGTTTGCTTTTCGTGTTGACTAATTCTTTCATGAATGTTTTCTTTCATTTAACACTTACAATTAAAGTATTTTTCATTTAATCAATACACTTCTAATTGGAGCCATGTTTGCTTCTGCTGTTGTGACTAACTCTCTCATGAATGTTTTCTTTCATTTAACAGTAACAATTAATGTATTTTTCTTTCAACCAATACATTTCTAATTGGAGCCATGTTTACTTTTGGTGTTGACTAACTCTCTCATGAATGTTTTCTTTCATTTAACAGTTACTTTTAAAATATTTTTCATTTAACCAATTGATTTCTAATTGCAGCCATATTTGCTTTTGGTGTTGTGACTATCTCTCTCATAAATATTTTCTTTCATTTAACAGTTACTTTCAAATATTTTTCATTTAACCAATAGATTTCTAATTGGAGCCATGTTTTCCTTTCGTGTTGATTAACTCTTTCATTAATGTTTTCTTTCATTTAACACTTACAATTAAAGTATTTTTCATTTAATCAATAGACTTCTAATTGGAGTCTTGTTGACTAACTCTCTCATGAAAGATTTCTTTCATTTAACAGTTACTTTAGAATTTTTTCATTTAACCAATAAATTTCTAATTGAAACCATGTTTGCTTTTGGTGTTGACGAACACTCTCATGTTTTCTTTCATTTAACAGTTACTTTTAAAGTATTTTTTATTTAACCAATAGATTTCTAATTTGAGGCATGTGTGCTTTTCGTTTTGAGTAAATGTCTCATGAATGTTTTCTATCATTTAACAGTTACATTTAAAGTAATTTTCATTTAACCAACAGATTTCTAATTGGAGACATGTTTTATTTTGTTGTTGTGACTAACTCTCCCATGAATGTTTTCTTTCATTTAACAGTTATTTTTAAATATTTTTCATTTAAACAATAGATTTCTAATTGGAGCCATGTTTGCTTTGGTATTGACTAACTCTCTCATGTATGTTTCTTTCATTTAACTGTTTCTTTTTAAGTATTTTTCATTGAACCAATAGATTTCTAATTGGAGCCATGTTTGCTTTTGGTGTGGTGACTAACCCTCTCATGAATGTTTTCTTTCATTTAACAGTTACTTTTAAAATATTTTTCATTTAACCAATAGATTTCTAATTGGAGACATGTTTGCTTTTGGTGTGGTGACTAACCCTCTCATGAATGTTTTCTTTCATTTAACAGTTACTTTTAAAATATTTTTCATTTAACCAATAGATTTGTAATTGGAGACATGTTTGATTTGGTGTTGTCTAACTCTCTCATGAATGTTTTCTTTCATTCATCAGTTACAATTAAAGTATTTTTCATTTAAGCAATTGATTTCTGATTGGAGCCATGTTTGCTTTTGGTGTGGTGACTAACCCTCACATGAATGTTTTCTTTCATTTAACAGTTACTTTTAAAATGTTTTTCATTTAACCAATAGATTTCTAATTGGAGAAATGTTTGTTTTGGTGTGGTGACTAACCCTCTCATGAATGTTTTCTATCATTTAACAGTTACTTTTAAAATATTTTTCATTTAACCAATAGTTTTCTAATTGGAGCCATGTTTGCTTTTGGTGTGGTGACTAACCATCTCATGAATGTTTTCTTTCATTTAACAGTTACTTTTAAAATATTTTTCATTTAACCAATAGATTTCTAATTGGAGCCATGTTTGCTTTTGGTGTGGTGACTAACACTTTCATGAATGTTTTCTTTCATTTAACAGTTACTTTTAAAATATTTTTCATTTAACCAATAGTTTTCTAATTGGAGACATGTTTGCTTTTGTTGTGGTGACTAACCCTATCATGAATGTTTTCTTTCATTTAACAGATACTTTTAAAATATTTTTCATTTAACCAATAGATTTCTAATTGGAGACATGTTTGGTTTTGGTGTTGTGACTAGCTCTCTCATGAATGTTTTCTTTCATTTAACAGTTACTTTAAAAGTATTCACAACACCAAAAGCAAACATGGCTCCAATTAGAAATCTATTGGTTAAATGAAAAACACTTTAAATGTAACTGTTAAATGAAAGAAAAAATATTTTTCATTTAACCAATAGATTTCTAATTGGAGCCATGATTGCTTTTGGTGTTGTGACTAACTCTCTCATGAATGTTTTCTTTCATTTAATAGTTACTTTAAAATATTTTTCATTTAACCAATTGATTTCTAATTAGAGCCATGTTTGTTTTTGGTGTTGTGACTAACAATCTCATGAATGTTTCCTGTCATTTTACAGTTACTTTTAAATTATTTTTCATTTAACCAATAGAGTCCTGATTGGAGCCATGTTTGCTTTTCGTTTTGAGTAAGTCTCATGAATGTTTTCTTTCCTTAACTGTTACTTTTAAAGTATTTTTCATTTAACCAATAGATTTCCAATTGGAGACATGTTTGCTTTTGGTGTTGTGTCTAACTCTCTCATGAATGTTTTCATTCATTTAACTGTTACTTTAAAATTATTTTTCATTTAACAAATAGATTTATAATTGGAGACATATTTACTTTTGGTGTTGTGACTAACTCTCATGAATGTTTTCTTTCATTTAACAGTTACTTTTAAAGTATTTTTCATTTAACCAATAACTTTCTAATTGGAGCCATGTTTGCATTTGGTGTTGTGACTAACTCTCTCATGAATGTTTTCTTTCATTTAAGAGTTACTTTAAAAGTATTTTTCATTGAACCAATTGATTTCTAATTGGAGCCATGTTTGCTTTTCGTGTTGACTAAATCTCTCATGAATGTTTACTTTCATTTAACACTTACATTTAAATATTTTTCATTTAATCAATAGACATCTAATTGGAGCCATGTTTACTTTTGGTGTTGACTAACTCTCTCATGAACGTTTTCTTTCATTTAACAGTTACTTTTAAAATATTTTTCATTTAACCAATAGATTTCTAATTGGAGCCATGTTTCCTTTTGGTGTTGTGACTATCTCTCTCATGAATATTTTCTTTCATTTAACAGTTACTTTAAAAGAATTTTTTATTTAACCAATTGATTTCTAATTGGAGCCATGTTTGTTTTTAGTGTTGTGACTAACACTCTCATGAATGTTTTCTTTCATTTACCAGTTACTTTTAAAGTACTTTTTATTTAACCAATAGATTTCTAATTGGAGCCATGTTTGCTTTTGTTTTTTGTCTAACTCTCTCATGAATGTTTTCTTTAATTTAACTGTTACTTTTAAAGTGTTTTTCATTTAACCAATAGATTTCTAATTGGAGACATGTTTGCTTTTGGTGTTGTGACTAACACTCTCATGAATGTTTTCTTTCATTTAACAGTTACTTTTAAAGAAATTGTCATTTAATCAATAGACTTCTAAATGGAGCCATGTTTGCGTTTGGTGTTGATTAAACTCTCATGAATGTTTTGTTTCATTTAACAGTTACAATTAATGTATTTTTCCTTTAACCAATTGATTTCTAATTGGAGCCATGTTTGCTTTTGGTGTTGACTAACTCTCTCATGAATGTTTTCTTTCATTTAACAATTACTTTTAAAATAGTTTTCATTTAACCAATAGATTTCTAATTGGAGCCATGTTTGCTTTTGGTGTTGCGACTCACTCTCTCATGAATATTTTCTTTCATTTAATTGTTACTTTAAAATATTTTTCATTTAAGCAATTGATTTCTAATTGGAGCCATGTTTGTTTTTGGTGTTGTGACTAATACTCTCATGAATGTTTTCTTTCATTTAACAGTTACTTTGGAAGTATTTTTCATTTAACCAATAGAGTTCTGATTGGAGCCATGTTTGCTTTTCGTTTTGAGTAACTCTCTCATGAATGTTTTCTTTCATTTAACTGTTACTTTTAAAGTATTTTTCATTTAACCAATAGATTTCTAATTGCAGCCATGTTTGCTTTTGGTATTGTGATTAATTTTCACATGAATGTTTTCTTTCATTTAACTGTTACTTTTAAAGTATTTTTCATTGAACCAATAGATTTCTAATTGGAGACATGTTTGCTTTTGGTGTTGTGACTAACACTCTCATGAATGTTTTGTTTCAATTAACTGTTACTTTTAAATTATTTTCATTGAACCAATACATTTCTAATTGGAGACATGTGTGCTTTTGTGTTGTGACTAACTCTCTCATGAATGTTTACTTTTATTTAACACTTACACTTTAATATTTTCATTTAATCAATAGACTTCTAATTGGAGCCATGTTTACTTTTGGTGTTGACTAACTCTCTCATGAATGTTTTCTTTCATTTAACAGTTACTTTTAAAATATTTTTCATTTAACCAATAGATTTTTAATTGGAGCCATGTTTGCTTTTGGTGTTGTGACTATCTCTCTCATGAATATTTTCTTTCATTTAACAGTTACTTTAAAATATTTTTCATTTAAACAATAGATTTCTAATTGAAGCCGTGTTTGCTTTCGGTGTTGACTAACTTCTCTCATGAATATTTTCTTTCATTTAACAGTTACTTTTAAAGAATTTTTTATTTAACCAATTGATTTCTAATTGGAGCCATGTTTGCTTTTCGTTTTGACTAACTCTCTAATGAATGTTTTCTTTCATTTAACTGTTACTTTTAAAGTATTTTTCATTTAACCAATAGATTTCAAATTGAAGCCATGTTTGCGTTTGGTGTGGTGACTAACGCTCTCATGAATGTTTTGTTTCATTTAACAGTTACAATTAATGTATTTTCATTTAACCAATAGATTTCTAATTGGAGCCATGTTTGCTTTTGGTGTTGACTAACTCTCTCATGAATGTTTTCTTTCATTTAACAGTTACTTTTAAAATATTTTTCATTTAACCAATTGAATTCTAATTGGAGCCATGTTTGTTTTTAGTGTTGTGACTAACACTCTCATGAATGTTTTCTTTCATTTAACAGTTACTTTTAAAGTATTTTTCATTTAACCAATAGAGTTCTGATTGGAGCCATGTTTGCTTTTCGTTTTGAGTAACTCTCTCATGAATGTTTTCTTTCATTTAATTGTTACTTTTAAAATATTTTTCATTTAACCAATAGATTTCTAATTGGAGCCATGTTTGCTTTTGGTGTGGTGACTAACCCTCTCATGAATGTTTTCTTTCATTTAACAGTTACTTTTAAAATATTTTTCATTTAACCAATAGTTTTCTAATTTGCTTTTGGTGTGGTGACTAACCCTCTCATGAATGTTTTCTTTCATTTAACAGTTACTTTTAAAATATTTTTCATTTAACCAATAGTTTTCTAATTGGAGACATGTTTGACTAACTCTCTCATGAGGGTTTTCTTTCATTTAACAGTTACTTTGGAAGTATTTTTCATTTAACCAATAGAGTTCTGATTGGAGCCATGTTTGCTTTTCTTTCATTTAACTGTTACTTTTAAAGTATTTTTCATTTAACCAATAGATTTCTAATTGCAGCCATGTTTGTGATTAAGTTTCACATGAATGTTTTCTTTCATTTAACTGTTACTTTTAAAGTATTTTTCATTGAACCAATAGATTTCTAATTGGAGCCATGTTTGTTTTTAGTGTTGTGACTAACACTCTAATGAATGTTTTCTTTCATTTAACAGTTACTTTTAAAGAATTTGTCATTTAATCAATAGACTTCTAATTGGAGCCATGTTTGCGTTTGGTGTTGATTAAACTCTCATGAATGTTTTGTTTCATTTAACAGTTACAATTAATGTATTTTTCCTTTAACCAATAGATTTGTAATTGGAGCCATGTTTGCTTTTGGTGTTGCGACTCACTAGCTCATGAATGTTTTCTTTCATTTAATTGTTACGGTTAAAATATTTTTCATTTAACCAATTGATTTCTAATTGGAGCCATGTTTGTTTTTGGTGTTGTGACTAATACTCTCATGAATGTTTTCTTTCATTTAACAGTTACTTTGGAAGTATTTTTCATTTAACCAATAGAGTTCTGATTGGAGCCATGTTTGCTTTTCTTTCATTTAACTCTTACTTTTAAAGTATTTTTCATTTAACCAATAGATTTCTAATTGCAGCCATGTTTGTGATTAAGTTTCACATGAATGTTTTCTTTCATTTAACTGTTACTTTTAAATTATTTTTCATTGAACCAATAGATTTCTCATTGGAGCCATGTTTGCTTTTGGTGTTGTGACTAACACTCTCATGAATGTTTTCTTTCATTTAACTGTTACTTTTAAAGAATTTGTCATTTAATCAATAGAGTTCTGAATGGAGCCATGGTTGCTTTTCGTTTTGAATAACTCTCTCATGAATGTTTTCTTTCATTAACTGTTACTTTTAAAGTATTTTTCATTTAACCAATAGATTTCTAATTGCAGCCATGTTTGCTTTTGGTATTGCGATTAAGTTTCACATGAATGTTTTCTTTCATTTAACTGTTACTTTTAAAGTATTTTTCATTGAACCAATAGATTTCTAATTGGAGCCATGTTTGCTTTTGGTGTTGTGACTAACTCTCTCATGAAGGTTTTCTTTCATTTAACAGTTACTTTGGAAGTATTTTTCATTTAACCAATAGAGTTCTGATTGGAGCCATGTTTGCTTTTCTTTCATTTAACTGTTACTTTTAAAGTATTTTTCATTTAACCAATAGTTTTCTAATTGCAGACATGTTGGTGATTAAGTTTCACATGAATGTTTTCTTTCATTTAACTGTTACTTTTAAAGTATTTTTCATTGAACCAATAGATTTCTAATTGGAGCCATGTTTGCTTTTGGTGTTGTGACTAACACTCTCATGAATGTTTTCTTTCATTTAACTGTTACTTTTAAAGAATTTGTCATTTAATCAATAGAGTTCTGAATGGAGCCATGTTTGCTTTTCGTTTTGAGTAACTCTCTCATGAATGTTTTCTTTCATTAACTGTTACTTTTAAAGTATTTTTCATTTAACCAATAGATTTCTAATTGCAGCCATGTTTGCTTTTGGTATTGTGATTAAGTTTCACATGAATGTTTTCTTTCATTTAACTGTTACTTTTAAAGTATTTTTCATTGAACCAATAGATTCCTAATTGGAGCCATGTTTGCTTTTGGTGTTGTGACTAACACTCTCATGAAAGTTTTCTTTCATTTAACTGTTACTTTTAAAGTATTTTTATTTAACCAATACATTTCTAATTGGAGACATGTGTGCTTTTGTGTTGTGACTAACTCTCTCATGAATGTTTACTTTTATTTAACACTTACACTTAAATATTTTCATTTAATCAATAGACTTCTATTTGGAGCCATGTTTACTTTTGGTGTTGACTAACTCTCTCATGAATGTTTCCTTTCATTTAACAGTTACTTTTAAAATATTTTTCATTTAACCAATAGATTTTTAATTGGAGCCATGTTTGCTTTTGGTGTTGTGACTATCTCTCTCATGAATATTTTCTTTCATTTAACAGTTACTTTAAAATATTTTTCATTTAAACAATAGATTTCTAATTGAAGCCGTGTTTGCTTTCGGTGTTGACTAACTTCTCTCATGAATATTTTCTTTCATTTAACAATTACTTTTAAAGAATTTTTTATTTAACCAATTGATTTCTAATTGGAGCCATGTTTGCCTTTTCGTTTTGACTAAGTCTCTAATGAATGTTTTCTTTCATTTAACTGTTACTTTTAAAGTATTTTTCATTTAACCAATAGATTTCAAATTGGAGCCATGTTTGCGTTTGGTGTGGTGACTAACGCTCTCATGAATGTTTTGTTTCATTTAACTGTTACTTTTAAAGTATTTTTCATTTAACCAATAGATTTCAAATTGGAGCCATGTTTGCGTTTGGTGTGGTGACTAACTCTCTCATGAATGTTTTCTTTCATTTAACAGTTACTTTTAAAATAGTTTTCATTTAACCAATAGATTTCTAATTGGAGCCATGTTTGCTTTTGGTGTTGTGACTAACTCTCTCATGAACGTTTTCTTTCATTTAATAGTTACTTTAAATATTTTTCATTTAACCAATTGATTTCTAATTGGAGCCATGTTTGTTTTTGGTGTTGTGACTAACACTCTCATGAATGTTTTCTTTCATTTAACAGTTACTTTTAAAGTATTTTTCATTTAATCAATAGACTTCTAATTGGAGCCATGTTTGCGTTTGGTGTTGATTAATCTCTCTTGAATGTTTTGTTTCATTTAACAGTTACAATTAATGTATTTTCATTTAACCAATAGATTTCTAATTGGAGCCATGTTTACTTTTGGTGTTGACTAACTCTCTCATGAATGTTTTGTTTCATTTAACAGTTACTTTTAAAATAGTTTTCATTTAAACAATAGATTTCTAATTGGAGCCATGTTTGCTTTTGGTGTTGTGACTAACTCTCTCATGAATGTTTTCTTTCATTTAATAGTTACTTTAAAATATTTTTCATTTAATCAATTGAATTCTAATTGGAGCCATGTTTGTTTTTAGTGTTGTGACTAACACTCTCATGAATGTTTTCTTTCATTTAACAGTTACTTTTAAAGTATTTTTCATTTAACCAATAGAGCTCTGATTGGAGCCATGTTTGCTTTTCGTTTGAGTAACTCTCTCATGAATGTTTTCTTTCATTTAATTGTTACTTTTAAATTATTTTTCATTTAACCAATAGATTTCTAATTGGAGCCATGTTTGCTTTTGGTGTGGTGACTAACCCTCTCATGAATGTTTTCTTTCATTTAACAGTTACTTTTAAAATATTTTTCATTTAACCAATAGTTTTCTAATTTGCTTTTGGTGTGGTGACTAACCCTCTCATGAATGTTTTCTTTCATTTAACAGTTACTTTTAAAATATTTTTCATTTAACCAATAGTTTTCTAATTGGAGACATGTTTGCTTTTGGTGTTGTGACTAACTCTCTCATGAATTTTTTCTTTCATTTAACAGTTACTTTAAAAGTATTTCTCATTGAACCAATAGATTTCTAATTGGAGGCATGTTTGCTTTTGGTGTTGACTAACTCTCTAATGAATGTTTTCTTTCATTTAACAGTTACAATTAAAGTATTTTTCATTTAACCAATAGATTTCTATTTGGAGACATGTTTGCTTTTGGTGTTGACTAACTCTCTCATGAATGTTTTCTTTCATTTAACACTTACAATTAAAGTTTTTTTCATTTAACCAATAGATTTCTATTTGGAGATATGTTTGCTTTTGGTGTTGACTAACTCTCTCATGAATGTTTTCTTTCATTTAACACTTACAATTAAAGTATTATTCATTTAATCCATAGACTTCTAATTGGAGCCATGTTTGCTTTTGGTGTTGTGGCTACCTCTCTCATGAATGTTTTCTTTCATTTAACAGTTACTTTGGAAGTATTTTTCATTTAACCAATAGAGTTCTGATTGGAGCCATGTTTGCTTTTCTTTCATTTAACTGTTACTTTTAAAGTATTTTTCATTTAACCAATAGATTTCTAATTGCAGCCATGTTTGTGATTAAGTTTCACATGAATGTTTTCTTTCATTTAACTGTTACTTTTAAAGTATTTTTCATTGAACCAATAGATTTCTAATTGGAGCCATGTTTGCTTTTGGTGTTGTGACTAACACTCTCATGAATGTTTTCTTTCATTTAACTGTTACTTTTAAAGAATTTGTCATTTAATCAATAGAGTTCTGATTGGAGCCATGTTTGCTTTTCGTTTTGAGTAACTCTCTCATGAATGTTTTCTTTCATTTAACTGTTACTTTTAAAGTATTTTTCATTTAACCAATAGATTTCTAATTGCAGCCATGTTTGCTTTTGGTATTGTGATTAAGTTTCACATGAATGTTTTCTTTCATTTAACTGTTACTTTTAAAGTATTTTTCATTGAACCAATAGATTTCTAATTGGAGCCATGTTTGCTTTTGGTGTTGTGACTATCTCTCTCATGAATATTTTCTTTCATTTAACAGTTACTTTAAAATATTTTTCATTTAACCAATAGATTTCTAATTGAAGCCGTGTTTGCTTTCGGTGTTGACTAACTTCTGTCATGAATATTTTCTTTCATTTAACAGTTACTTTTAAAGAATTTTCTATTTAACCAATTGATTTCTAATTGGAGCCATGTTTGCTTTTCGTTTTGACTAACTCTCTAATGAATGTTTTCTTTCATTTAACGGTTACTTTTAAAGTATTTTTCATTTAACCAATAGATTTCTAATTGGAGCCATGTTTGCGTTTGGTGTTGATTAAACTCTCATGAATGTTTTGTTTCATTTAACAGTTACAATTAATGTATTTTCATTTAACCAATAGATTTCTAATTGGAGCCATGTTTGCTTTTGTTGTTGACTAAGTCTCTCATGAATGTTTTCTTTCATTTAACAGTTACTTTTAAAATAGTTTTCATTTAACCAATAGATTTCTAATTGGAGCCATGTTTGCTTTTGTGTTGTGACTAACTCTCTCATGAACGTTTTCTTTCATTTAATAGTTACTTTAAATATTTTTCATTTAACGATTTGATTTCTAATTGGAGCCATGTTTGTTTTTGGTGTTGTGACTAACACTCTCATGAATGTTTTCTTTCATTTAACAGTTACTTTTAAAGTATTTTTCATTTAATCAATAGACTTCTAATTGGAGCCATGTTTGCGTTTGGTGTTGATTAAACTCTCATGAATATTTTGTTTCATTTAACAGTTACAATTAATGTATTTTCATTTAACCAATAGATTTCTAATTGGAGCCATGTTTACTTTTGGTGTTGACTACCTCTCTCATGAATGTTTTCTTTCATTTAACAGTTACTTTTAAAATAGTTTTTATTTAACCAATAGATTTGTAATTGGAGCCATGTTTGCTTTTGGTGTTGTGACTAACTCTCTCATGAATGTTTTCTTTCATTTAATAGTTACTTTAAAATATTTTTCATTTAACCAATTGATTTCTAATTGGAGCCATGTTTGTTTTTGGTGTTGTGACTAACACTCTCATGAATGTTTTCTTTCATTTAACAGTTACTTTTAAATATTTTTCATTTAACCAATAGAGTTCTGATTGGAGCCATGTTTGCTTTTCGTTTTGAGTAACTCTCTCATGAATGTTTTCTTTCATTTAATTGTTACTTTTAAAATATTTTTCATTAAACCAATAGATTTCTAATTGGAGCCATGTTTGCTTTTGGTGTGGTGACTAACCCTCTCATGAATGTTTTCTTTCATTTAACAGTTACTTTTAAAATATTTTTCATTTAACCAATAGTTTTCTAATTGGAGACATGTTTGCTTTTGGTGTGGTGACTAACCCTCTCAAGAATATTTTCTTTCATTTAACAGTTACTTTTAAAATATTTTTCATTTAACCAATAGTTTTCTAATTGGAGACATGTTTGCTTTTGGTGTTGTGACTAACTCTCTCGTGAATTTTTTCTTTCATTTAACAGTTACTTTTAAAGTGTTTTTCATTTAACCAATAGATTTCTAATTGTGCCATGTTTGCTTTTGGTGTTGGGACTAACTCTCTCATGAATATTTTCTTTCATTTCACAGTTACTTTAAAAGTATTTCTCATTGAACCAATAGATTTCTAATTGGAGGCATGTTTGCTTTTGGTGTTGACTAACTCTCTCATGAATGTTTTCTTTCATTTAACAGTTACAATTAAAGTATTTTTCATTTAACCAATAGATTTCTATTTGGAGACATGTTTGCTTTTGGTGTTGACTAACTCTCTCATGAATGTTTTCTTTCATTTAACACTTACAATTAAAGTATTTTTCATTTAACCAATAGATTTCTATTTGGAGATATGTTTGCTTTTGGTGTTGACTAACTCTCTCATGAATGTTTTCTTTCATTTAACACTTACAATTAAAGTATTTTTCATTTAATCCATAGACTTCTAATTGGAGCCATGTTTGCTTTTGGTGTTGTGGCTAACTCTCTCATGAATGTTTTCTTTCATTTAACAGTTACTTTTAAAGTATTTTTCATTTAACCAATAGATTTCTAATTTGAGCTATGTTTGCTTTTGGTGTTGTGACTAACTCTCTCATGAATGTTTTCTTTCATTTGTCAGTTACTTTAAAAGTATTTTTCATTTAACCAATAGATTTCCAATTGGAGACATATTTGCTTTTGGTGTTGTGACTAACACTCTCATGAATGTTTCCTTTCATTTAACTGTTACTTTTAAAGTATTTTTCATTGAACCAATAGATTTCTAATTGGAGCCATGTTTCCTTTTGGTGTTGTGGCTAACTCTCTCATGAATGTTTTCTTTCATTTAACAGTTACTTTAAAATATTTTTCATTTAACCAATAGATTTCTAATTGGAGCCATGTTTGCTTTTGGTGTTGTGACTAACTCTCTCATGAATGTTTTCTTTCATTTAACAGTTACTTTTAAAATATTTTTCATTTAACAAATAGATTTCTATTTGGAGCCATGTTTGCTTTTGCTGTTGTGACTAACTCTCTCATGAATGTTTTCTTTCATTTCACTGTTACTTTAAAAGTATTTCTGATTGAACCAATAGATTTCTAATTGGAGCCATGTTTGTTTTTGGTGTTGACTAACTCTCTCATGAATGTTTTCTTTCATTTAACAGTTATTTTTAAATTATTTTCATTTAACAGTTACTTTTAAATTATTTTTCATTTAAGCAATAGATTTCTAATTCGAGCCATGTTTGCTTTTGGTGTTGTGACTAACTCTCTCATGAATGTTTTCTTTCATTTAACAGTTACTTTTAAATTATTTTTCATTTAACCAATACATTTCTAATTGGAGCCATGTTTGCTTTTGGTGTCGTGACTAACTCTCTCATGAATGTTTTCTTTCATTTAACAGTTACTTTTAAAGTATTTTTCATTTAAACGAATGATTTTTAATTGGACGCATGTTCTCCTTCGGTGTTGTGGCAGACGCTTTCATCGGAACATTTTTTAACAGTTATTTTAAAACCATTTTGCTTTCAAACGATATATTTAGAGTGTTGTTTTCTTTTGCTGTTGTGGCCAACTCTTCCATCGGAACAATGCTTTCTTTCATTTAACAATTATTTTTAACGTATTTTTCTATCAAACAATAGATTTCTAATTTGAGACATGTTTTCTTTTGGTCTTGTGGCCAAATCTTGCATCGGAACAATGTTTTCTTAATTTTAACAGTTATTTAAAAGTATTTTTATTCAAACTCTAGATTCCCAATTTGTGCCATGATTTTTTGGGTGTTGTGGCCAACTATCCCATCGGAACAATGTTTTCTTTCTTTTAACAGTTATTTCTAACGTATTTCTAATTCAAACAGTAAATTTGGAGCCATGATTCCTTTCGGTCTTGTGACGAACTATCTCATCGCAACATTTTTTTTCTTTTAACTATTATTATAAATATATTTGTTATTCAAACGGTAGATTCTTAATTAGAGCCATGTTTCTTTTCAGTGTTGTCGCCAACTCTCTCATCGGAACAAAGTTTTCTTTCGTTTTTACAATTATTTTTAAAATATTTTTTATTCAAACAATGGATTTTAAGCCATGTTTCCTTTCGGTGTTGTTGCCAACTCTTTCATCGATGCAATGTTTTCGTTCTTTTAACTGTTATTTTTAAGGTATTATTTATTCAAGCGATAGATTTCTAATTAGAACCATATTTCCTTTCGGTGTTGTGCCCAACTCTCTTATCGGAACAATTTTTATTTAATTCAACAGTTATTTTTAAAGACTTTTTCATTCAAACGTTAGACTTTTACTAAGAGCCATGTTTCCTTGTCAATCGCGCGGCCAACTCTCTCATCGGAACAAAGTTTTCTTTCTTTTAACAGTTATTTTTTAAAATATTTTTCGTTCAAGCGATTGATTTCTAATTGAAGCCATGTTTTCTTTTAGTGACGTGGCTCACTTTTTCATCGAAACAACATTTTTCTTTCTTTAACAATTATTTTAAAGTTTTTTTCATTCATACGATAGATTTCTATTTGGAGCCATGTTTCAGTTCAGTGACGGGGTCAATTCTTTCATTCGAACAATGTTTCGTTTTCATTAACATTTCTGTCTTACAATCGTATTTCCTTCCAATTGATAGATTTTTAATTTGAGCCATGCTTTCAGCAGCCTTGTCAACACTCTCATAAGAACAATATTTTTTTCATTAACATGACTAGTTCTCTCGTTGAAACAATATTTTCACTCATTTAACAGTTATTTTGCAGTCATGTTTTCTTTCAAACGATAGATTTCCAGTTGAATCTGTATTTCTTTCCAGTTTCATAGCCAGATCTCTCATTGGAACAATGTTTCTTTTCCTTAAACAGATTATTTTTACAATCGTGTTTCCTTTCAAAAGATAGATTTTTAATTTGAGCCATATTTCTTTTCCTTGGCTGTTTATACTGAGGATATAGACGACCATGATACTCCAAAACTCTGTCCTTTGTACCGCTTAATATTTTTTGTCTTTTGTTATTTCTCCTGATTCCTTTTCAGCCATGAATTTAGTTCTTGCATAACCTGGAATCTTAAACCTAAACCCATCTACTGATTAATGCCACTGCCTTTGTTGCTGCTGTTGAAGATTTTCTGAAACCTGTTTTTGTTTTATTAGCGACTGCCATTGTGAGTATATAGATTATATCTTCCTATCTTTCCATCAATATGACCTAGCAGTGTCAGGTTTGCCAAGTCTCTTTCCTCATTATGCGCCCTAGAAATGTCAACTGCTTCTTCTTGATGTTAACTTTGTTTTCTTTTTGAGCTATATTTTCTATGAAATAAGAGATTTCTATTTAAAGTCATCTTGCTTTTTAGATAAAAATATTCGAGTTACGTTTCTGTTCAATTTGTAGCTCTCTTCATAACGCCATCTTATCTTTCAACTGACAATAATCTTTTTAGAGTTTCGTTTAGTTCAGTTAACCAAGACCAATGACTCTATTTGCGATGCATTAAATTTGACAGTAGATTTTTAACAAAAACTTGTCTATTGAAACTCAAGGTCACCTTTGACAATTTAACTGTATGTTTTAATGTCTACAAGAAATCAAAGATCGCCATTGATAACATTTCACTGTGATTTTAATGTTTATTGTAACTCATGTCACTGTTGACAATTCATTCAACAGTGTACCTTCAATGTCTATTGGGACTGAAGGTCGCTCTTTACAATTCAACAGTGTATATTAATGTCTATTGGGATCCAAAATCACCATTAAAATATCAACAGTGTAATTTTAATTTATTCTAACTACAGTTTTTCATTTTGATTGTTATGGAATACATTATTTTTATCACTTTACAGCAAGAAATTTAGTAAAGCTACTATAACACAAACTTGAAAATTTTAAGCTGATAAAGAAGATTGCATTGATCAAAAGGACTAATCATTCAATCGATAATCAACCTTTTAACAAGAGTTTTGTTCTAGTTACAATGACGATTTGTACTGTCAAGGCGTCTACTTGTCTGGAATATCTGTTGAAACTCAAGACCATTGATGATAATTCAAAGGTGTACTTTTAATCTCCATTGGAAATTAAGGTCACCGTTGAAAATTCAACAGAGTATCGTTAATGTTTATTTGGACACAAGGTCGCTAGTGACAATTCAATAGTGTACTGTTATTGACTATAGGGACTTAAGGTAGCTCTTGAAAACTCAACTGTGTACTTTAAATGTCTATTGGGAATAAAGGTCGCACTTGACAATTCAACACGTACTTTTAATGTCCATGTGGACTAAAGGTAGCTCTTGAGAATTCAACTGATTATTTTAATATATATAGGAATTCAAGGTCGCACTTGACATTTCAGTAGTGTACTTTTAATATCTATGTGACCTGAAGGTGGCTCTTAAGAATTCAACAGTGTATTATTAATGTCTATCGGAACTCAAACTTGCTCTTGACAATCTAACAGTGTAATTTTAATGTTTATTGAAACTCAAGGTCGCTTTGATAATTTAATCGTGTACTAGGAACTAAGATCACCGTTGATAACATTTCAGTGTGATTTTAATATTTATTTTAACTTATGTCAATGTTGACAATTCATTAAACAGTGTACTTTTAATGGCTACTGAGACTGAAAGTCACTCTTTACTATTCAACAGTACATATTAATGTATATTGGAATCAAAGATCACGATTAAAAATTTAAGAGTGTAATTTTAATTTATTCTAACTACAGTTTTTCGTTTTGATTTTTAAAGAATAAATTATTTTTATCACTTTACAACAAGAAATTTCGTAAAGCTACTACAACAATGAGTTGCAAAAAATATAAGAAAAAGAAATCATTATCAAGGAGAGAGAACAATAAATCATTATTGCCTGTCATTTATTCTGTTATTTAGTAGTAAATAAATTTTGGGCATGTTTTAATATGTTACGTTACTGTACTCTTATTTCTAGTGGAAATTCTATATTTACTATATTCAGATGAAAACAAGCATTTTTCTTTAAATTCATACTAAACCATACAAAAATATTTTGCATAGATAGCGAACGTTACGAAATAAGAATAAAGCACTTTAATTCCATTTTCGAACTTCATTTTTCCGAATTTTTGGTGAAGGATTTTGCTATGAAAATACAATGGAAAGGAATTTTACCATGAAAATGTATTGGAAAGGGATTTTACTATGAAAATGCATTGGAAAAGGATTTTACTATGAAAATGCATTGGAAAGTGAATTTACTATGAACATACATTGGCAAGGGATTTTATTATGAAAATGCATTGGAAAGGGATTTTACTATGAAAATGCATTGGAAAGGGATTTTACTATGAAAATGCATTGGAAAGGGATTTTACTATGAAAATGCATTAGAGTAGGTATTTTACTATGAAAATGCATTGGAAAGGAATTTTACGATAAAAATGCATTGGAAATGGATTTTACGACGAAAATGCATTGGAAAATAATTTTACTATGACAATGCATTGGAAAGGGATTTTACTATGAAAATGCAGTGGAAAGAGATTTTATTATGAAAATGCATGGGAAAGGGAATTTTACTATGAAAATATATTGGAAAGGGATTTTGCTATGAAAATTAATTGCAAAGGGATTTTACTATGAAAATGCGCTGGAAAGGGATTTTACTAGGAAAATGCATTGGAAACGGTTTTACTATGAAAATGCATTAAAAGGGATTTTACTATGAAAATGCATTGCAAAAGGATTTTACTATGAAAATGCATTGGAAAGGGATTTTACTATGAAAATGCATTGGAAAGGGATTTTACTAGGAAAATGCATTGGAAAAAGATTTTACTATAAAAATGCAATGGAATGGGATTTTACTGTGAAAATGCATTGGAAAGGGATTTTACAATGAAAATGCATTGCAAAGGGATATTACTATAAAATGCATTGGAAACGAATTTTGCTATGAAAATACATTGGAAAGGGATTTTACTATGAAAATGCATTGCAAAGTGAATTTACTATGGAAATGCATTGGAAAGGGATTTTACTATGAAAAAGCATTGGAAAAGGGATTTTACTATAAAATGCATTGGAAAGAGATTTTGCTATGAAAATGCATTGCAAAGGGATTTTACTATAAAATGCATTAGAAAGGGATTTTGATATGAAAATGCATTGGAAATGGATTTTACGATGAAAATGCATTGGAAAGGGATTTTGCTATGAAAATGCATTGGAAAGGGATTTTAATATAAAAATGCATTGCAAAGGGATTTTACTATGAAACTGCATTGGAAAGCGATTTTACTATGAAAATGCATTGGAATGGGATTTTACTATGAAAATGCATTGCAAAGGGATTTTACGATGAAAATGCATTGGAAAGGGATTTTTCTATGAAAATGCATTGGAAAGGGATTTTACTATGAAAATGCATTGAAAAGGGATTTTACTATGAAAATGCATTGCAAAGGGATTTTACTATGAAAATGCATTGGAAAGGGGGTTTACTATGAAAATGCATTGGAAAGGGATTTCCTATGAAAATGCATTGGAATGGGATTTTACTATGAAAATTCATTGCAAAGGGATTTTACTATGAAAATGCGCTGGAAAGGGATTTTACTATGAAAATGCATTGGAAAGCGATTTTGCTATGAATATGCATTGGAATGGGATTTTACTATGAAATGCATTGTTAAGGGATTTTACTATGAAACTGCATTGGAAAGGGATTTCACTATGAAAATACATTGGAATGGGATTTTACTATGAAAATGCATTTGAAAGAGAATTTACTATGAAAATGCATTGGAATGGGATTTTACTATGAAAATGCATTGGAAAGGGATTTTACTATGAAAATGCATTGGAATGGGATTTTACTATGAAAATGTATTGGAAAGGGATTTTACTATGAAAATGCATTGGAAAGGGATTTTGCTATGAAAATGCACTGGAAAGTGATTTTGCTATGTAAATGCATTGGAAAGGGATTTTACTATGAAAATGCTTTGCAAAGGGATTTTACTATGAAAATGCATTGAAAAGGGATTTTAATATGAACATGCATTGGAAAGGGATTTTACTATGAAAATGCATTGAAAAGGGATTTTCTATGAAAATGCATTGAAAAGGGATTTTACTATGAAAATGCATTGGAAAGGGGTTTTACGATGAAAATGCATTGGAAAGGGATTTTGCTATGAAAATGCATTGGAAAGGGATTTTACTATGAAAATTCATTGCAAAGGGATTTTACTATGAAAATGCGCTGGAAAGGGATTTTACTAGGAAAATGCATTGGAAAGGGATTTTACTATGACAATGCATTGAAAAGTGATTTTACTATAAAAATGCATTGCAATGGGATTTTACTATAAAAATGCATTGGAAAGGGATTTTACTATGAAAATGCATTGGAAAGGGATTTTTTTATGAAAAAGCATTCGAAAAGGGATTTTACTATAAAATGCATTGGAAAGGGATTTTACTATGAAAATGCGCTGGAACGGGATTTTACTATGAAAATGCATTGTAAAGGGATTTTCCTATGAAAATGCATTGAAAAGGGATTATACTATGAAAATGCATTGCAAAGGGATTTTACTATGAAAATGCATTGAAAAGTGATTTTACTATAAAAATGCATTGCAAAGGGATTTTACTATGAAAATGCATTGGAAAGGGATTTTACTATGAAAATGCGCTGGAACGGGATTTTACTATGAAAATGCATTGGAAAGGGATTTTACTATGAAAATGCATTGGAAAGAGATTTTACTATGAAAATGCATTGCAAAGGGATTTTACTATGAAAATGCATTGGAAAGGGATTTTACTATGAAAATGCGCTGGAACGGGATTTTACTATGAAAATGCATTGGAAAGGGATATTACTATGAAAATGCATTGGAAAGAGATTTTACTATGAAAATACATTGGAATGGGATTTTACTATGAAAATGCATTTGAAAGTGATTTTACTATGAAAATGCATTGGAATGGGATTTTACTATGAAAATGCATTTGAAAGGGATTTTACTATGAAAATGCATTGGAAAGGGATTTTACTATGAAAATGCATTGGAAAGGGATTTTACTATGAAAATGCATTGGAAAGGGATTTTGCTATGAAAATGCATTGGAAAGGGATTTTACTATGAAAATGCATTGCAAAGGGATTTTACTATGAAAATGCATTGAAAAGGGATTTTACTATGAAAATGCATTGGAAAGGGATTTTACTATGAAAATGCATTGGAAAGTGATTTTACTATGAAAATGCATTGGAAAGGGGTTTACTATGAAAATGCATTGCAAGGGGATTTTACTATGAAAATGCATGTGAAAAGGATTTTACTATGAAAATGCATTGGAAAGGGATTTTACTATGAAAATGCATTGAAAAGGAATTTTACTATGAAAATGCATTGCAAAGGGATTTTACTATGAAAATGCATTGGAAATGGATTTTACTATAAAATGCATTGGAAAGGAATTTTGCTATGAAAATGCATTGGAAAGGGATGTTACTATGAAATGCATTGGAAAGTGAATTTACTATGAAAATGCATTGTAAAGGGATTTTAATATGAAAAAGCATTGGAAAAGGGATTTTGCTATAAAATGCATTGGAAAGAGATTTTGCTATGAAAATGCATTGCAAAGGGATTTTACTATGAAAATGCATTGGAAAGGGATTTTACTATGAAAATGCATTGGAATGGGATTTTACTATGAAAATGCATTGGAAAGGGATTTTACTATGAAAATGCATTGGAAAGGGATTTTACTGTGAAAATGCATTGGAAAGGGGTTTTACTATGAAATGCATTGTAAAGGGATTTTGCTATGAAAATGCATTGGAAAGGCATTTTACTATGAAAAAGCATTGGAAAGTGAATTTACTATGAAAATGCATTGGAAAAGGATTTTATTATGAAAAAGCATTGGAAAAGGGATTTTACTATAAAATGCATTGGAAAGAGATTTTACTATGAAAATGCGCTGGAACGGGATTTTACTATGAAAATGCATTGCAAAGGGATTTTACTATGAAAATGCATTGGAAAGGGATTTTACTATGAAAATGCATTGTAAAGGGATTTTCCTATGAAAATGCATTGAAAAGGGATTTTACTATGAAAATGCATTGCAAAGGGATTTTGCTATGAAAATACATTGGAAAGGGGTTTTACTATGAAAATGCATTTGAAAGGGATTTTGCTATGTAAATTCATTGCAAAGGGATTTTACTATGAAAATGCATTGGAAAGGGATTTTACTATGAAAATGCATTGCAAAGGGATTTTACTATGAAAATGCATTGGAAAGGGATTTTGCTATGAAAATGCATTGGAATGGGATTTTACTATGAAAATGCATTGGATAGGGATTTTACTATGAAAATGCATTGGAAAGCGATTTTGCTATGAAAATGCATTGGAATGGGATTTTACTATGAAATGCATTGTTAAGGGATTTTACTATGAAACTGCATTGGAAAGGGATTTCACTATGAAAATACATTGGAATGGGATTTTACTATGAAAATGCATTTGAAAGAGAATTTACTATGAAAATGCATTGGAATGGGATTTTACTATGAAAATGCATTGGAATGGGATTTTACTATGAAAATGTATTGGAAAGGGATTTTACTATGAAAATGCATTGGAAAGGGATTTTGCTATGAAAATGCACTGGAAAGGGATTTTGCTATGTAAATGCATTGGAAAGGGATTTTACTATGAAAATGCTTTGCAAAGGGATTTTACTATGAAAATGCATTGGAAAGGGATTTTACTATGAAAATTCATTGCAAAGGGATTTTACTATGAAAATGCGCTGGAAAGGGATTTTACTAGGAAAATGCATCGGAAAGGGATTTTACTATGACAATGCATTGAAAAGTGATTTTACTATAAAAATTCATTGCAATGGGATTTTACTATAAAAATGCATTGGAAAGGGATTTTACTATGAAAATGCATTGGAAAAAGATTTTACTATAAAAATGCATTGGAATGTGATTTTACTATGAAAATGCATTGGAAAGGGATTTTACTATGAAAATGCATTGGAAAAGGATTTTGCTATGAAAATGCATTGGAAATGAATTTTCCGATGAAAATACATTGGAAAGGGATTTTGCTATGAAAATGCATTGGAAATGGATTTTAGTATGAAAATGCATTGGAAAGGGATTTTACTATGAAAATGCATTGGAAAGGGATTTTACTATGAAATTGCATTGAAAAGGGATTTTACTATGAAAATGCATTGCAAAGGGATTTTACTATGAAAATGCCTTGGAAAGGGGTTTTACTATGAAAATGCATTGGAAAGGGATTTTGCTATGAAAATGCATTGCGAAGGGATTTTACTATGAAAATGCATTGGAAAGGGATTTTACTATGAAAATGCATTGCAAAGGGATTTTACTATGAAAATGCGCTGGAAAGGGATTTTACTAGGAAAATGCATTGGAAAGGGATTTTAATATGAAAATGCATTGAAAAGTGATTTTACTATAAAAATGCATTGCAAAGGGATTTTACTATGAAAATGCATTGCAAAGGGATTTTACTATGAAAATGCATGTGAAAGGGATTTTACTATGAAAATGCATTGGAAAGGGATTTTACTATGAAAATGCATTGGAAAGAGATTTTACTATGAAAATACATTGGAATGGGATTTTACTATGAAAATGCATTTGAAAGAGATTTTACTATGAAAATGCATTGGAATGGGATTTTACTATGAAAATGCATTTGAAAGGGATTTTACTATGAAAATGCATTGGAAAGGGATTTTACTATGAAAATGCATTGGAAAGGGATTTTACTATGAAAATGCATTGGAAAGGGATTTTACTATGAAAATGCATTGGAAAGGGATTTTACTATGAAAATGCATTGCAAAGGGATTTTACTATGAAAATGCATTGAAAATTGATTTTACTATGTAAATGCATTGGAAAGGGATTTTATTATGAAAATGCATTGGAAAGTGATTTTACTATGAAAATGCATTGGAAAGGGGTTTTACTATGAAAATGCATTGCAAGGGGATTTTACTATGAAAATGCATGTGAAAAGGATTTTACTATGAAAATGCATTGGAAAGGGAGTTTACTATGAAAATGCATTGAAAAGGGATTTTACTATGAAAATGCATTGCAAAGGGATTTTACTATGAAAATGCATTGGAAATGGATTTTACTATAAAATGCATTGGAAAGGAATTTTGCTATGAAAATACATTGGAAAGGGATTTTCCTATGAAAATGCATTGGAAAGTGAATTTACTATGAAAATGCATTGTAAAGGAATTTTAATATGAAAAAGCATTGGAAAAGGGATTTTGCTATAAAATGCATTGGAAAGAGATTTTGCTATGAAAATGCATTGCAAAGGGATTTTACTATGAAAATGCATTGGAAAGGGATTTTACTATGAAAATGCATTGGAAAGGGATTTTACTATGAAAATGCATTGGAAAGGGATTTTACTATGAAAATGCATTGGAAAGGGGTTTTACTTAGAAAATGCATTGCAAAGGGATTTTGCTATGAAAATGCATTGGAAAGGCATTTTACTATGAAAAAGCATTGGAAAGTGAATTTACTATGAAAATGCATTGGAAAAGGATTTTATTATGAAAAAGCATTGGAAAAGGGATTTTACTATAAAATGCATTGGAAAGAGATTTTACTATGAAAATGCGCTGGAACGGGATTTTACTATGAAAATGCATTGCAAAGGGATTTTACTATGAAAATGCATTGGAAAGGGACTTTTACTATGAAAATGCATTGTAAAGGGATTTTCCTATGAAAATGCATTGAAAAGGGATTTTACTATGAAAATTCATTGCAAAGGGATTTTACTATGAAAATGCATTGGAAAGGGATTTTACTATGAAAATGCATTGCAAAGGGATTTTACTATGAAAATGCATTGGAAAGGGATTTTGCTATGAAAATGCATTGGAATGGGATTTTACTATGAAAATGCATTGGAAAGGGATTTTGCTATGAAAATGCATTGGAAAGCGATTTTGCTATGAAAATGCATTGGAATGGGATTTTACTATGAAATGCATTGTTAAGGGATTTTACTGTAGTCATTGGAAAGGGATTTACTATGAAAATGCATTGGAAAGGATTTTACTATGAAAATGCATTGCAAAGGGATTTTACTATGAAAATACATTGGAAAGGGGTTTTACTATGAAAATGCATTGGAAAGGGATTTTGCTATGAAAATGCATTGGAATGGGATTTTACTATGAAAATGCATTGTTAAGGGATTTTACTATGAAAATGCATTGGAAAGGGATTTTACTATGAAAATGCATTGGAAAGGGATTTTACTATGAAAATGCATTGCAAAGGGATTTTACTATGAAAATACATTGGGAAAGGGGGTTTTACTATGAAAATGCATTGGAAAGGGATTTTGCTATGAAAATTCATTGCAAAGGGGATTTTACTATGAAAACATTGGAAATGGATTTTACTATAAAATGCATTGGAAAGAAGGTACTATGAAAATGCATTGGAAAGGGATTTTACTATGAAAATGCATTGGAAAGTGAATTTACTATGAAAATGCATTGTAAAGGGATTTTAATATGAAAAAGCATTGGAAAAGGGATTTTGCTATAAAATGCATTGGAAAGAGATTTTACTATGAAAATGCATTGCAAAGGGATTTTACTTTGAAAATGCATTGGAAAGGGATTTTACTATGAAAATGCATTTAAGAAGGGATTTTACTATGAAAATGCATTGGAAAGGGATTTTACTATGAAAATGCATTGGAAAGGGGGTTTACTTAGAAAATGCATTGCAAAGGGATTTTGCTATGAAAATGCATTGGAAAGGCATTTACTATGAAAAAGCATTGGAAAGTGAATTTACTATGAAAATGCATTGGAAAAGGATTTTATTATGAAAAAGCATTGGAAAAGGGATTTTACTATAAAATGCATTGGAAAGAGATTTTACTATGAAAATGCGCTGGAACGGGATTTTACTATGGAAATGCATTGCAAAGGGATTTTACTATGAAAATGCATTGGAAAGTTTTACTATGAAAATGCATTGGCAAAGGGATTTTCCTATGAAAATGCATTGAAAAGGGATTTTACTATGAAAATTCATTGCAAGGGATTTTACTATGAAAATGCATTGAAGGATTTTACTATGAAAATCGCTGCAAAGGGATTTTACTATGAAAATGCATTGGAAAGGGATTTTGCTATGAAAATGCACTGGAAAGGGATTTTGCTATGTAAATGCATTGGAAAGGGATTTTACTATGAAAATGCTTTGCAAAGGGATTTTACTATGAAAATGCATTGAAAAGGGATTTTACTATGAACATGCATTGGAAAGGGATTTTACTATGAAAATGCATTGAAAGGGATTTTTCTATGAAAATGCATTGAAAAGGGATTTTACTATGAAAATGCATTGAAGGGGTTTTACGATGAAAATGCATTGGAAGGTTTTGCTATGAAAATGCATTGGAAAGGGATTTTACTATGAAAATTCATTGCAAAGGATTTTACTATGAAAATGCGCTGGAAAGGGATTTTACTAGGAAAATGCATTGGAGAGGGATTTTACTATGACAATGCATTGAGAAAGTGATTTTACTATAAAAATGCATTTGCAATGGGATTTTACTATAAAAATGCATTGGAAAGGGATTTTACTATGAAAATGCATTGGAAAAAGATTTTACTATAAAAATGCATTGGAATGGGATTTTACTATGAAAATGCATTGGAAAGGGATTTTACTATGAAAATGCATTGAAGGATTTTGCTATGAAAATGCATTGGAAATGAATTTTCCGATGAAAATACATTGGAAAGGGATTTTACTATCAAATGCATTGGAAAGAGATTTTGCTATGAAAATGCATTACAAAGGGAATTTACTATGAAAATGCATTGGAACGGGATTTTACTATGAAAATGGTTTGGAAAGGGATTTTACTATGAAAATGCATTGGAACGGGATTTTACTATGAAAATGCATTGCAAAGGGATTTTACTATAAAATGCATTGGAAAGGGATTTTGCTATGAAAATGCATTGGAAATGGATTTTCCGATGAAAATGCATTGGAAAGGGATTTTGCTATGAAAATGCATTGGAAATGGATTTTAGTATGAAAATGCATTGGAAAGGGATTTTACTATGAAAATGCATTGGAAAGGGGTTTTACTTAGAAAATGCATTGCAAAGGGATTTTGCTATGAAAATGCATTGGAAAGGCATTTTACTATGAAAAAGCATTGGAAAGTGAATTTACTATGAAAATGCATTGGAAAAGGATTTTATTATGAAAAAGCATTGGAAAAGGGATTTTACTATAAAATGCATTGGAAAGAGATTTTACTATGAAAATGCTGGAACGGGATTTTACTATGAAAATGCATTGCAAAGGGATTTTACTATGAAAATGCATTGGAAAGGGATTTTACTATGAAAATGCATTGTAAAGGGATTTTCCTATGAAAATGCATTGAAAAGGGATTTTACTATGAAAATTCATTGCAAAGGGATTTTACTATGAAAATGCATTGGAAAGGGATTTTACTATGAAAATGCATTGCAAAGGGATTTTACTATGAAAATGCATTGGAAAGGGATTTTGCTATGAAAATGCACTGGAAAGGGATTTTGCTATGTAAATGCATTGGAAAGGGATTTTACTATGAAAATGCTTTGCAAAGGGATTTTACTACGAAAATGCATTGAAAAGGGATTTTACTATGAACATGCATTGGAAAGGGATTTTACTATGAAAATGCATTGAAAAGGGATTTTCTATGAAAATGCATTGAAAAGGGATTTTACTATGAAAATGCATTGGAAAGGGGTTTTACGATGAAAATGCATTGGAAAGGGATTTTGCTATGAAAATGCATTGGAAAGGGATTTTACTATGAAAATTCATTGCAAAGGGATTTTACTATGAAAATGCGCTGGAAAGGGATTTTACTAGGAAAATGCATTGGAAAGGGATTTTACTATGACAATGCATTGAAAAGTGATTTTACTATAAAAATGCATTGCAATGGGATTTTACTATAAAAATGCATTGGAAAGGGATTTTACTATGAAAATGCATTGGAAAAAGATTTTACTATAAAAATGCATTGGAATGGGATTTTACTATGAAAATGCATTGGAAAGGGATTTTACTATGAAAATGCATTGGAAAAGGATTTTGCTATGAAAATGCATTGGAAATGAATTTTCCGATGAAAATACATTGGAAAGGGATTTTACTATCAAATGCATTGGAAAGAGATTTTGCTATGAAAATGCATTACAAAGGGAATTTACTATGAAAATGCATTGGAAAGGGATTTTACTATGAAAATGCTTTGGAAAGGGATTTTACTATGAAAATGCATTGGAACGGGATTTTACTATGAAAATGCATTGCAAAGGGATTTTACTATAAAATGCATTGGAAAGGGATTTTGCTATGAAAATGCATTGGAAATGGATTTTCCGATGAAAATGCATTGGAAAGGGATTTTGCTATGAAAATGCATTGGAAATGGATTTTAGTATGAAAATGCATTGGAAAGGGATTTTACTATGAAAATGCATTGGAAAGTGATTTTACTATGAAAATGCATTGCAAAGGGATTTTACTATGAAAATGCATTGGAAAGGGATTTTACTATGAAAATTCATTGCAAAGGGATTTTACTATGAAAATGCGCTGGAAAGGGATTTTATTAGGAAAATGCATTGGAAAGGGATTTTACTATGAAAATGCATTTAAAAGTGATTTTACTATAAAAATGCATTGCAAAGGGATTTTACTATGAAAATGCATTGGAAAGGCATTTTACTATGAAAATGCGCTGGAAAGGGATTTTACTAGGAAAATGTATTGGAAAGGGATTTTACTATGAAAATGCATTGGAAAAAGATTTTACTATAAAAATGCATTGGAATGGGATTTTACTATGAAAATGCATTGGAAAGTGATTTTACTATGAAAATTCATTGCAAAGGGATTTTACTATGAAAATGCATGGGAAAAGGATTTTGCTATGAAAATGCATTGGAAATGAATTTTCCGATGAAAATGCATTGGAAAGGGATTTTGCTATGAAAATGTATTGGAAATGCATTTTAGTATGAAAATGCATTGGAAAGGGATTTTACTATGCAAATGCAGTGAAAAGGGATTTTACTATGAAAATGCATTGCAAATGGATTTTACTATGAAAATGCATTGGTAAGGGGTTTTACTATGAAAATGCATTGGAAAGGGATTTTGCTATGAAAATGCATTCCAAAGTGAATTTACTACGAAAATGCATTGGAAAGGGATTTTACTATGGAAAAGCATTGGAAAAGGGATTTTACTATAAAATGCATTGGAAATAGATTTTGCTATGAAAATGCATTGCAAATGTATTTTACTATGAAAATGCATTGGAAAGGGATTTTACTATGAAAATGCATTGGAAAGGGATTTTACTATAAAATGCATTGGAAAGGCATTTTGCTATGAAAATGCATTGGATAGGGATTTTACGATGAAAATGCATTGCAAAGGGATTTTACTATGAAAATGCGCTGGAAAGCGATTTTACTAGGAAAATGCATTGGAAAGGGATTTTACTATGAAAATGCATTGAAAAGTGATTTACTATAAAAATGCATTGCAAAGGGATTTTACTATGAAAATGCATTGGAAAGGCATTTTACTATGAAAATGCGCTGGAAAAGGATTTTACTAGGAAAATGTATTGGAAAGGGATTTTACTATGAAAATGAATTGGAAAAAGATTTTACTATAAAAATTCATTGGAATGGGATTTTACTATGAAAATACATAGGAAAGGGATTTTACTATGAAAATTCATTGCAATGGGATTTTACTATGAAAATGCATTGGAAAAGGATTTTGCTATGAAAATGCATTGGAAATGAATTTTAGTATGAAAATGCATTGGAAAGGGGTTTTACTATGAAAATTCATTGCAATGGGATTTTACTATGAAAATGCATTGGAAAAGGATTTTGTTATGAAAATGCATTGGAAATGGATTTTAGTATGAAAATGCATTGGAAAGGGGTTTTACGATGAAAATGCATTGGAAAGAGATTTTGCTATGAAAATGCATTGGAAAGGGATTTTACTATGAAAATTCATTGCAAAGGGATTTTACTATGAAAATGCGCTGGAAAGCGATTTTACTAGGAAAATGCATTGGAAAGGGATTTTACTATGAAAATTCATTGCAATGGGATTTTACTATGAAAATGCATTGGAAAAGGATTTTGCTATGAAAATGCATTGGAAATGAATTTTCCGATGAAAATGCATTGGAAAGTGATTTTGCTATGAAAATGTATTGGAAATGGATTTTAGTATGAAAATGCATTGGAAAGGGATTTTACTATGAAAATGCATTGGAAAGGGATTTTAGTATGAAAATGCATTGGAAAGGGATTTTACTATAAAAATGCATTGGAAAGGGGTTTTACTAAGAAAATGCATTGGAAAGGGATTTTGCTATGAAAATGCATTGGAAAGGGATTTTACTATGAAAAAGCACTGGAAAGTGAATTTACTATGAAAATGCATTGGAAAGGGATGTTATTATGAAAAAGCATTAGAAAAGGGATTTTACTATAAAATGCATTGGAAAGGGATTTTACTATGAAAATGCGCTGGAACGGGATTTTACTATGAAAATGCATTGGAAAGGGGTTTTACTATGAAAATGCATTGCAAAGTGATTTTACTATGAAAATGCATTGCAAAGAGATTTTACTATAAAATGCATTGGAAAGGGATTTTGCTATGAACATTCATTGGAAATGGATTTTACGATGAAAATGCATTGGAAAGGTATTTTGCTATGAAAATGCATTGGAAATGGATTTTAGTATGAAAATGCATTGGAAAGGGATTTTACTATGAAAATGCATTAGAAATTGATTTTACTATGAAAATGCATTGCAAAGGGAATTTACTATGAAAATGCATTGAAAAGCGATTTTACTATGAAAATGCATTGCAAAGAGATTTTACTATGAAAATGCATTGGAAATGGATTTTACTTTAAAATGCATTGGAAAGGAATTTTGCTATGAAAATGCATTGGAAAGTGAATTTACTATGAAAATGCATTGTAAAGGGATTTTATTATGAAAAAGCATTGGAAAAGGGATTTTACTATAAAATGCATTGGAAAGGAATTTTGCTATGAAAATGCATTGGAAAGGAATTTTACTATGAAAATGCATTGGAAAGCGAATTTACTATGAAAATGCATTGTAAGGGATTTTATTATGAAAAAGCATTGGAAAAGGGATTTTACTATAAAATGCATTGGAAAGAGATTTTATTATGAAAATGCATTGCAAATGGATTTTACTATGAAAATGCATTGGAAAGGGATTTTACTATGAAAATGCATTGGAAAGGGATTTTACGATGGAAATGCATTGGAAAGGTATTTTGTTATGAAAATGCATTGGAAATGGTTTTTAGTATGAAAATGCATTGGAAAGGGGTTTTACGATGAAAATGCATTGGAAAGGGATTTTGCTATGAAAATGCATTGGAAAGGGATTTTACTATGAAAATCATTGCAAAGTGATTTTACTATGAAAATGCGCTGGAAAGGGAATTTACTAGGAAAATGCATTGGAAAGGGATTTTACTATGAAAATGCATTGAAAAGTGATTTTACTATAAAAATGCATTGCAAAGGGATTTTACTATGAAAATGCATTGGAAAGGCATTTTACTATGAAAATGCGCTAGAAAGGGATTTTACTAGGAAAATGCATTGGAAAGGGATTTTACTATGAAATGCATTGGAAAAAGATTTTACTATAAAAATACATTGGAATGGGATTTTACTATGAAAATGCATTGGAAAGGGATTTTACTATGAAAATTCATTGCAAAGGGATTTTACTATGAAAATGCATTGGAAAAGGATTTTGCTATGAAAATGCATTGGAAATGAATTTTCCGATGAAAATGCATTGGAAAGGGATTTTGCTATGAAAATGTGTTGGAAATGGATTTTAGTATGAAAATGCATTGGAAAGGGATTCTACTATGAAAATGCATTGGAAAGGGATTTTACTATGAAAATGCATTGGAAAGGGGTTTTACTAAGAAAATGCATTGGAAAGGGATTTTGCTATGAAAATGCATTGGAAAGGGATTTTACTATGAAAAAGCATTGGAAAGTGAATTTACTATGAAAATGCATTGGAAAGGGATTTTATTATGAAAAAGCATTGGGAAAGGGATTTTACTATAAAATGCGCTGGAACGGGATTTTACTATGTAAATGCATTGGAATGGGATTTTACTATGAAAATGCATTGGAAAGGGATTTTACTATGAAAATGCATTGCAAAGTGATTTGACTATGAAAATGCATTGCAAAGGGATTTTACTATAAAATGCATTGGAAAGGGATTTTACTATGAAAATGCATTGGAATGGGATTTTACTATGAAAATGCATTGGAAAGTGAATTTACTATGAAAATGCATTGTAAAGGGATTTTATTATGAAAAAGCATTTGAAAAGGGATTTTACTATAAAATGCATTGGAAAGAGGTTTTGCTATGAAAATGCTTTGCAATGGGATTTTACTATGAAAATGCATTGGAAAGGGATTTTACTATGAAAATGCATTGGAAAGGGATTTTACTATGAAAATGCATTGGAAAGGGATTTTACTATGAAAATGCATTTGAAAGGGGTTTTACTAAGAAAATGCATTGCAAAGGGATTTTGCTATGAAAATGCATTGGAAAGGGATTTTACTATGAAAAAGCATTGGAAAGTGAATTTACTATGAAAATGCATTGGAAAGGGATTTTTTTATGAAAAAGCATTGGAAAAGGGATTTTACTATAAAATGCATTGGAAAGGGATTTTACTATGAAAATGCGCTGGAACGGGATTTTACTATGAAAATGCATTGGAAAGGGGTTTTACTATGAAAATGCATTGCAAAGGGATTTTACTATGAAAATGCATTGGAAAGGGATTTTACTATGAAAATGCATTGTAAAGGGATTTTCCTATGAAAATGCAATTGAAAAGGGATTTTGCTTTTATGAAAATGCATTGGCAAATGGGAAAATTTTACTATGAAAATTGCAAATTTTGCAAAGGGAAAGGGATTTTACTATGAAAATGCATTGCAAAGGGATTTTACTATGAAAATGCATTGGAAAGGGATTTTGCTATGAAAATGCATTGGAAAGGGATTTTACTATGAAAATGCATTGGAAAGCGATTTTGCTATGAAAATGCATTGGAATGGGATTTTACTATGAAATGCATTGTTAAGGGATTTTACTATGAAAATGCATGTGAAAAGGATTTTACTATGAAAATGCATTGGAAAGGGATTTTACTATGAAAATGCATTGGAAAGAGATTTTACTATGAAAATACATTGGAATGGGATTTTACTATGAAAATGCATTTGAAACAGATTTTACTATGAAAATGCATTGGAATGGGATTTTACTATGAAAATGCATTTGAAAGGGATTTTACTATGAAAATGCATTGGAAAGGGATTTTACTATGAAAATGTATTGGAAAGGGATTTTACTATGAAAATGCATTGGAAAGGGATTTTGCTATGAAAATGCATTGGAAAGGGATTTTACTATGGAAATGCATTGCAAAGGGATTTTACTATGAAAATGCATTGAAAAGGGATTTTACTATGAAAATGCATTGGAAAGGGATTTTACTATGAAAATGCATTGAAAAGGGATTTTCTATGAAAATGCATTGGAAAGGGATTTTACTATGAAAATGCATTGGAAAGGGATTTTATTATGAAAATGCATTGGAAATAGACTTTTACTATAATAATGCATTGCAAAGGGTTTGTACTATGAAAATGCATTTGAAGTGATTTTACTATGAAAATGCTTGGAAACTAAGTTATTTGACAAGACACTGAAGTCAAACACTTACAAAAGAACAGATCATATAAACAATTGAATTTATTGAATGAAAATTTTTTGTAAGCAGATGCAGTAATTGATGCATGACAATATTCGATGTAGCTACTTTCCGGTGTAATGTTGGCTTCTATGCGATAACAACATTGTTTATATCCACGCATCACGTGTTCTGTCCTAATATTGGATTTTGTAATGGCGGCTTTCAAGCAATCAGTCGTATTGTTATAAAATTGATTAGTCTCCCGTTTCAACAAAACTCTCCACGTGTATTAGTTATTTTTATGTTAATGTGTTTAGGCAATTAAGTCATTTTTTTAAAATTTTCTGTCCAATTATTAATCCACTAAAAGAGGCTTAGTATTTTAGTTCTAATTTCATTTAGAAATGAAATCCAAGATTTTCAATCTCTTTGTTCCATTCACAATAATTAAAAGTTCTCTTCTAAATAATTTTCATGCAATAATTTATAGATGTGTCGCACAAATATGCCTATAGTTTAGATTTTTTATAAAAACTTACTACATGCCTATAATTTAGATGTTTATCAAAACTTACCATATGCCTATAATTTAGATTTTTTTATAAAAAACTTACTACATGCCTATAATTTACATGTTTATAAAAATATACTACATGCCTATAATTTAGATGTTTATAAAAACTTACTACATGCCTATAATTTAGATGTTTATAAAACTTACTACATGCCTATAATTGAGATGTTTATAAAAACTTACTACATGCCTATAATTTAGATGTTTATAAAAACTTACTACATGCCCATAATTTAGATGTTTATAAAAACTTACTACATGCCTATAATTTAGTTGTTTATAAAAACTTACTACATGCCTATAATTTACATGTTTATAAAAACTTACTACATGCCTATAATTTAGATGTTTATAAAACTTATTACATGCCTATAATTTACATGTTTATAAAAACATACTACATGCCTATAATTTAGATGTTTATAAAAACTTACTACATGCCTATAATTTACATGTTTATAAAAACTTACTACATGCCTATAATTTAGATGTTTATAAAAACTTACTACATTCCTATAATTTAGATGTTTATAAAAACTTACTACATGCCCATAATTTAAATGTTTATAAAAACTTACTACATGCCTATAATTTAGTTGTTTATAAAAACTTACTACATGCCTATAATTTACATGTTTATAAAAACTTACTGCATGCCTATAATTTAGATGTTTATAAAAACTTACTACATGCCTATAATTTAGTTGTTTATAAAAACTTACTACATGCCTATAATTTACATGTTTATAAAAACTTACTGCATGCCTATAATTTACATGTTTATAAAAACATACTACATGCCTATAATTTAGTTGTTTATAAAAACTTACTACATGCCTATTCTTTAGATGTTTATAAAAACTTACTACATGCCTATAATTTAGATGTTTATAAAAACTTACTACATGCCTATAATTTAGATGTTTAGAAAAACTTACTACATGCCTATAATTTAGATGTTTATAAAAACTTACTACATGCCTATAATTTAGGTGTTTATAAAAACTTACTACATGCCTATAATTTAGATGTTTATAAAAACTTACTACATGCCTATAATTTAGATGTTTATAAAAACTTACCATATGCCTATAATTTAGATTTTTATAAAAAACTTACTACATGCCTATAACTTAGATGTTTATAAAAACTTACAAATCATCTTGTGTTTCGAAGTACAACTCTATCAAATATTTTCTTCTTGTCCTTATACTTATTATTATTACTATTATGTTGTTATTTTTCATCATAATTCGATTTCTGCTATGGTCGCACAACCTACTAAGTCTGCGAGAAGAGCTAAGGTAGGTCGTGGTGTGTTTTTATAGCTCGATTTCATGTTTTTTCTATCTCCCCTAACATCCCTAACATTACATAGACAAGTTCTCCTTAGTGTGTGGGCTGTACTTAACAAGACAATTTTTTGTATATCTTTTATGTTGGGGTTTCCAGGGATTCTTTCAATGTTTATTTGGTTCCATTTTTCCATTTTTTTTCTACTTTACTACTACTATTATTATTATTATTATTATTCTTATTATTATTATTATTATTATTTATGTCTGGCGAGTTGGGTGTGATTTGCCCTTGCAAATTGGAGCACTCAAATCTTTTGTCCCCGCCTTTTTATAAGAAAATGGGGTGTAATAACATGTCTTTCACGACACACCATCCCTACACTCATCACAGGAAGAAATAAAACTGGTATAGATCAAAGAGGTGGGGGGTCATCAAAATGATTCACACATAACCACAACCCATTTTTCAGATTTACCTTTTGATCCTGGTAGATCATTTTTCATTTTTGGGTGTGTGTTGTGGTGCATTGGATATCGGCTCGGAACGAGAAACAGGGGAGCCAAGTTCGAATTCCAGCTGAATTCATTGCATTCACTTAGGCGCAAATACCCTTGGGAAAGGTATTAATCCGTTTATTCCTTCCAGTTATGGGTTAAATAACAGGACAGATTGGGTTCTATAGCCTTGGTCGGTAACCAGTCTACCGCAGAAAGCAATGGCAACCTACTGCGGGTTAATCTTCTGCTCAGTCAGTCATGTCTCTTTCAAGACATGATCGCCCAAGCGTGTGTCACGTATGGCACTTAACTGACTGACTGAGATCATTTTTCTTCTGAAAAAAATATAACTCATTCCAAATTCTTCTGCAATTTGCAATTTGTTCAGTAATCTCTTTACTTGGAGTAACTGTTTTTCTCCGATATGTGAAGGCAAGAACTGCCTTTACTCAACACGCGGGGCTCTTAACGAATGCTTTCAGGCACTATATTACGGATGGTTCTCTCGGACACCTGGATATATCTGGTAAAGGCATTCATGGAAGATCCGGGTTTTGCACGATAAAGATTTGCACTCTCACCACTAATTGTTGTCCCGCTTATTATCGTTTCACCCCAAGCAAGGCTACACCTCCACTGATGCACAGGTGGCTACATAAGAGAGTACAAGTTTAGGCAAGAGGAGAGTGAAGACAAAGACGAACCAGTTACATAAAGGTGTCAGAGAAAGGGCAAGAGAAGGATGTAAACACAGGAGTGGAGACAGTTGCAAAGGTCGAGAGAAAGGAAAAGAACAAGATACACCAAGTGATTTTGAAAAGACTGGAGTCAAGTGAATAAGAGACTGTAATTGGTATTGCATTTAAATCCCTGGAGGTTGTAACCATCAGGTAAGCAAATATATGGAAGGGAGATCCACAAGCAGGAAGTGCGTAAAAAGAAGCTGATGGAGTAGAATTGTCGCCTGCATTTGGTTGATCTAACTGTAAATGGGTAAGACATTGTTGCCAGTCTGGTTGCACGAGTAAATTCTTGTGGTGGGTGCACCAGTGACTTAAGTTCATTGAAGCCGAAGCTATGAAAATATTTGTAGAAGGGACAGAGAGAAGCCATATTCAGCCGGTGAGAAAGTGGCTGGAGTCGAACTGCCAAGACAGGACCTATCACATTTCAGGTTCTCCTTTGCAGCCTGTCGAGAACACTGAGATGGACAGCAGGGGCGCCTGACCAGATATGACAACAGTACTTTTGATAATGTTCGAACTTATAGAACGAAACACATCCACGTAAGAGTCTACCAACTCCTTCCGAAGTTTATTCATGACCTGCAGACTTCCCAAAAACGTGCAATCTCAACATCGTTGTGCTTTGCGTGATCGCAACAATTACATCAGGCCCTTTGATACCTTGCTTTAGCTGACAGTTCGAAATTGATGATCTGAAATGATAAAGCACACTAATTGATTTTCTCCCAACTGCAGGCTCAGAAGCACATGTCCACGAATACCTCAACTACCTTGTATAATCACATTCCTAAGCCCACATCTTCGCTGAAATTTATGCTTTTTGTTTTATTTTTTAAAATCTCATCTGAAATATCCTGATCTGTGGGAATCCTTGTACAATGTATTTTCTTAAGTAATCTTAGCCACATAATTGTCACCTGCTGTATTTCTATATTGACGTCCGTTGTGAAAAGTGCCAAATACCTGTAACATTATTTGTGCTTAGTGCTTTGCTGGTGGGAATATCTGTCAGAAATAACACTTTTTATTCGTTAGCTTCTGATCTCTGCCTTGACAATAATTGTTCTTACGATTCAAATATGTCTAAAATTTAATGCTTATATGAACTATATCTTTAGCATATGGCATTTAGGTGACTATTCATATATGTTTGGCAGCAGACAAGATATTTTAAACCTAACGCGTTTCATAGAGGAATGGTGTAATGCTTAATAGCTGAAACGAGAAATAGGCGATCCGAAATCAAATTCCAATCGAACTCGCTGCATTCACTTTCGTACAAATACATTTTTAAAAACATATTTAACAATATATATTGAACTGCCAGAAAAAGATCACTTTTTTAATCATTTCAACCCAAGCAAGGCAAGCAAACCACTAAGACGCAAGGGTTTAATGATTGTTAGAAAATATGAGAAAATATAGTATTAAGAGGAGAAAACAACAAGAAAATAAAAATTAAGAAGACATAGGATAACTATTGACATAGCATTTAAACTTTTGAAGATCAAAGTTGACTGGAAAGGAATTAAGCGGAAGTGAGTTCCACAAGCAAAAAGTGCGATAGAAGAAATTATTAGCATTGAACATACAGAAGTTTCAAGAGAAAAGATTCTAGCCTAGAGATATTTAAATATTGTAGAGCCAGGAAGATTTTTTCCCGTCTGAATCCATCCCTCACATATATAAATCTACCATGCGCCCGTGTATTGAACAGTGCTGCCACATCTGATCGAGTGCCCCTGATATTCACCTCGGGGTTCTTGGCAAAATCCAACGGAGAATCTGTAACGTGATCGATACCGCCTTGGCAGCTCAGATGCAGTCACTTTCTCACCGGCGTAATGTGGCTTCCCTGTGTCTCTTCTACAAATACTTTCACGGCTTCTACTCCGATGAACTTAGCTCACTGATGACCCCTGTGTATGAATTTACTCGAGCTACTAGACTAGCAACTAGGTCCCACCATTTTACAGAGAAACCAATCAAATGTAATCGCAACTTTTACTTTCTCAGCTTCTTTTCTCGGAATTCCCGCCTGTGGAATTCCCTTCCGTATACTTTCTTCCTCGACAGCTACAATCTCCAAGAATTTAAATGCCAGTTCAATTGTCATCTCCTATCTCATTGACTTGCATCCCTTCTCTCATGCTCTTATCTCCGTCCACTCCACTCTCATCACACCAGTATTCTCATCCTTCTCTTCCCCACTCCTGATACCTCCTATAACCTGGCCCTCTTTCTCATCAGTTTCTTCCTATATAACGCCCTACGAACCAGTGGCAGGAAAACTGTTTTCCTTGGGTTAAAATGATTAAAAAAACACAAATATTGGGAAAAAATGTTAAGGGATTTGGTGATTTTTGTTTATGTTAGAACAATCAGTCAGTCAGTTAAGTGCTACATGATACACGCTTGGGGAATTATGTCTTGAAGGAGACATGACTGACTGGACAGAAGATTATCCGCATTAGGTTGCCATTACTTTCTGCTAAGGCTATAGTACCCAAAAATATCCCGTTATTTAACCCATAACTGGTGGGAAGAGACGGATTAATACCTTTCCCCAGACTGTTTGCGTGTAAATTATTGCAGAGAATTCAGCTGGAATTCGAACTCGCCCCCACCTCAATTGTCGTTCCGAGCCGATATCCACTACACCACAATGCACATCCGAACAATATTAGGACAAAACAAAACTTATAGTTGGAAAAATATCTGCATATGGCTAGAAAAAGAATTGAGTGGTTACACATAAATCAAAACGGGTGTTTGCTTTCTCTACAGATGTATTTAATCCTTATAATGAAGCGATCCTATATTAGCTGGCGAGCTTACTAGGATTTATTGTCTTAACAATATAACATACGCAGATCAAAATGTGATGGCCAACACGGAAATGAAACTAGATCAACTTTTCGATTGTGTGGCATCGAGGATAATAAATGGAACTTTGTCTGTGTATGTGTGTATGTGTGTGTCCGTGTATGTGTGTGTCCGTTATCTATAGACTCCAAAACAGCTGAACCGATTTTCTTGAAAATTTACACAGTTGTAATATAAGCGTCTGCGAGTGTTCTTAGCTAGGTTTTGTGTCGAGGTACCCCCGATAATTATCGAAAATCGATAACCGAAAAGATCGGGTGATAGAAAGAGTGATCCGATTTTAATCAAATTTGATACAATCATAGACAAAGACATAAGAAACGATATTCAGAAGTTTCAAAGTTGCAGTTCTTACAAAAGTGCAGAAAAGTGATAATATATATATAAAAAAAGGCAAGATGCTTGTGTGTGTCTCAGTTTATATGCCTGTATGTCTATTTTTTTTCAGCCCGTTTATTTTAGTTTTTGCTTCGGGTTTGGCTCTAAGTAGGTATAATTGTAGTTCTTAGTATCAACCATGATACCATTTACTCAGAGGACTTATTTAGCCTTCGAAATTCAGTTTACGATGAAAATAACTTATTTGATATCGATAACAGGAAATCAAAATTTGATTTACATCCATTCATTTTTCTTTCAGTCTACGGTTTCGCTTTAACTGGAAACAACTATTGCTTTTTAGTCTTTCGTGCCAACGTTCAAAGAGTCTGAGCTTCAGGACCGTGGATCAGTTTTAAAGCTTTCATTACACCCGATCAACGCCGGGCTATACTGCTAGTCCTGTTATAGATTGAAAATTTATATCCAAGCAATAAAAAAAATCAACATTTGTCATTTGTGTATGTACATCTATTTTATTGAGGTACAGTATTTTATTTTAAAATTAAAAAATAATGTACAAATTTAAATATTTGGCAGACGTTTAATTACGGTCTTTGTTTTTTTAAGGAAATAATAGAAGGGGTGAATATTTACCGTGCCCAAATATGGTCCTCTGGTGACATCTCTAGGCTTAGCAATGCCTTCGACCCACATAAAAGCATGAATCTTGCCTAATACGCAAAATGGGAACGAAGTCCTCATCCCTTTTTCCTTCAAGTCACTGATACGTCAAACAGGGAGCAACGGGACGTCGTAATAACAAGTAAATTGCTATAAAAGGCTAAACGGTCATTTATTCAACAAGAAAATGAACTTGTTGTATGCATAAAATATCTATTTTCATAACCCGGCAAAATGTGCTGAAATTTTCAAGGATTAAATTAAATTTAATAATTAATTTAATAACCCATTTTTAAGGTCCCTAGATGTTGTTTGAAACTGTTAATAATTAAGATTATATTATTTAATAAATATGAAAATAATCTGAGTAATATAGTAAATGTTTGTATTGGAAGTACAAAAAGTCAAACTTTTAAAATATTTAGTGTTAAATGGCTGGGAAAATTTTCATAACACTCTGAAAAAAATTATTAATACATTTTTAAGATATTATTCTATTTCGTGGTGTTTAAAGTAAAATAAAGTTTTTCTTCATGCATCCCATGAACTTTTACGTCGTTGTTTGTTTCTTCCGCAGTTATGTTTTCAAACTTTACATTAAATGTAGTAAATAGTCACGTTGGATTTGTTGACTCTTGTTCCTAAATGTCGTCGAAACATTCGCGTTCACAGTTGATCGATTTTTCAACTTCAAATTTTCGATATATGTGGCAGTGAATGCAGGACAATCTCTCCACGGATTAGAAAACTGGGAGTAACAGCAATGTAGTTCTACAGAAGGTTACCAAGAATCTCTTTGATCGCATATGCAACGGGTCTGAGCCGTGAATGTTAAATCTGATAGAACTAAGTAATGTAGTTCTCTTTGTAATATACGCTAGCTTTTCGTTTCAGGATTGGGAAGAAGGTATGTAGCACATTTATACACCTTGTTTTATAAAATAAAAAAGGCTTTATTCCCGTTCTTCTGATATTTCCTTAGCCGTATATTTATTTTAAATATTTGACTAAATACCTGTGCTGTCAACAGATAATACCAAAACTATCCACATGTATTTAGTAGACCTAATAGTAGATGTTATTTTGGAACAATGACCGAAAGCGATTCAGTAGGATACGGGAGAAATTAGTGGCTTTGGTGATGTCGCGTGGGTGGGTGAGGTTTGGTTACCTGATCTTATTCCACAAAGCTAGAAGCAGTATATATTGATCTGAAATGTTAATCGAATTGGTCTGACCAAGAATAGGCGGAGTATGAATTGATTAATTCATTGTGCGTAAACCATAGGTCGGGAAATGAGCGACTGAATCGAAAGCAGAAGGGAGAGTTAAGGGATCTCACGAAACAATGTCTGCAAATTTTAATGATTGTAGATTAAATACGCCATGGTATACTGTTCTTAGAAAACGTCAGTAAAGAGCAAGATATGCTTTCATTTAGGCACCTAACATTTAGTATGAAGCGTATTCAAGAAGTTTTGAGACATTTTAAGGAGAGCTTGGAGAACCTGATACTGACAGGCCAGATAGAAGGAAGGAGAGACAGAGGAAGGCAGCGGATAACATATTTGCAGGGCCTGATCAGGTGGATGACGGAACGGGGGTTGCCAGGAGTAACAGGAGCAAACATACTAAGAGCCACAAGGGATAGGGAGACGTGGAGAACCATGATCGCCTACGCCCTGAAAGGACAGAGCACATAGAAGAAGAAGAACAAGAAGAAGAAGAAGGATGTGCGTTGTGGTGCAGTGGATCTAGGCGCAGAACGAGAAATCGGGGAGCCGAGTTCGAATTCCAGCTGAATTCATTGCATTCACTTACGCGCAAATACCCTTGGGAAAGGTATTAATCCGTTTATTCCTTCCAGTTATGGGTCAAATAACAGGACAGATTGGGTTCTATAGCCTTGGTCGGCAACCAGTCCTCCGCAGAAAGCAATGGCAACCTACTATGGGTTAATCTTCTGCCCAGTCAGTCATGTCTCTTTCAAGACATGATCGCCCAAACGTGTATCCTGTATCGCACTTAACTGACTGAATGAAGAAATACTTGTACCTGTGTTTTATCGATTATGGGAAGGCGTTCAACAAATTACGCTACAAAGAATTGATTGAGAGGCTCAACAGACTCAACATATTTGGGAAAGACATTAGGGTAATTAAGAATCTCTTATGGCAGCAAACTACCTGCACACGGACAGGTAACGAATGCAGCAGATATACAAAGATAGAAAGGGGCGTAAGACAAGGATGTGTCTTCTCACCGGATATATTTAACTTGTACAGCGATACTATTTTGAAGACCCTAGATGTTATGCCAGGATTTGGCATCGGGGGTCACAATTTGAACAACATAAGATACGCAGACGAGACAGTGTTGACTTCAGACACGGAAAGGAAACTACAAGACCACTTACAGAAGGTAGCTGAAGAGAGTGACAAGAAAGGACTACAAATAAATTGCAAGAAAACCGAATGCATGGTCATCAGCAAAAAGAGCAGCCCAAAATGCCAAATACAGGTGGGGGATACTAAAACAAAGCAGATACAAAAATTTAAATATCTGGGAAGTGTTCTAACCGAAGACGGAAAGTGCGACACAGAGATCCAAAGGCGAATTGGCATGGAGAAGGACGCGTTCCAGAAGCTAAGTAAAGAATTAAGACACAGGAAACTTTCACTAGAAACCAAGAAGAGAATACTTGATTGCTATGTGATGTCAGTTCTTCAATATGGCAGTGAATATTGGACAATATCATCAAAGATGAAGGGAAAACCTGAAGCAGCTGAAATGTGGTTCTACAGAAGGATGCTGCGGATATTATGGACCGATGATGTGAGCAATGATGAGGTGTTGGAAAGAATGGAAACGAAAAGGAAATTAATATTGAGCATAAGGAAGAAACAACTGAAGTTCCTGGGACATGCAATGAGGAAAGAGGGCTTGGAGAAACTGATACTAAAAGGCCAGAGAGAGGAGGGAAAAGAGATAGAGGAAAGCAGCTGATAACATATTTGAAGGTCCTGAGGAGGTGGATGAGAGAAAAGGGGGCTAAGAGACGTTACAGGAGAATGCGTGCTAAGAGCCACCAGGGATATGGAGACGTGAAAGGCAATGATCGCCTATGTCCTGAAAGGACAAGGCACATAAAAGAAAGATGAAGAATATATCTTTGCGTTATGGGACAGTGGATATCGTCTTGGGACGAGAAATTGGAAAGCCGAATTTGAATTCCAGATGAATTCATTGCATTCACTTACGCACAAATGCCCTTTTCTCTTTCCAGGTAGGGGTTAAATAACAGGACAGACTGGATCTCGTAAATTTAGTTGACAACCAGTCTACCGCAGAAAGAAATGGCAACTCACTGCGGAAAATTCTTCTGTGCAGTCAGTTATGTATCTTTCGACCCATGATCACCCAAGTGTGTATCACGTATGGCACTTAACTGATAATATATCTTCGCGGATGTGCGTTGTGATGCACTAGACATCGGCTTGGGATAAGGATTCGGAGAGCCAAGTTCGAATTCCAGTTGAATATTTTGCATTCACTTACGCACAAATACCCTTGGGACAGGTATCTCTTCTCCTTCCAACTATAGGTTGAATAGCAAGACAGGTTAGGTTCTGTAGCCTTGGTTGGTAACTAACCAACCATAGAAAGTAATGGTAACCTACTGCGTAAAAAACTTCTGCCTAGTTAGTCACGGGCCGAAAGAGACATGATCATCCAACCGTGGATCACGTATAGCACGTAATTGACTGAATATATCTTTGCTACATTATTGATATGTAGTGTCATTTTAGTGATGTGCGTTGTGGTCCGGGATGTGCGTTGTGGTCTAATGGATATCGACTCGGAACGAGAAATCGGAGAGCCGATTTCGAATTCCAGTTGAATTCGTTACAATCATATATGCACAAATACCTTGGAAAAGGTATTAATCCGTCTCTTCTCTCCAGCTATGGGTTAAATAATAGAACAGATTGGGTTCTATAGCTTTGGTTGTCAAACAGTCTACCGCAGAAAGCAATGGCAACCTACTGCGGAAAAATCTTCTGCCCAGTCAGACAAGTCTCTTTCGAGACATGATCGCCCAAGCGTGTATCACGCATGACACTTAACTGACTGAGTGTCATTTTAGTATATAATTACTAAATATCTAATAAGATGACTTGCCAACTTCTGTTATTCAAGATTGAAAGAGAAGGTGGTAAAATCTCTTTGAATCAACCTTTAAGAAACATTTGTCACAGCGGAAAAGAGATGTATTATTACCTATCCCAAGAGTATTTTATGCGTAAGTCAATGCGTAAGTCAATTTCAACTGGAATTCGTACTAGACTCTCACCCCGACCCGATGTCCACCCCACTTCCGCGAAGATATATTCAAACTTTACAAGCGTAGTCAGGTTATGAAGGTAACTTGGCTGCAAAAATGTTTTGTGTAGAGACAGGGAGATAGATTAAAGTGTCAAATGTTGTTAGAAGATGTAGAGAGCTATGATCGTCTACATTCTGAAAGAATGTGACGCGCAAATAAAGATTCCTATCCGATGTAGGACCGACCACCTATCCAAATGAAAGTCAACAAATGTTTATTGTTGCGAGTTTATAAATGAATGGATAGTCAAAAAAGTAATAAAAATTAAGATGACTATCATTTATTTTATATAAATTTGATAATTAGTAGTATAAGAATAGAATCATGTATATATATATATATATATATATATATATATATATATATATTCCATTTTTGAACGAGTTATTCCGCTGACCAGGTTTCTGTCATGACTGGTGTCTTCATGCGATTTTTAATAACTGATTTTACCGTTTACTGTCTTTCTTTTTAAGAACGCTCTTGTAACTGTGTTTTATTTGAACGTTCACGTGGCAGGGAATTTTTGAACGCGCAATCTTTTAAATTAAAACGGATTATGGCGCTTTCATCCATGGATGTATGAACCTAAGAGATATTTCTTAGTGTGGATGCATTTAGTCATAATATCCGTTCTTTCATTTAACAGTTCTTTTTTATTTGGGAATATCATAATTTCTAAGTTTTCTTCCTGGCACGGTCTATATATTTTCCACCGTTGTAAGGCTTGGCTGTTTTCACAATGCTCCATGTTATGTCTGGGTCCTTTCCATATTTTGAATTTAATTTCCATATATGTCTATCCAATTTTGTATTGTTTTTAATTTTTCTATTTTGAATGTAGACCTGTGATTAAACCACCTGGTCTTAAAGGTGTCTTTGGTTGAGCCAAATATATATATATATATATATATATATATATATATATATATATATATGTGTGTGTGTGTGTGTGTGTGTGTGTGTGTGTGTGTGTGTGTAAAAATATACTCAGTTATGATATGAGGTTAAGGACTGGATGGTTAAATAAATTCTTTTAAGAGTACTAAGAATCTGCAGCCACCAATATTTAGCAAAAGAAGAAAAATACACGGAAAACACATTCAGAACCTTACAGTAACCGTATCACGTTATTCACAATGCAAAAAGAATGGCACATAATATATACAACCACAACAAAAGCAACACTGTTAACAATAATAGTCTAAACAGTAACAAATACATTATGCTACCCACCAACTCCATTGCATCTAATCTCCAAAACAATTTATCTCATCTAAAAATCACACACATAGTAACAACTATCTCGAAAAACTATTATGGACATTGTCAGATCTAAGAAAAAGAAAAACAAAACGAAATCATAATGAACAAGCAGGTATATATAAAATAAATTGCCAAAATTATTCCTCCATGTACATCAGAGAAACAAGTAGAAATCTAAAAAAACGTATATATATTAACATCATTAATAATAATCTAACGAATGCATTATTGATTTACAGAAATAAATTCGACCACAATTTCGATTTAAAAAAATGCCACACTAATAAAAAGAGTATGCAATTTATTCAGAAGGAAATTTCTCGAGAGCACCGCCATCGAGTACTACTAAAATATCATTTTCGTCCTGATTTTTCCCCAAACTCACCTTTCCTTATAGAAATGATACTCAAACAGACTAACATACATAATAAAAGTTCAAGAAAAACGGTTGAATTCCCTTCATTTTAACATTTCGTGACATTGCACTACACATGAAGGAGTTCTAAAACTAGAATTTTCTGTTAATCTTTTTTTAGCTATATATATATATATATATATATATATATATATATAGTATATCGAGGCAGCAAGTAATTTTCTAAACATACGCTGTTAAATATAAGAGACAATGAATGTCTATTATGTTTAATCATGAGCCGTTCTAAACGTCGTATTTTTGCTTTAATTTTAGTTGAAAATAAAGACAAAAATTCTCCAACATTTGGATAATTATTAATTGGTTTTCTTCTAAGATTTCGGCTCACATGAGCCATCTTCAGAGAGGTTGTTTAAACTGAAATATTATAAAATCCACCATCACCGACGATATTATTTTGTGTTGACATAAAACTCCGCTTGGCAACGGCAATAGTTACCAAAAATAATAAACGCAGTTCTTAAGTTTGCGATGCGGTTTTATGACGTCACACCGCGGGATAGCACGAAATGACAACAAAACCGTGTAGTCAAATGCAATATATTTAACAGCGTATGTTTAGATATATATATATATATATATATATATATATATATAGGAAAGAATATTAATAAAAAGTTTTGAATTTAAAAATGTACTTTTTTGAACAGTATTTGTTTATTTTTATTATATTTTATATTTCAGACCGTCCTCGGTCCTTCATCAGAAACAAGTGATTTTTAAATTTGAATTAGAAACGTATTTCACGATAGCGTCCGAATAATTTTTGTTTACATCACGTGGTGTGTTTGTTCACAACATGCAGCACGTCCGTAGAGAAAGTCTGTTTGTTTTCGATAAAAATTTCTTGGAATATCTGAAAAAAAATTTTTACCTATTGAAATATTTGTAAAGATTCAACACACCTAAGTCCCTATTTAACCCTAGCTTGTGTGTATTTAATTTTAAAATCCAGTATTTTTCTTTCTTTCTGCGTGTGTATGTAGAACTAAAATTGGAGTCTATTAGTAAACATTTGCAATTTTCTAAAGTATGATCAGGTTGATTAAAATGGGCTGCAATTGGGGAGTATACATTTTTTTGTCGTATATTTAGTTTGTGATTATTGAAGCAAAATCTAAAGCTATTACCGGATTCGCCGATATATCCACTGTTGGGACAAATTGAGCAGAAGATAAAGTATATGATGTTTTTGCTGTCACAAGTAAGGTTTGGTGGGTGTAATTTTATTTTGGTGTTGGGTACAGAGAATGTTTTGTCTGTTATTAAATGTTTACAAATTAAACAGCGAGGCTTTCCACATTTTAAATTCCCTGATAGGTTTGTATTATTTAAATATTTGTTAGAAGTGAGGATAGTTGATAGGTTGGGTGTTTGTTTCTTTGCATTTATGGGTGGTTTATCGAAAATGTCTTTGATGTTTTTGTTTGATTGGAGGTTCCTGTAATCATTTTTTAAATTTTTGATAAGTGTGTAGGAATATTGATTATGGTTAAAAACCATGGGAATTCGGTTAATTATCTTTTCGTTTTTTGTATGTGAGAAGTGTGCTACGATCTATGTGGATGGTTTTATGTAGTGCTTCCTTTATTATTCTTATTGGATATTTACATTTTAGAAACTGTTTTGTTAGGTTGTTAATGTTGTTTAGAAAGTCTGGATGGTCTAAGCAAATGCGTTTTATTCTAATAAATGAGCTGTATACGATAGATTTTTTTTAATTTGAGGGGATGACAGCTGTTAAAGTGTAGGAATTTATGTTGGTTTGTGGGTTTGTTGTATAGACCGGTGGAAAGTGTATGTTTATTTAATTTTACCATGACGTCTAAGAAAGGGACGGATGTGTATGAGTACTCCATGGTAAATTTGATTGTATTGTGAAAGTTGTTGCAGAAAGTGAAGAAGTTTTTTAATTTTTCTAATCCATGAGTCCATATTAAGAAAATATCATCAATGTATCTAAAATAATGTGATGGTTTGTATTGTGAACTGTCTAGTATCTTTTTTTCTAAAATATGCATAAAGATATTGGCATAACTAGGTGCCATTTTCGTGCCCATTGCTGTGCCACTAATCTGTAAATAGTGTTTGTTGTTGAATTTAAAATTATTATGTGTTAAGATGAAATTTATTAATTGGCATAAATCTGTGATTTGGTTGTTAGGTAATTTGCTTTTAAGGAACTCATGGCAAGCTGCTACTCCTTCAACATGTGGAATGTTCGTGTACAGAGACGTAACATCCATCGTTACTATGATATTATCACCTAGGACTAAATTAATGCTTTGTAACTTGTTGAGAAAGTCAGTAATATATATATATAAACTTTCCAAGATTGGATGGCTATTTCCACGAGGGAATTTAAACAACGGTCTCATAAACATAAACAAATCACTATAGGGTAATAAATTTAGTTGTTTGCTTGTGTAAAAACGGAAGTGAGTGTGGGAAAACAGGAAAAAGAAAAAGAAAAGGAAAGGCGTGGCAGATTCATGTTGTCTGAAGTAGTGCTTTAGCCACTTTGGTGATGAAAGGGAAAAGAGATGCAATAAAATAATTTAAGAATAAGAATTAACAAATTAAAAATATCTATATCAGAAAGAAATATATCAGACAAAATAACGGCCTTAAAAACGTCCCTCTTAAAGAGTCACGAATAACGTTAATTTCAAAATAAATGTGTTCAATAATTCAAGTCCAAATTTAACCGAGAGGGAAAAGGAATTAAAGAACGAGGATTTATTATTTGATATAGTTTAATTATACTGCTAAGACGAAGAGATAACACAGCTATTTAAAAGAATTTTCATTTTAGATTAATTATTAAGAAAATTTAAATAAATTTAAGCCTCTGACAGCATAAATCGACAAATAAACAAGTAAATTATTATTTAAGTAAAAAGGAAACCATAGAAACAGAAGGAAAAAGAAATTAAAATGGGAAGTTATAATATAATTTAGTTATATGGCTAACTAGCAGTATAGCCCGGCGTTGCCCGGGTGTAATGAAAGCTTTAAAACTAATCCATGATCCTGGAGCTAAAGAATATTTGAAACAATAAAACAATTGCGACAATTTACCAATCGCACCAAATATATATATATATATATATATATATATATATATATATATATATACTAGCAGTATAGCCCGGCGTAATGAAAACTTTAAAACTAATCCATGGTCCTGGAGCTCAGACTCTTTGGACGTTGGCACGAAAGACTAAAAAGCAATAGTTGTTTCCAGTTAAAGCGAAACCGTAAACTGAAAGGAAAATGAATGAATGTAAGTCAAATTTTGATTTCCTCGTATCGATATCAAATAAGTTTTTTTCGTCGTAAACTAAATTTTTGAGGCTAAATAAGTCCTCTGAGTAAATAGTATCATGGCTGAGACTAAGAGCTACAATTATGACCTACTTATCGCCAAACCCGAAGCAAAAACTAAAGTAAAAGGGCTGAAAAAATACAGACATACAGGCAGATAAACAGACACACAAACATCTTGTTTTATATATATATATATATATATATATATATATATATATATATATATATATATATATTATCGATTGTCTGCACTATTGTAAGAACTGCAACTTTGGAACTTCTAAATATCCTTTCTTATGTCTTTGTCTATGAGTGTATCAAATTTGATTAAAATCTGACCACTCTTTCCATAACCCGATTTTTTCGATTATCGATTTTCGATATTTATCGGGTGTACCTCGACACAAATCTTAGCTAAGAACACTCGCAGACGCCTATAGTACAACTGTGTCAATTTTCAAGAAAATCAGTTCAGCCGTTTCGGAGGCACATGGACACAGACACACACACGCAGACAAAGTTCCATTTATAAATAAGTTTAGATTTAGATATGAAGAAATAAAATAACTATTTTAAGGGATTTCAATTTTCGATTAACTATTATTAAATTAAATTAAGTGTTAACACTTAATTAAATTAAATGAAGTGTTAACACTTAATTAAATTAAATGAAGTGTTAACACTTAATTAATTAAATTAAGTGTTAACACTTAATTAAATTAAATTAAGTGTTAACACTTAAATTAAATTAAATGAAGTGTTAACACTTTCACAGTGTTAATAGCAAAACAAAGGAAAAACTAGAAGGAATATGGACTTAAAAAATGGAGGTTATATTGTAATGAAATTTAATTATAGGGTTACCCAGAAGTAATGAAAAAAGATTTAAAGGAATTTTAACTTTAGATTAACTATTTGTAAGTTTGAATTGAAATTTAAATTTATGATGGCATTTTTTTTATAAATCCTTATGGGTGAAACTATAGGGAGATGGTTAATGTTTATTAATTCGACCTTGTGCCGTACATAACATAACTTCCTACAAATAATTCATTCGTTCCCATCAGAATGCTGGCAGCATGTTGAACTGTGTAGATTTGTGGAAGAATAAAAATATACATTTTGCATGTTAAAATAGAAATTTATTGATAGAAAGGATGAACTGTAGAAGTTAATGTTCAATGAGAAAGTTAAGGGTGCCAAGAGTTCATAGTTGTATTTTTTTTTAATCATATCACCCCAAGCAAGGCGATAACGCCACTGATGCGCAGGGGGCTACGTAAGGGTAAAAAGAATGGAAAAGAGAAAGCCGGAAACCACATCCTAAACAGGGAACAAGGGATGAGCCTCTTCACTCGTTCAATAGACGTGGGTGAAGTGTAAACCGGGCGATAGTTTAGTCTATCTACTCCAATTGAAAAAAAAAAGAAAAGAGTGAAAAGATTCGAAAAGAGAAAACCGGAAACCGCATCCTAAACAGGAAGCAAGGGGTGAGCCTCTTCACCTGTTCAATAGATGTGGGTGGAGTGTGAACCGGTCGATAGTTTAGTCTATCTACTCCAATTGAAAAAAAAAAGAAAAAAGAAAAGAGTGAAAAGATTGGATAAGAGAAAACCGGAAAACGCATCCTAAACAGGAAACAACGGATGAGCCTCTTCACCTGTTCAATAGACGTGGGTGGAGTGTGAACCGGGCGATAGTTTAGTCTATCTACTCCAATTGAAAAAAATAAAGAAAAAAGTGGAAAGATTGGATAAGAGAAAACCGGAAACAAGGGATTAGTCTCTTCACCCGTTCAATAGATGTGGGTGGAGTGTGAACCGGGCGATAGTTTAGTCTATCTACTCCAATTGAAAAAGAAAAAGAAAAGAGTGGAAAGATTGGATAAGAGAAAACCGGAAACCGCATCCTAAACAGGAAACAAGGCATGAGCCTCTTCACCTGTTCAATAGATGTGGGTGGAGTGTGAACCGGGCGATAGTTTAGTCTATCTACTCCAATGAATATGTGTATGCCTATTTTTGTTGAGTAGGAATGTTGAGAGTGGAGAAGAAATAAAAGAAATCACTACACGAGAAAGAAATAGAAAGAGAATGAGTGTGCGATGCGACTTTCGGTCCGTGTCGACTTGAAGTTTCTCCCTTTATATTTTAGTGTATCGTCTGTCTCGCTAATCCCATCTGACTAACTGGTTGACACTGACCGAAGCCTTTATAGCCATTTATTTATTTGCACTGGATCGCTAAGTCTTGCAAATCGCTTCCATTGGTCAGAAAATCAATTTAACATCTACTCGCTAAATCCGGTTTCGACTTTTTCTTTGAGCACGTGGTCAATCCTTTTTCTATTCGGCAAAACCAGGATTTCAGACGTCATTGTGCATTTTTGTAAAAGTGAAGAAGAAAGTTGCTTTTAATTATTAATTTCCTATCAACCACACGACTTCCCATCCATTTGACGGTATCTGCTTTAAATGAGCTGTAATCGTTTCTGTTGTCACTTTTTACAAACAGTAGTTTTCGTTTCGTTTTACTGTTTCTGTCCTCGTGGATTGAAATATGTTTCCATAATTATTGTCAATTTTTGTCGTTAAGCGTCTTGTTTGAAAGCCATTAGCGTAGATATGTTTAGTTTGTTTTTGTTTTTTGTTTTTTGTTTTCGTTTGTCGAGGGTCACATTTTTAAAATAACGTTAGAATACAGAGAAAATGAAACATTTTTCAAGACGAAAATAAAAAAAAAAGTAATTTTCTTTGGATTGTTACAGTTTTAAATATTTTAAGTTGTCAAGCAGCTTGTTTCAGGAAAAGTAGTTAAACGTTAAAAGTGTTTGTAGTTTCGATGTTGAATAGAGTTTTTTTTTTCTTTTTTTTCTTTTTTTGAAATTCCGTTGTTCTTATTAGAGGCTGAAAATATATCGGCGTAAAATTTGAAGTTGAAATTATTTAAACGCATGGGAGTCTTAAAATTCGATGAAATGTCTTTAAAGAAATGTGTATTATTCAAAAAAAGGCGTAAAACTCGTTTCACATAAAGTTAAACAATTGTATTCAATATGGATAAAAGAGGGTATATTTTTAGGTATTTAGCTTTGGAGATGAGAGTACGTTGAAATTTTTCAGTTGTTGGTAGAGGTTAATATGTAATTTGACAACAGGGTTTATTCAAAAGTAGATAGATCTATCTATCGCCTGGTTCACATTCCACCCACGTCTATTAAACAGGTTAAGAGGCTCATCCCTTGTTCCCTGTTTAGGATGTGGTTTCCGGCTTTCTCTTTTCAAATCTTCTCACTTTGTTTTTTGGGGTTTTTTTTTCAAAAGCTTTTTCTTTTTTTTTTTTCTTTCGTCCTGTCTTTCCTGTTCTGTAGACGGTGAGTCGTCACTTTATGCAGTGATGCTTGAGTTTTGATTGTTTTTTGGGCGTCGGTGTTCACCAGTGAGTTAGTAGGGATTTTTCACTGCATGTTCCTCGCCGGGTCATCATGTGATAGAGGTAATAAGGTTTTCTTCCGGTGCGTGTTCATTTTAGCCGTCGCGGTTCACTAGTGAGTTAGTAAGAGACCTTCCATTACCTGTTCTTTGCTGGGCTTGGGCGTCAGTGTTCACCAGTGAAGAAGCGATAGGGAGATAATTAATATTTATTAATTCGGTCTTGTGTCATGCATAACCGAACTCCCTACACTTATATCAACCAAATGCAGACGACAATTCTACTCCTGCAGCTTCTTTTCCCGCACTTCCCGCCTGTGGAACTCGCTTTCTTATTTTTGCTTTCCAGAATTTAAATGCATGATCAATTCTCATCTCTTAACTACTTGACCCTACTTTTTTCCACACTGTCCTGTAGATCCGTTTCCTTTCTACTCTCCTTCGCAACTGTCATCACACCTGTATTCTCATCCTTCTCTCGCTCCTTTCTCACTGGTTCGTCCTTCTCTTCATTCTCCTCTAAGCCTTTTACTCTTATGTAGACCTCTGCACATCAGTGGCGTTCCCGCCTTGCTCGGGGTGATATGAAAAAATCTTACTATTATTTATCATCAGAAGCTTAGCAGCAAGTTGGACTGTGTGAATTTGTGGAAGATTAAAAATATGCATTTTGCATGTTAAAATAGAAATTTATTGATAGAAAAGGATAACATGAATTGTAAGAGTCAATGTTCAATCAGAAAATTAAGGGCGTCAAAAGTTCATGGTAGTATGTGTGTATGTATGTTATGTACCGTTGAGTAAGAATGTTGAAAATGTAGAAAAATAAGTACAAATTATCACCCCACGAGAAAGCAGGAGAAAGAGAATGAATATGCGACGCGACCTTATGTCTGGGTCGACTTGATGTTTCTAATTTTACATTTTAGTGTGTCGTCTCTCGCTCATCCCATCTGACTGAATGGCTGACACTGACCGAAGCCTTTATAGTCATTTTTTTTTTTTTTTTTTTGGCACTGGATCGCTATGTCTTGCAAATCGCTTCCATTAGTCAGAAAATCAATTTAACATCTACTCGCTAAATTCGGTTTCGACTTTTTCTTTGAGCACGTTGTCAATCATTTTTCTATTCGGCAAAAACACGATTTCACACGCCATTGTGAATTTTTGAAAAAGTGAAGAAGAAAGTTGTTTTAATTTCGTAATTTCCTATCCTCAACAAAAGAATGTGATAGTGACTTACATATATGACAAAATTGAACTCTTCCGAACTATATATATATATATATATATATATATATATATATATTATATATATATATATATATATATATATAGTAGCAGAGAGAGAGAGAGAGAGAGAGAGTGCTATTCCAGCATAAATCTGAAAGCCAAGCTAATAATCGTTTCATTGATATATGTTTGCACCACTGTTTTGTAATATATTTGTTTAACACTATTCCGTCTTTGTGCCTTTAAAATATTTGTTTAGCACTACTGATATATAGTTATATATTTTTATCTAAACATATTTATAAATAGAACTTTCTCTGTGTGTGTGTCCGTTAACTATAGACTCCGAAACAGCTGAACCGATTTTCTTTAAAATTTACACAGTTGTACTATCAGCGTCTGCGAGTGTTCTTAGCTAGCTTTTGTATCGAGGTACCCCCGTTAAATATCGAAAATCGATAACCGAAAAAATTGGGTGATAGAAGGAGTGGTCTGATTTTAATCAAATTTGATACACTCATAGACACTGACATAAGAAACGATATTCAGAAGTTCCAAGGTTGCAGTTCTTACAATAGTGCAGAAAATAGATAATATATATATATATATATATATATATATAAGGAAATATGTTTGTGTGTGTGTCTGTTTATCTGTCTTTATGTCCTTTATACAAATTCACAATTTTTATCCGATTCTCACCAAACTTCACACAAATATTCTTTAGGCTGAGTCTGAGTTCCAGGACCATGGATTAGTTTTAAAGCTTTCATTATACCCTAGAAACGCGGAGCTATACTGCTAGTATTTTGATATATTATTTAATATAATATATAATTATGTAATATATAATTAAAATATATAATTATAATATATAATTATAATATATATGATTATTATAATACATAATTATTATAATACATAATTATAATATATAATTATTGATATACGTAATTATAATATATAATTACATAATATATTATTTATATTTTAATATATTATTTAATATAATATATAATTATATTTTTTTATTTTAATTTTATTTGTTTAACACTATTTCGTCTCCCTAAGGACCACAATATCTTGTAATTTTAGATTTTGGGTTGGAAAAGAAGTGTTTATGGAAGTAGTATTAATGATTAAATTCTTCCACCAAAATTCAAATTTAAACTCGTTAATTATTTTTGTTATTTTGGGGAAAGTTTTTAGCTTAGTTATATTTGCTTTCTTCAAAGCAAAATTGATGGACATTCGATTTGGCAATCATAGGTCCATCAAATCTTGTCCTGTGGCTCGGTCTGTTTTAATATTTATAATTAATAACATCTGATAAGATTTACTTCCAAGCTGTTTCTTTCGTATTTATAACCAATATATATATATATATATATATATATATATATATATATATATATATTCTTTAATACTTAGTTCTTGGTCCTAATAGGGTTAGACCAGTACACATTTGTATTAAATAGTGTTCTATACAATTATATTGTAGAACTTTTGAATATTTTTCATTTTTAAACGAGTTATTTCGCTACCTTGGTTTCCACCATGAGTGATCTCTTCAGGCGATTTTTAATAACTGAATAATATGTGAAGTTATTAAAAATCCCCTGAAGAGACCACTCATGGCAGAAACCAAGGTAGCGAAATAACTCGTTTAAAAATTATATATATATACAAGCATGCGGTGTAGATATAGAAGAATCCAAAGGAGTATCCTGTACATACAGTGGTAAGATAACTCTCTAAGAGAGCTCTAAAATTATATGTATATAAATACATATAGAGCAAATATAAGAAGAATTTAAGGCAGACGCGTTATTACGTGGTAAATCGGAAGTTTGGGCCTATTTCAGGCGAACCATCTGTTTCTGTCTTTATTGTAGGTGAACCATCATCATCATGATGGTTCGTCTCAAATCGGTCTATACTTCCGATTTACCATGAAATAGCGTGTCAGCCTATAATTTTTCTTATATATATATATATATATATATATGTGTGTGTGTGTGTGTGTGTGTGTGTGTGTGTGTGTGTGTGTGTGTTGATTGTTTAATACTTAGTTTTTGGTCCTAATAGGGTTAGACCAGTACACATTTATATTAAAATGTGTTCTATACAATTATATTGTAGAACTTTTGAATATTGTTCATTTTTAAACGAGTTATTTCGCTACCTTGGTTTCCACCATGAGTGATCTCTTCAGGCGATTTTTAATAACTGAATAATATGTGAAGTTATTAAAAATCCCCTGAAGAGACCACTCATGGCAGAAACCAAGGTAGCAAAATAACTCGTTTAAAAATGAAATATATATATATATATATATATATATATATATATATCACACGCTAAAAGTTTGCCTCCTTCTACCGACCGCCTATAGCTCAGAGGTAGAATCGCCAATTCAATCGGGTTTCTATCCTAGGTGAAACAATTGCATGTTTAACCTTACTGATGAGATGTGATACAGTGAAACAGATCTGTCTGCGGATGACTTTTTGTTGTGGATTCCGGATGAGGAACCGCACAAAATAATGAACAACAAAAACATATATGGAGATAGAAAAGTAGGTCATATTGAACATAATATACAAACTTGAACGCCGGTTAGTAAATTCAGAAATACTATTTGTAGAAATAAATATAGACAAGTCCTGAAGTAAGGTCGTTGCTAGCTGAGCGGAGCTCAGAGCTAGTCTAGTCTCTGGGTAACTTCAGTATCTCTCGGAACTCTTCGATAACTGTAACGGATCCCCACGATTACTCTCCACTGCAAACTGCAACTCTCTCTAGCAGGAGTATATGTACACTCAGTCAAGTTCAGTATCATATACAAAAAGGGAGCGATCCCACAACACTACGTTGTATGGAGCACTCTTTATAAAAGTAAATGCATGAACAGTAGGTAAAAAAACCTACGTGTTCTATAACTTTGTTACAATATATATATATAGATGTGTGTGTGTGTTTGTGTATGTGTGTGTGTATCAATATATATATATATATATATATATATATATATATATATGGTTATACACTCAACTATACGCTCACATATAAAAGTCATTCAGGTGTAAATAAAATAGTGCTCAATTTAGTATTACAGGACACTTAATTATATATTAATAAATGTACATATTATCCTACGTCGGTGGCACAACTCGGAATTTCATGCCCAATGCAATCACCAGGTGCATTAAATATTAATATAATATAATTTATAATAAGATTTTATTATATACACCTGATTTATATAAGAATTTATAATATGCACCACATGATTGCGTAGGGCGTAAAATTTAGAGTAGTGCCATCAACGTAGGATAATATGTACATTTATTAAGATAAGTGGTGAAATGGATAAATGTTCGTCTAAATTACGCAAAAATGAAAATAACACTGAGATCTCATTGTAACAGATATATTTTATCAAAACTACATGATATATCCCGAAAAGGAATAGAGTGTAAATAAATCAGTTGAAGAATGGTACTCAACACCAGGAATAAGGTATAATAGATTTATTGTACTAAGGTACAATTAACAATAATACACATATAGGCAAGCCACTGGTTGGAGCGGAATAGGCTATCGAATAGTGAATGCCTTCGCTTAAGACCTCTTTTGTATTTACTAGCCTTCCCACGCAAGGCCAGATGTGACACATGGTCATTTTATAGTGGGTATTCCTGGCCATATAGCCGGGCCAAAAAATGTCTGTCTATTTTTCCCCAGGTGTGCTTCTACCCTTCGGCGGAACCACGACTGGGTTTGTGCTCTCTGCTCGGAAGCAGAGAGCGCCCTCTACACGAAGGCAGAGTGCTGACAGTGTCATAGAGCAGTCAGGCGAATGCCTAAGACCTTTTCGTATTTACTAGCCTTCCCACGCAAGGCCAGATGTGACACATGGTCATTTTATAGTGGGTATTCCTGGCCATATAGCCGGGCCAAAAAATGTCTGTCTATTTTTCCCCAGGTGTGCTTCTACCCTTCGGCGGAACCACGACTGGGTTTGTGCTCTCTGCTCGGAAGCAGAGAGCGCCCTCTACACGAAGGCAGAGTGCTGACAGTGTCATAGAGCAGTCAGGCGAATGCCTAAGACCGTTCGTATTTACTAGCCTTCCCACGCAAGGCCAGATGTGACACATGGTCATTTTATAGTGGGTATTCCTGGCCATATAGCCGGGCCAAAAAATGTCTGTCTATTTTTCCCCAGGTGTGCTTCTACCCTTCGGCGGAACCACGACTGGGTTTGTGCTCTCTGCTCGGAAGCAGAGAGCGCCCTCTACCCGAAGGCAGAGTGCTGACAGTGTCATAGAGCAGTCAGGCGAATGCCTAAGACCGTTTCCCCTTCGTACCGTTCGTTACCGTCTTTTATAAAGTAGAGCATTCTATTCTCGGGGATGGCAGGATGTTCCATATAACACTAGACATTAATATCTTGACATACTAATGTGTAAATGTACTGAATAAAATCGATATTGTCTTTAATCACAGACTCCAGACGACTTTGAAATATCTTGCAACTTTTCTGAATCATCGCCTTGCTTAATTTGAGGAATGCTGACAGAATTCTTGCTTTCAGTTTATGTTTGATGTTAAAAAGAGTTTTGTTAGTCCCCCAATCAACTGCGTTCTATGCATAATAATCAAGATGTTAACGTCTGGTTAGTTAGTTGTCCTTTAAATCAATTTTCATTTAAACAATTTACAAATCGAATGAATGTTTTTCGAATAATTGTTTTCGATTAATTATTTTCAAATAATTTTCTCGATACGTCGGCACCCGATCATGACGTTTCTCTAATGCTCTCACACATGAACAAGAACGATCCCTAAAGAAGGTGTCGTATTGGTGTGGATCTCTGTTCATGCCCCACATATCAAGTACATCACAAACAAAACTGTAGTACTGAGCAGGATATATCCTCTAACCTATCTTAATTCATTAAGTAAAACATGTTCGTCCAACGTTAGCATTTATTATTATTATTATTATTATTATTATTATTATTATTATTATTAATAGATTTTTATAATAAAATATCCCGCAAAAAACATGAGTTAAATAAATTCCGTCACAAATTCAAATGTAATCTATCAAGCAGGACCAAGTGGTGAATAAAGTAGAGCTTAATACAAGGACGTTTCCTTGTGCTCCGTATTCGGTCCGAAAACCAATCATGCTATGGTGCGCTAATCTCGTGAACAAGGTCAACCTTTACTAGACGGCTTTCTGAAATAAAGCCAGTCTTACCGAACGTTAGCTGATGGCTAGTTCGGCAAAAAAAATTCCAGCCGACCATATAGGAGATAGTTGATTGAGTTTTTATGCTTCTTGCAGATCACTTAATAAGGTGATTCGGTGCGAAGTGCAAGTCTGTCTATTTGTCGATCGACAATCCAACGTGGGATGGGAAACACTGGAAATGCCTATACTCGATCGGTGATCATTGGAGGCGAGTGAGACTAGATCGGATGCTCAAAATCGATGCTTGGCGATGGAGGCAAAAAACTGCGAACCTCTCTTACCAAGTAGTCGCAGCGATTTTACCCGTTCTTCTCCGCTCTACCATGCCCTCACCTACGCGGCGACTAGACACAAAGTTTGCCGGCTGGATTCTCCTCGGTGGCTGTTTGAAAAATCTGCGAATCTCATCGATGAAAAGGTTTTATATAAAACCATTCGGCAAGAAAGAGCGACGTTTAACTTCTTCGTCCATTAACAAGACGATAGTCACCAAGACACGTGCGTTGATATCTTGCAGTTAATAAATCGTTGCTTCCGCACGTTTTACAGAGCACGAAGGTCAAATTCGATAATTCAGGATAACTTGCTTCAGCTCGATTTGGTTTGTCTTGCAAACCATCACTATTTTTAGAAATTCTTAGATTTATTTTTATGCCATTCAAGCAAGAAAAACGATACTAAAAAAGCCACTAAGCCAGAGTTTTACACGTTCTCTAGCCAGCTCACCTTTGCACTGTTTACAGATCGTTATTTGTTTGTAATTTTTCTTTTTAATTCCTATTGTTCTCCTTGTCAAAAAATCGTTTTCATCTAAAAACAAGAAAATGCTTCTTTTTAAAGTCAATTGCAAAATCTATATGTGGTGTCTCGTTTCTGGCTCAACGCCATTTTAATCTGAGCACTACACAGTGTTATACAAAGAGAAACAACAAGATCTCTGCAGAGAGTAACAATTGTATTAATTTCTATTTAATATACGCCGCGCAATCTACCAAACATAACTTCCTAACCCGGAGAAAGAACAGAATGACAGCAGATTTTAATAAGATTTATACTAAGCAGTTTGATTCATTTCTTTTAGTAATCACTTACGCAACTGTAGCAGTGACTTGCCTCGGCGACCCAAACGGGTCAGAGTCGGGTGTATGTTTTGTAATTTGCGAGCGTTGGTCAGATGGAGAATCGGACAGCACTTCGTGGTAAACAGAATTGGTGTCGTTTGAAGCCGTTTATATTTACAGTGCTAAGCGCTCATTGACTGAGTGGTAGCCAGGTCCAGTGCATAGAACGTGGTATGCTCATTTTGAGTGGGGACGTTGTTATTCAAGCCGTCGTTTGCGTGAGAACAGCGTTTCGGAGATTAAGACAAGATGTGTGAATTTGGCGTGCCTGTTTGGAATACTTTTCTATGATTGCTTCTTACCAACACATAACTTTTTTCTCTTTTTGCAACAAGCTATTTCGGCGGCGATTCTTCTCTATGTCGATGCGAATCTAACCATCTCTGTGGTACTCGGGTCAAGCAGTCTGCGCGGTTTAAACAGGACTTTACCAGCGCTAGCTCCACCGTCAAGGTATATTACTCTGTCAATGCTCGCAATGTTTCCAAGCGTCGTCTTACCAGCATCTCACTGGCTGCCTTTGTGTTAACTCGCGCCTTTCCGGTTAGGGTGTCCGATATTCCTCGATGTACACAGGTTGAATCTGTAACCAAATTTAACACCGAAGCTTACCATTGAATGGCCAGATTTACATCTTTTATTGCGGCATCGAGCTCGGCAAAATTTATATCAATTCCACGATCGGCATATTAGTCGCGGCACCGCTGTACCCCGAATCAGCCGGATGTCAAAAACCTTGTCCGCCATGATGGAAGGAAAAGCAAACAAAATAAATGACGTAAGGATGCGTCTCGGTGCCTTCTTTTTATAAATACTTCCATGGTAACTATTCGTATGAGCTCTTTGCTCTGGTACCCAGACTTTAAGAAGTTAAGGGTAATATTAGACTGGAGTCAGATCTCATCATTTTACAGTTGAGCTAGCCAGACCTTACACTATTTACAATATTTGGACTATTGTCCTCGTCTTTGTTGGCATTTGTACGATGTTGCGGCCATTGTACGCTCCGGCCTTCTCAGGTGCTAGGAATTTCGAACCGAACCATTTACTGCAATCACTGGGGCATATCATTGTCATTTCTTGCGTAGAGCATCTTTTTGTAGTCGTGAGTTATCTTCTTCTAACCCTCTTAGTTCTTTGTTCACCTCTGGTATTGAACTCACAACCCTTTGGGTCAAGTCACAGAAACTAACGAACGTTTATATCCGTTATATCCAACGTCTATATCCACTTAAGGACATTGGATATAGACGTTGGTTAGTTCCTGTGACGTTTGCCCGCTTTTATGCATTTCTCCATAACGCTTGATTCAAACTCAATCAAAGTCGAGTCACTAATAGATCAAGGTCTGATCCGAACAAAAGTTTCAATTCACACACAGAGTGTGGCAAAAACTAAGGGAAAAATGTTGCTTTTTGTGATCGTTTATTTCTCAAATACGCTTAGTTGCATTCTGACAAAATCGGGTCTTTTTTGTAATTTCGACTTTATCATATGGCATAATAATTTCTCGTTTTCTGCAAAGTGCCAACCCCTCCGACGTTTCAGGGACAATGCATCTACTTCTTCAGCTTCACAAAGTCATCGCATCACATTACAGCCTCCAGTAAGGCCAGCCCCCAACTGTACATAGATCATTCCAATTCATTAACATATATGACCAAGCATGAATCATGTTTTATAAATACAGCAAACACCAATACTTACTTCGCATTTTTTTAACTTACGCATCACGGCAATCTCATACTGGAGAATTTTGAATAAGCATTTGACCTTACCATTTCAACATAACCACTAAAAACCCTGAGCAACGCGGAGATATATATATATATGTCCTGTAATATCCCTTGCATTATATGGACAAAATTCTTCTTAGTGTGTGGGCTGTACTTATCAAGAATTATTTTGTATATCTCATAATCTAGGGTTTCCAGAGATTTTTCAATGTATTGTTTTGTTCCCTTTTTTAATCATTCCAAGCGCACCTACTATCGCTATTCTTGTTTTCAGTTTTTTCTATTTCAATTTCCATTGATAGTCTTTCAATTTCCTTGCTTACTATGTTACAATCCGCTGAACAAGACATATAAATTAGTAAGCAACTTTTTTTAAAAATAATATCCAGCATGATTGTTTAATTTTGCTGTCTGTGTCTGTTACAGCAATCACTTTATTATTATTATGTCATTTTTCATCATATTTCGATTTCTGCTTTGGTCTCACTACCAACCAAGTCTGCGGGGAGACTTAAGGCAGGTTGTGATGTCTTGTTATGGCTCCGTTTCATGTTTTTTCTATCTCCCCTATGACCTCTAGCGTTACATAGACAAAGTTCTCCTTAGTGTGCGGGCTGTACTTAACAAGACGATTTCTTGTATATCTCTTAAAGCAGGGGTTTCCAGAGATTCTTTCAATGTGTTGTTTTGTTCAATTTTTTATCATTCCAGCTGCACCTACTATCACTGGTACGATTTCTACGTTTTTTCTATTTCAATTTCCAGGTCTTTATATTTTGCCAGTTTTTCAAATTCCTTGCTTGCTATGTTACAATCCGCTGGACAAGCCATATCAATTAATAGACAAGTTTTCTCCTTCTGGTTTTTAACAATAATGTCTGGCCTGTTTGCTTCAATTTTTCTGTCTGTGTAGATGGTGTAATCCCATAGAATGGTTACATCTTCTATTTCTGTAACCGGTGCTGCTTGATGTTCATACCAGTGTTTGTTTGTTTACAGATTTTCCATAATGTTTGCACATTGTCCAATGTAGATATTGCCCAACTCTATCGTGCCGATTTTTATATTCATTTGGGGCATGCATAGAACAGCCTGATATTAGATGGTCTATTGTTTCTTGGTGTTTATCACAAAACCTGCATTTTGGATCCATATTATTATGCATAATATTTGCCTGAAAGTTTCTAGTGAAAAGATGCACGTAACCATCGATGAGTATAAACTTTTTGCAACATTGGATTTATTGGCACGTTCTGGATATTGGCCATGCAGAGGTTTGTCTTGCCAGCGCTGTTTCATCTGTTCAAGTGCTTTATATTTGGCTTTCATTTTCATATTTTTGCCGCAATAGTTGGTTCTTGGCTTCTGTTTTGCTTTTCTTCAGAATCTACTAACTGTAAATCTTGTTTGTATTTACTGCCTTCTTTTATTATTGAATATTTTTTCTTTCTTTCTTCATGTTGCCTTACTAATTGTATCATCCAATCCTTTGTTGTTTCTATGTATGTTAGTAAGCCAATAGTTGTTGTCTTGTATGACAATTCCAGCTGAATAAGACCTCTTCCACCTTCTTTACAGGGTATGTATAGACGGTCTACAACAGCCTTTGGATGATGCATCTTATGCTTAGAAAGAAGCTTTTTTGTTTTAGAATTTTAATCATATATATATATATATATATATATATATATATATATTCTGCCGGCCGAAATAATAAAAAAAATATGTATTTTAATATTATATATATGCCAAGTGAATAATTGTAAATGAAAATAGAATGGTTGGTTTGTTAACATTGCACAATAACATGTGTATCAAATGGATTTATAAATATTTAATAATTACCTATATTGCAGTTTCATCAATGAAAGAATGAAGAAAATTTATGGTGATTTGGACGCGGTCATCTTTGCTTCCTTGCCTTGTAAAATTTTTGCAAATTAATAAAAACAAAAGAACCATTCTATTTTCATTTAGAATTATCTACTTGGCAATAAATATTAAAAATAGTATGAAATACAGCATTTCTTAAAGAAAACCTTGGAGTGGCATAATAAATATGGCCGGTCGAATATATCTAAATCTAAACTTATTTATAAATGGAACTGTGTGTGTGTGTGTGTGTGTGTGTGTGTGTGTGTGTGTGTGTGTGTGTGTGTGTTCGTTACCTATAGACTCCGAAATGGCTGAACCGATTTTTGTGAAAATTTACACTGTTGTACTATAAGCGTCTGCGAGTGTTCTTAGCTAGGTTTTGTGTCGAGGTACCCGCGATCAATATCGAAAATCGATAATCGTAAAGATCGGGTTATAGAAGTAGTGGCCCGATTTTAATCAAATTTGATACACTCATAGACAAAAACATAAGAAACGATATTCAGAAGTTTCAAGGTTGCAGTTCTTATAATAGTGCAGAAAATTTGATACCGATACCACGAAATGAAAATTTGACTTACATCCATTCATTTTTCTTTCAGTCTACTGTTTCGCTTTAAGTGGAAACAACTATTGCTTCTTAGTCTTTCGTGCCAACGTCCAAAGAGTCTGAGCTCCAGGACCATGCATTAGTTTTAAAGCTTTCATTACACCCAAGCAACGCCGGGCTATACTGCTAGTATATATATATATTGTTGTCTGACACTTCTGCAGTTCTCTCAATGATTGAATGTCCTATGATCAGAATTGGTATATTTACGTAAATAATAGTAGTTAATAATCAAGTGTCATTCGAGTAATATCCGGACTGATTATTTCGACGACTTTTGCAATCTAGACCCTTCATTTCTTTGTTGTAAATTGTCATGTCTGTCATTATATCTATTTTATTTTATCACCGGATATTGTGCTGGATAATACTGCTGAACACATTCTTATGTGTGTCGTATTCATTTCAGTGATACAACATATATATATATATATATATATATATATATATATATATATATATATTTTTTTTAAACGTTTATCTTTTATTCTTTAAATGTGTATCAAGCACGTTTAATACAACTGTTTATTGATCTAATTTGACTTTACCAATAAAAATTTCTCAATATATATATATAAAATTATTAAAAAGTTGTAGGTTTAAAATATACATATTAAGACAGTATACGTGGATCATCACTATACATATTAGGACAGTATACGTGGATCATCACTATGTTATATATATATATATATATAGGAAAAACTACTAAAAAGTTGTAAGTTTAAAAATGTATTTTTTGACAGTATTTATTTATTTCTATTATTATATTTGATATTTCAGACCTTCCTCGGCCTTTCATCAGAAGCAAATGATATATATATATATATATATATGTGTGTGTGTGTGTGTGTGTGTGTGTGTGTGTGTGTGTGTGTGAAATCGGACTTAGAGCCATTACGTCTAGGCATGAAACAGATATTCAACTCTAAGACAGTAATAGGTATTAAAACGTCAACTTTTATTTTTTATATATGACGTATTGAGGACTTTAACCCATAAATACAGGTTTATATATATAAATATCGATGTCCAGTCCGTAAACGGCGAGAATAATCCATCTAGATCAACCTAATATAAAATATCAAGTGTTATATCTGTATAGAGAGCTCAGCGGATGTTTAAAAAAGCAATATATTATTAATAAAGGAAAAACTCAACACGTCATTTAGATTGTTTATAAATTATAATTCATTTCAATGAATTAAATTAGCTCATTTCATCCGACCACACTATATTCTTTCCATGGAACGAATATAGTGTGGTCTCATGAAATGAGCGAATTTAGCTCATAGAGAGAAATTATAATTTATAAACAATCTGCTGAGTTTTCCAATATATATATATATATATACATATATATATATATATGTGTGTGTGTGTGTGTGTGTGTGTGTGTGTGTGTGTGTGAAAATTGTATGTATATAATTAGAAATATCAATATATATGTATGCAATTTGTTATATATATTATATTATTTATATATCATATATGGGTGGTACTCATTTGAAAGCACTCAGTATCAGTGATAGAGCTGACATATCTCTCTCTCTCTCTCTCTCTCTATATATATATATATAACTGAAAAGATTATCATATAATATATAATTATTAAAATTTTGTAACAGTAACAATTTTCATTTATATTTTTTATGAATTATCAACCGTTTGTTATTTTATTTAAGTCGAAACATATCTTTGTGTAGTTAAAATAATACTTTTTATTTCATCGAATGAATATTCTTTTAACAATTGTTTAAGCACAATAATTATATTTTCACTGACATGTCCTACTCTTTTACCCACATTTGATGGAAGAAAAATAAGTAATACGTTTCCCAAGAGTATTTGCGCGTATGCGGATATAATGGACTTGAATCTCCGAATTCTCATTTCGTGATCACATTTCCGCTAGCATGTCCACAGTAATTGATTGACGGCAGGACAAGCATAAATAATAAATTTTTTTCATACCTCCTTCGAGTTCTCAAGTGATTGACAGATAATTTTCCTTTTATGTCGCTTTGTGTTAACAAACCGATGGCGTTTGAAAGTCATCCATACTTTTGTGGATTCGGTAACAATTTCTGAGATTGTTCACAGGTCAATCATTTCCAGCTTTTCATTGGCAAAATACAAAGAAAAGTTGTAGGATTTTTCTTTAGTGATGACCCCAAATTCTCATTGCTAATAAACAAGCGAAATTTGTTCAGGTCCTCAGTTCGCAACTAAATTGGTCGCAATTCCAACGATTCCGAACTAAAACGCCATTGCCACATCCGGAAGATCTCGTTTTTTGTCCTGCTTCAAAGGACAATTGATGATAATAAAAGTTTGTATGGCCTCCCAATTTGGTAATGGATTCTAGCATATTACGACACTGCGAAGGAGTGACAAAGACAATAAAGATCAGATCCATTAAGTTTTTGTATTTTATGACATGTATTTCGAGCTATACGATAAAATCCAATTTCTGTTTCAATTTACCAACGAGAATAAAAACCAAAGTAAAACTATTAAAACCAAGACTACTTTTTTCTCTAAAGAATTTTGAATGAAGCATTATAGAATCTTCTTCCATGTTGTGTGTCGCTTCAAAACACGGGAGATGATAACTCACCAAAACATTCTATAGATCGTAGCTCATAGTAATATATATATTTTTTACTGTCCTTCGCATTTTTTGTTTAATGATTCCGCTTTGCATTGCCTTGTCATAACGGTGTCAATGGTTGTGATGTTGAAAGTGTTAACCGAAAGTGCTTAGACATGGTAAGATATATTTTCCAGTATGAAAATATTAAATAATTAAATGAAAGATTTATCTGCTCTATGCTCTCAGTTGTTTTTAACAAATGTTATATATATATATATATATATATATATATATATATATATATATAAATGGAACTGTGTGTCTGTATGTGTGTGTCTGTTACCTATAGACTCCGAAATGGCTAAACCGATTTTCTTGAAAATTTACACAGTTGTACTATAAGCGTCTGCAGGTGTTCTTAGTTAAGTTTTGTGTCGAGGTACTCCCGATAAATATCGAAAATCGATAATCAAAAAAATCGGGTTATAGAAGGAGTGGTCCGATTTTAATCAAATTTGAGACACTCATAGACAAAGACATAAGAAACGATAATCAGAAGTTTCAAGGTTGCAGTTCTTACAATAATGCACAAAATTGATAATATATATATATATATATATATATATATAAAAGGCAAGATGCTTGTGTATGTGTGTGCCTGTTTATCTTCCTGCATATCTGTATTTTTTCAGCCCTTTTATTTTAGTGTTTGCTTCGGGTTTGGCTGTAAGTATGCATAATTGTAGTTCTTAGCCTCGGCCATGATACCATTTACTCAGAGGACTTATTTAGCCTTCAAAATTCAGTTTACGAAGAAAAAATTTATTTGATATCGATACCAGGAAATCAAAAGTTGACTTACACCCATTCATTTTTCTTTCAGTCTACAGTTTTGCTTTAACTGGAAACAACTATTGCTTTTTAGTTTTTCGTGCCAACGTCCAAGGAATCTGAGCTCCAGGACCATAGAATTAGTTTTAAAGCTTTCATTGCACCGAGCAATGCCGGGCTATACTGCTCGTACTTATATATATGCAGCTGTGCAAAAGTATTAGGACAAAAAGTATTTCATCTTTTATGAGGCATCAAAATAAAGTTTAAAATCATCCCTGTCCTAACACTTTTGCACATTACCGGTAGTGTGCAAAAGTATTAGGACTGGGGTGAATTTCCTAAAAACCTCACTGAAATTCAAATACAGGAAGAGGAAGGAAGACTTCGGAATTTCAAATGGCCCCCCACAACGTCCTGATCTCAATCCTATTCAACATCTATTAATTATTTTGCATAAAAGAATTGATAGATCTAATGTTACTTTGCGAGACATACTTTGGGAAGAAATACAAGCTGCTTAGCAGGAGATACCGTTAGATACATTGAAGAAGCTTGTAATGTCAATGCCTGACATTATGAAAACTGTAATCAAAGCAAAAGGCTATTATACTAAATATTAAATCTATTTTGTAACAAGTATTTTTCTTGTGAAAGCATTTGTTGAGCAATCCAAATAAGATTACTTTAATTAAATTATTTATTTTCTGTCAATATTCCTCATAAAAGATAAAATAGTTCTTGTCCTAATACTTTTGCACAGTACTATATATATATATATATATATATATATATATATATATATATATATATATATATATATATAAGTAAATTAATGTGGTGAGCCAACAAACCTACCAAGGTTTCACCTAAGCGCATCTTCAGGGGACGTTCTCTCCAATGTTCCCTGAAGATCCATTTAGGTGAAACCTTGGTAGGTTTGTTGGCTCACTAGGTTAATTTACATTTTCTGCTTTGCTTAAGTATTGAGAGCGTTTTTGTTATTGATTACTCGTCTCGGGTTTTTTCTTTGGACTACGTACTGGCTCAGTCCAAATCACTTTGGCTGATGTTCATTTGCTTAGCTCTTTCTTTTTTTAGAAATATTTTTTCTTTCCGCGTATGTACGCTGAGGGTTTTTATAAACGAATATAGTGTTAATTTTGCATATATATATATATATATATATATATATATATATATATATATATATAGTGATGATCATCCACGTATACTGTCTTAATACGAAAATGGCACCTAGTTATGCCAACATCTTTATGCATATTTTAGAAAAAAAGATACTAGACAGTTCACAATGCAAACCATTACACTATTTTAGGTACATTGATGATATTTTTTTAATATGGACTCATGGATTAGAAAAATTAAAAAACTTCTTCACTTTCTGCAACAACTTCCACAATACAATCAAATTCACCATGGAGTACTCATACACATCCGTCCCTTTCTTAGACGTCATGGTAAAATTAAATAAACATACACTTTCCACCAGTCTATACAACAAACCCACAAACCAACATAAATTCCTACACTTTAACAGCTGTCATCCCCTCAAATTAAAAAAATCTATCGTATACAGCTCATTTATTAGAATAAGACGCATTTGCTCAGACCATCCAGATTTTCTAAACAACATTAACAACCTAACAAAACAGTTTCTAAAATGCAAATACCCAATAAAAATAATAAAGGAAGCACTACATAAAACCATCCACATAGACCGCAGCACACTTCTCACATGCAAAAAACGAAAAGACAATAACCGAATTCCCATGGTTTTTAACCATAATCAATATTCCCACACACTCATCAAAAATTTAAAAAATGATTACAGGAACCTCCAATCAAACAAAAACATCAAAGACATTTTCGATAGGCCACCCATAAATGCAAAGAAACAAACACCCAACCTATCAACTATCCTCACTTCTAACAAATATTTAAATAATACAAACCTATCAGGGAATTTAATATGTGGAAAGCCCCGTTGTTTAATCTGTAAACATCTAATAACAGACAAAACATTCTCTGTACCCAACACAAAAATAAAATTACACCCACCAAACCTTACTTGTGATAGCAAAGACATCATCTACTATCTCTTCTGCTCAATTTGCCCCAACAGTGGATATATCGGCGAATCCGGTAATAGCTTTAGATTTCGCTTCAATAATCACAAACTAAATATACGACAAAAAAATGTATACTCCCCAATTGCAGCACATTTTAATCAACCCGATCACACTTTAGAAAATTGCAAATGTTTACTAATAGACTCCAATTTTAGTTCTACATACACACGCAGAAAGAAAGAAAAATACTGGATTTTAAAATTAAACACACACAAGCTAGGGTTAAACAGGGACTTAGGCGTGTTGAATCTCTACAAATATTTCAATAGGTAAAAAGAATGTTCTTTCAGATATTCCAAGGAATTTTTTATCTAAAACAAACAGACTTTCTCCACGGAGGTGTCGCGTGTTGATTGGTTGACCGAGAATAAACAAACGGACATGCCGCATGCTGATTGGTTTATCGACACCACGCGATATAAACAAAAAAATAGATATTCCAAGAGATTTTTTGTCTAAAACAAACAGACTCTCTCCACGGACGTGCCGCGTGTTGATTGGTTTACCGAAAATAAACAAACGGACGTGCCGCATGCTGATTGGTTTATCGACACCACGTGATGTAAACAAAAAAGTATTAGGACGCCATCGTAAAAATACGTTTCCAATTCTAATTTAAAAATCACTTGTTTCTGATGAAGGACCGAGGGCGGTCTGAAATATAAAACACTATAAAAATAAACAAATACTGTTTAAAAAAGTACGTTTTTAAATTCAAAACTTTTTATTAATATTCTTTCCTATATATATATATATATATATATATATAATAACATAAATTTCGATGTTTAAATCAGTTGTATGACCATTTCTACATGAAATACCTAAGAGAAATTTCACGTATCATAGGCAACTATTTTTTCAAAATAAAGCATGATATATTACCGGCGGAATTTAAAAAATACACTTCACAGAAAAATTAAAGGGGTGGGATTAATAAGAAAGTAGACAGAAATCAATGTTTATTTTTTGATTTTGGAAAACCTTCCTTTTAAAATGGGTTGTCTGGCTCTGAGAAAAAGGACGTAGAAAGTTGAAGAAAGAAAGAAGTGGGAAGGGGGGTTGACAGGGAAAAGAAAAAGAAAAAAAGAAAGGAAATAAAAAGGAAAAAAGAAAAAATTCATCTCCATAAAACGTTAACAGACGTGTTGACAAATACATCATAGCGGTTTTTTGTTTAAATAAATGGGATGAAGTCATTAGAAAAACTTTTTTGGAGGAAAACCTTGACATATAATTTAATTGTAAAACTAGATTTAAATTGAAAAAATTAAAATTTATAAAATTTATAGAAAATTAATAAAATTTATAAAAACATAGAGTAAAATAAAATATATAAAAAAAAGTTTTTACTGAAGGAAAATTATAAATTAATGAATTCAGCAAGTTTACACTTACACACTCCCACACACACCCACACACAAATATACACACACATATATACATATACATACATATACACATCCCACATGTACACATAGAATTACATATATATATATATATATATATATATATACATATATATACACACATATACCTATATATATATATATATATATATATATATATATATATGTATATATATATATATATAGTGACGCACATATAATTATATATAAAAATAACATACTACATATATACACACATACGCACACAACCACACGTAAAAAAAATTAAGACGCAAGGAAAAAATGCAAAGGGGCAGGGAAAAATTTTTAACGGTGCAAGAAAAATTGGGGGTTAAGTTAGTCTAAGTATCCGTACTCCTTAAAAGGTAGATATTAATAGGAAAAACGGAAGAAGAAGGCATCTATTAGGCTGGGATCAGACATGAGTAGTGGGGTTCAAATCTACTATTTGAAATTTAATTAATTTTTCTAAAACTGATTCCGAAATCTAAAAATAAACATTGATTTCTGTCTACTTTCTTATTAATCCCACCCCTTTAATTTTTCTGTGAAGTTTTTTTTTTTTTTAATCATATCACCCCGAGCCAGGCGGTAACGCCACTGATGTGCAGGGGGCTACGTAAGAGTGAAAAGATTGGGAATATTTATTAACTTCCGCCGGTAATATATTTTGCTATATTTTGAAATAAAAAGTTGCTGATGATACGTGAAATTTCTCTTAGAGATTTCATGTCGAAATGGCCATACAACGGATTTGAACATCAAAATTTATTTTATTTTATATTTGGCTCGGTAATTTAAATATTAATTACATTGAGCCATCAACCTTGATCATTTTTTAATATTAATCAAATTAATATTAATTTGCATCGGTTCTTTGAGATTTACCTTCCTACTGTTCTTTTTGGATTAAAGTTTTATATTTGAAAAAAAAAAAAAAAAAAAAAAATATATATATATATATATATATGTGTGTGTGTGTGTGTGTGTGTGTGTGTGTGTGTGTGTGCGTGTGTGTTTGTGTGTGTGTGAAATTAAATAAATAGGAAACAATGTATCTCCTTATTTTTAATAAAATCCGTTCATATTCATAGATAATATGAAACGTATTACAATTAAAAAATAGTTTTAACCTTTTACGTTTCGTCAGGCTAATGATCTTCCATACATATATATATATATATATATATATATTTATATGTATGTATATATATATATATATATATATATATATATGTATGTATATATATATATATATATACATATATATATATATATGTATATATATGTATGTATATATATATATATATATGTATGTATATATATATATATATATATATATATATATATATATATATATATATATATATATATATATATATATATATATATATATATATATATATATATATATATATATATATATATATATATAAACTTATTTATGAATGGAACTTTGTGTGTAAGTGTGTCTGTGTGTGTGTGTGTCCGTTAGCTATAGACTCCGAAACGGCTGAACCGATTTTCTTGAAAATTTATCTATTTTCTGCACTATTGTAAGAACTGCAACCTTGAAACTTCTGAATATCGTTTCTTATGTCTTTGTCTATGAGTGTATCAAATTTGATTAAAATCGGAACACTCCTTCTATAACCCGATTTTTTCGATAATCGATTTTCGAAATTTATCGGGGATACCTCGACACAAAACCTAGTTACGAACACTCGCAGACGCTTATAGTACAACTGTGTAAATTTTCAAGCAAATCGGCTGAGCCGTTTCGGAGTCTATAGGTAACGGATACACACACAGAGACATACACACACAGAGACAAAGTTCCATTTATAAATAAGTTTAGATATCGAAGACCGCAAAAATAGCTGAAATAAACTTTATAACTCGATTTAAAAATGCCTAACGTAAAGACTATCGAATAAATATTGTGGAAATACCATCAATGATAATAGTAACAATTTGACTGAAAAAGAAGGTGTAAAAATGATGTGAGAGGGAACACCGGGCAATTCACGACGTTCCAGTCAAGCGAATATTTTACGCACAAAATATGTATCACTCTTAATTCAAGGCTAACATTTGAAAAATGCAAACCAGGTTATCACAGACGACAATAGTACTAATATACTTTGTCACCATAATTTATACAGAAGGATTCTGCAGATATCATGGCCCGAGCATGTGAGCAATGATGAGGTTTTGAAAAGGATGGAAACGAAAAGTAAATTAATACTGAGCATCAGGAAGAGACAGCTAAATTTCCTGGGACATGCAATGAGGAAGGAGGGTTTGGAGAACCTGATACTAACAGGTAAGATAAAGAGAAGGAAAGGCAGAGGAAATCAGTGGATAATATATTCGAAGGGCCTGTGTAGATGGCTGACAGAACGGGGGTTGCGTGGTGTTACAGGAGAAAGTGTGCTCAGTGTCACCAGGGATAGGGAGACGTGGGAAGCCAAGATCGCCTACGTCCTGAAAAGACAAGGCACATAGCAAATGAATAATCTATGTCTGGTGATCAGATTTCTAAATTCTTCGCCTCAAACCTGGTTATCACGGCCGACAATACTAGTAATATACTTTTATTGTACATTTTTATGTTTATCTATGTCTGATGTGCGTTGTGGTGCAGTGGATATCGACTAGGAACGACAAATCGAGGAAGCCGAGTTTAAATTCCAGTCGAATTCCTTGCATTCACTTACGTGCAAATAACCTTGGGAAAGGTATTAGTCCGTTTCTTCCCTCCAATGATGGGTTAAATAATAGAACAGATTGGGTTCTATAGCCTTGGCTGCAAGCAGTCTACCGCAGAAAGTAATGGCAACCTACTGCGGGATAATCATCTACCCAGTTAGTCATGTCTCTAACGAGACATGATCGCCCAACATGTGTATCACGTATGGCACTGACTGACTGACTGACTGACTGAATATAATAGTTGGAATAATGATTATAGCTTTTACTGGTCATAAAGTTGGGGATCGGTTTTCTATTGTTATGAAGTAATAAGCTGATCCCTCACTAATTACTACTTAATAATAATAAAGTTGGGGATCGGTTTTCTATTGTTATGAAGTAATAAACTGATCCCTCACTAATTACTACTTAATAATAATAATACATCTCTATCGAGACATGATCGCCCAAACGAGTATCACGTATGGCACTTAACTGACTAAATGTCTGGTGATTAGATTTCTAAATTATTCCCCTTTCAAATTTAGAAACTTATATACCTTTTTCCTCTTCTCCCACTTTTTCCATCTTTTTCTATTTTTTCGTTTTTTTTAGTTTTTTTTTTTCCTCCTCTTTCTTATATTCTTTCCCGAAAGTATGGACATTTCTGATGATGAACATAATTCAAATCACACTGGATCCCTCATTCGCTCTACTTATCCAGAACCATTTCGTAGCCTTCTCTACGGTTCCCAGCACAATTTAGAATGCTCGCTTTCTCTATTGACCGTTTATCCCCAGGCTAGCGGGAGCTCTTATCATCGATTGACCTTCGAATCCCTTGCATCCTCTCTCTACTGCGCCATCCATTAGCCCTACAACTTTCTAGTAGTTCCCGGTACTTACTGAACTTTCGAATGCTTTCGTCTGTATTCTTCCCATAGAACCGTTAATTCAATGAGAATTGTTTTGTTAAAACCTGAGTGAATCGCTATGTCCGGTCGTAGTCTAGTTTGCTGGAATTTAAATTGTTTCCTGAGATCGAATCTCATCTTCCAATCTGAAGCGGATGATAATAATGAATGAGCTTTTGTTTGTTTCTTACCAGATTTCGTCCCTGGCCTGACAAAACTGATGTCTATTTTACCAGGGAAAAATTTACTACTCTGTACAGCCTCTGTTATAATAACAGCTGTCCCTTCTAGCACGTTATCGTGCAGTCAACAGTAGAGTCCGTCAGTTAAAGCAGTTTTGCAAATATTTAAAATATGTTGCAGTGCCCCTTCCAAGGTAGAAAGGACACACAGGCGTGTCTATTTTATCCCATAAGTAAAGGGTTGCCGGGATTGGCAATATGTCATACACTATTTGGACTAGAAATTTCGAACACCTGAAATCGGTTTTCCAGAGTTCGATCTAGGATACTTTGCGGCGTTCTAGTTTATGCCATTTGAGCCAAGCGCCCTGTTGACTATATCCGACCATCTTGGTCATCCTTCTTTCTTTCATTCCCGCCTGTACTTTGTCTTGTACGGGATATTAACCTTTCTTTTATTGTGATTTTTCTGGTGATATTGGTTGGAATAAGACCCAGGTCTGCTCTACCTTCAGTGACAGATTCCACAACAGATTTGACTCTCAGGTTCAATTCTGGAATGGTTAACTCTCTATCTTCGCTCAATTTCCCACCGCAGGACCGCAATACTTGCATTTAACACCTTAGGATCTCTGGAGTACATTTCTCTTGTCCGAGAAACCATAAACTCTTCTATCCAAACTCAAAATGAGACTTGAATAACGTTTGAAGATCCATATGCCTGGATCCCACTGCTGGAAATAGGGCTGCGCAAACGTCGTGGCAATCCCAACCATCGACGTTCCTTTCTAAACTCTCTACGGTAGAGATTGGGACGCTATGTGTGGAGAGGACACAATGGCCACGGAAACACACTGCCGTGATATCGCCAGGCCTTGGTAGTTCAAATCCACACATCTATTTTAGCGATCCACGAGTCAAGCTCCTTGCGTCTTTCTGGGATGGCTGATCTATCCTGTAGCGCGTTCTCCAGGCTTCGCTCTGGCTCTTCTACTAGTGTAGGAATGGTTTTTCCTTCTATAGGGAATCGATATTCCTTTACTCGCCCTCTCTTAAGCACTACTGATTTACATTTACGAGGCTTAAAAGACATTCTGGTCCTCTTTATATGCCTTTCTAAGCCACATAAAAACGATCTGAATCCTGTGCGGAGGCTGTGGTGACCGTCATATCGTCCATATATGCCTGGATCCCACTGCTGGAAATAGGGCCGTGGTATCCCTTTTCGACGGACTTCACAAGCATGTCCATGGCTAGAGTGAAGAGAGTGACTGAGATTTTACACTTTGTTATTATTGCTCCCTCTAACCTATACCAGTCTGTCACCACAGATCCGGATGAAACCCTTAATTGGAATTGGTTATAGTAATCCGTAATAAGCTCACGGATACTATTGGGTACATAATACTTGAATAATACTTCGCTAACCACTTTATGCGAGACGGATCCGTACGCATTTGCTAGGTCCAGCCACACTACCGCCAAGTCTCTTTGACTTCTCAAGATCTTTTTCGACTGGGGAAAAGTCTTCCGTAAGTTCAAAGCAGCCAGGAATACCAGAAATACCACATTTCTATACCTACGTGTCTATATAATCATTATTTAAAAGAAACTTAAAAAGCCTTTGGGAGATGACACTGAAAAAAATTTACTTTCGATACTGTGTAAAAAAAAAAATGCAAAATTGCTCAATGTCTCTCAAGTTTTCTTCCTTGAGGATTCAAACACCTTCTGCATATCTTCATTGTTCTGGAACGTTGCCATTTCGTCAAATCACCTTTATGATTTTCCATAAATTAATTAGGTTTGAACAGCGTGTGTAGACAGAATAAATCACGCCGCTTGGTCTTGGTGACGAAGCAGATTTAGCCACCAAAACTAGACATTTAACCTTGCTCAACCTTAGTGTTGCCATATCGAAACCAATTTCAGGAGAATTGGGCTAATTAAGGTGGTCGTCATGTGTCAAATTAATATCTCTTTTTGGGTTCTTGATCGAGTTTTTTAGGAACCAATCTGTTCTTTCTGTTGGGCATTCTAATCTTCTGCTTTGTTTGTCTCCTGGTAATCTCCTAACAAAACGAAGTGGGTCAGAAATAAAAGAAGCCCTCTTTCTAGTCTTTTGACGACGGTATCCATCAGTTCTTCGCAGAGACTTAAGTTTTCCCCTCAATTCCTCTCGCAATTCAGTTAGCGCTGGGTGTTCTTCTTCGTTGGCTCATAGACACAGCCTACAACAAACGACATTGCCTGGGGCCACGTAGCTGGCTGCTGAGCGTCTGAGCACGGCGGCGAGTGGTCGTCGGCTAGGCGTCTGACTCGGGTCTGATTAGGCTAGCGTGTGGTACCCGATCACATCGATACTTAGACTACAACGAACGACATTGCTCCGATGCAACGTAGCCGGCTGCTGAGCGTCCAACCACGGCGCGCGTATGGTGGTCGGCTAGGCGTCTGACTCGAGTCTGATTACACTAGCGTGTGGTACCCGATCACATCGATACTTAGCCTACAACGAACGACATTGCTCCGATGCAACGTAGCCGGCTGCTGAGCGTCCAACCACGGCACGCGTATGATGGTCGGCTAGGCGTCTGACTCGCCTGAATTGTTTTTGAGGGATCTTCATCAACGCTTTCACTTCTTTATCCTCACTTCTCGCCTATTTGAAGTGTAAGCTTTCTCTGCTTTTTTTTCTTCAAAATAGCCGAATCGCTTTAACGTATAACAGAAAATGGGTTTTCTCATAGTGTTAATTCTTCGATCTGTGTTTCCTAAAGCTGTGGCTTGGATGATCCCACACACATCTTCATCGAATTCGCGCCAAGCTTTCTTGTTATCTGAAGACGGCCATTTAATCCTCTTAACAACTCTACTTTGTCTGGCAAAATTTGAGTCGGTACTGGGTGATGCTGGGGACTGTTGTTTGGCTCCAGGCCCAGCACCTTCTCCGTCTTACTAAATGAAACTCCAATGAATCTTGCCAACACATTCCATCTTGATTACATGAAGATTAAAAAATGAAATTAAAATTAGAATTTTTAATTTAAAAATAATAATAATTAAAAAGCAGGAAAATTAATTCAAACAGGCGTAATTCTTAATTATTCATAATAGTATTTGCGGGAAAATGGACGAAGGGAAAAAGTAAGGGAGTGGGAAAGAAAGAGACAAACGTATAGAAGAATCTTTATCAATGAAGAATTTACGTAAGATTTTTTCTATTATAGCATGTGGTTGTAACTGGCATTTTGTAAAGTAAATTTGGGTTATTTATATGATTTAAGGATGTGCGTTGTGGTACAAGGATGTGCGTGGTGGTACAGTGGATATCGGCTCGGAACGAGAAACCGGGGAGTCGAGTTCGAATTCCAGTTGAATCCATTATATTCACTTACGCACAAATACTCTTGGGAAAGGTATTAATCCGTATCTTCCTTCCAGTTATGAACAGATTGGGTTCTATAGCCTTGGTCGGCAACAAGTCTACCGCAGAAAGCAATGGCAACCTACTGCGGAATAATCTTCTGCCCAGTCAGTCATGTCTCTTTCGAGACATGATCGCCCAAGCGTGTATCACGTATGGCACTTAACTGACTGACTGAATATAATAGCTGGAAACATGATTAAGGTTTCTACTGGGCATAAAGTGGGGGATCGGTTTTCTATTGTTATGAAGTAATAAACTGACCCCCACTAATTACTACATAATAATATAGTACATCACTTCCCCCATCTAGTTATGAGTCAAATAATAGGACAGATTATGTTCTATAGCCTTAGTCGTCAACCAGTCTACTGTAGAAAGCAATGGCAACCTACTGCGGAATAATCTTCTGCACAGTCAGTCATGTCTCTTTCGAGCATCATCACCCAAGCGTGTATCACGTATGGCACTTAACTGACTGACTGATATGATTTAAGGAGACAGTTTTTTTTCTAAAAGACCTAAGTTACATCTCTCTCCTTTTCTATTATAATATCTGGTTTAAGCGACGATATTCCAATTAATAACATGGTTCTTGTTTTTTAATTTCCAATAATATATGGATAAAGCGGTGCTTTTGCTTCATTTATTGTTCTTTAACGACAACATATTGTTATTAAAACAGTATTTCTATTTATTTGCAATTGCACCTATATAGAATTTAACACCAACGTCATCCGAATTGATTCGAGCTCTATAAATAACGCTTTTGGACATACACTGGTTATACAATAGGCAGGTCTTATATTTTTGGCAGTTACAATTATTTTTAAAAGGGTCAGTATTATTAGTAGTATGTTAACTGATATTATTCAGGAAAGCCAAGTATTTTTTTATATCATATTATAAAAAATAGCTGTCCAAATTACCAAATACAGGTGGGATATCATAAAATCAAGCAGGTACAAAAATTTAAATACCTGGGAAGTATATAATACGAAAGGTGCAACGTAGAGATCCGAAGGCGAATTGTCACGGCAAAGGACACGTTCCAAAAACTGAGTAGAGTATTAAAAGACAGGAAGTTTTCGCTAGAAACAAAGAAAAGAGTCCTGGATTGCTATGTGATGTCAGTTCTTCAATTTGGCAGTGAAAGATGAAGGAAAAACTTAAAGCAACTGAAATGTGGTTCTACAGAAGGATGCTGCGAATATCATGGATTGAGCATGTGAGCAATGATGAAGTTTGGGAAAGGATGGAGACGAAAAAGAAATTAATACATCAAGAAGAGACAGCTGAAGTTCTTGGGACATGCAATGAGGAAGGAGGGCTTGGAGAACCTGATACTAACAGGCCAGATAGAGGCAAAAAGAGACAGGGGAAAACAGTGGATAACATATTTGAAGAACCTAATCAGGTGGATGATGAAACGAGGGTTGCATGGTGTCACAGGACAAAATATGCTAAGTACAGCCAGGGATAGGGAGACGTGGAAAGCCATGATCGCCTATGTCCTGAAAGGACAGGGCACATAGAAGAATATATATGCAAACTGTTTATATGAAATGATGTGGATATAAAGTGGGGGATCAAATCTATATTATAAACAATATATAAACTGATGCCTCATTTTGTGGCCATGCTAATTTCTATATATTTATATTCTAGATTTATGGGCTTGAGGTAGTGGATGATGGAACGAGGGTTGCATGGTGTCACAGGAGAAGGCGTGCTGAGAGCCACCAGGGATAGGGAGATGTGGAAAGCCATGATCGCCTACGCCCTGAAAAAAAACAGGGAACATAGAAGAAGAAGAAGAAGAAAAATGAAATAGTCAGCAGATACTTTCTTCAAAAGGGAATTATAAATAAATTTGCTGCTAATTTTATTTCATTGTAGCTATTTCATCGTGATAGTTTATTTAACTTAAGTCAATGGTGCCTCCTCAACAGGTGTTTACTCGTGCAACCAGACTGGCAACTGTGTCCCACCCATTCACAGTCAGGTTAGCCAAATGCAGACGACAATTCTACTCCTGCAGCTTCTTCTCTCGCACTTCCCGCCTGTGGAACTCGCTCCCGTACTCTTGCTTTCCTGACGGCTACAACTTAAATTTAAATGCAAAGTCAATACTCATCTACTAACCACTGGACTCTAGCTCTCTCCCCACCCCAGTATAACCTTCCCTTTCTCTCCACCTATGTATTTGTCATCGCACCTGCTTTCTCAGCTTTCTATTGTTCCTTTCTAACTAGTTTGTACTCCTCACTCTTTTCTAATTAATCTTTTTACAGTTATGTAGCCCCCTGCACATCAGTGGCATTTCCGCCTTGCTCGGGGTGAAATGATTAAAAAAATAAGTGTTGGCTTCCGGGGCGAGAATTGAGTTTCTAACGCCGTGCATCTGAAGAGAACAATTTCAGAAAATACATTTCATCCTCTCGAACTTTCTACGTAAATAATCTATATTGCTTAGAAAAAATATGTTGTACTTTTTTTTAATTAGCCGGAATCTCTACTGCGCATGCTTAGATCTATCAAAGCGTTAAATTTTGCAGCCACATCTGATCTAGCGCATTTGCCACGTATTTAGAGAGACTTGATTCTTGACCTTGGCTTCAGTAATTTTCCCACCATAACATCCTTCTTTTCTGCGCCTTCTCTATAAATACTTTAATGGTAATTGTTCGACTGTATTTTTCACTATGAAAAGTAGACATTATGAAGTATCAGATTATAGCAGCGAATGTTACACAATCTCGTCAAAGATGAAGAAAAGACTTAAAGCAACAGAAATTTTTATCTACAGACGGATATTTAGGATACATTGGACCGAATATTTGAGCAATGAAAAGTTTTGGCTGGAATGGAAACAAAAGAGAAAACACATACACTACCGGCCATAATTATTAGGCCAACCCAGTGTTTAAAAAAATGGTCTATTTCATACGATATATTAGTATTTATTGCCAAGTGAATAATTGTAAATGAAAATAGAATGGTTCTTTTGTTAATACTGCACAATAACCTGTGCATCAAATGAATTTATAAATAATTACTTATATTGCAGTTTCATCAATGAAAGAAGGAAGAAAATTTAGGGTGATTCGGACGAGTTCATCTTTGCTTCCTTGCCTTGTAATATTTTGCGGAGAAATAATAACAAAAGAACCATTCTATTTTCATTTAGAATTATTCACTTGGCAATAAATACTAAAAAATGATAGGAAATACATCATTTCTTTTGAAAAAACATGAGGTGGACTAATAATTATGGCCAGTAGTGTACTGCCCACCGCGAAGAGTCAGATAAAGTTTGTGGGACACGTCATGAGGAAAAAGGGCTTTGAGAATCTGATAATCACAGGGTGGAGATGGGGAAGACGTGCCTGGCAAAAACAGCGCATGACGCGCTTGAATAAATGGATGGCAATGTAGGGTTTGGTAGAAATAATGAGACAAAAACATATTAAGAGCTACAAGGACAGGAAGGCCATCATCACCTACTTCCTGAAGAGACACCGCACATAACTGAAGAAGAGTTAGATTGGCGACAAGGTCTCATCATTGCAAAAATAAAATGACAAGATGCAGCCGTAAGTTCTATTCCGTAAGATTCTTCTCTCACACTTCTCGCTTGTGGAACTCTCTTCCGGCATCTTGCTTTCCAGCCAATTTTGTAATTTTATTGTTCTCTCTCTTTAATGTATTTTTCTTTTTCTCTTTTTCATTCACACTCAGTAACCTTTTGCTTTTCAGAGGCTTTAATATCTTGCTTTGGGGTTAAATTGATTTTTTAATTGAAAATGTCACGATCTATAAATTCCTGTAAGTACTGGCATACATCAATTTGCATAAGTGAATCACAAATAGATAGATAGATAGATAGATAGATAGATAGATAGATAGATAGATAGATGCCTCAATAAAAAGACACAAAGAAAGAAAGAAAGAAAGAAAGAGGCTAAGAGAGGCATTAACAGAAATTTATAGATAGATAGATAGATAGATAGATAGATAGATAGATAGATAGATAGATGCAGCAATAAAGAGACACAAAGAAAGAAAGAAAGAAAGAAAGAAAGAAAGAAAGAGGCTAAGAGAGACATTACCAGAAATTTATAGATAGATAGATAGATAGATAAAGAAACACAAAGAAAGAAAGAAAGAAAGAAAGAAAGAAAGACAGAAAGAAAGAGGCTAAGAGAGACATTAACAGAAATAGATAGATAGATAGATAGATAGATAGATATGAACAGACTGAGATAGATAGATAGATAGATAGATAGATAGATAGATAGATAGATAGATAGATAGATAGATGACGCAATAAAAACACACAAAGAAAGAAAGAAAGAAAGAAAGAGGCTAAGAGAGGCATTAACAGAAATTTATAGATAGATAGATAGATAGATAGATAGATAGATAGATAGATAGATAGATATGAAAAGAAAAGACAGAGAGATATTATATATAAATAATTGATTCGGGAGGACCTGTATTTTCTGATCAAAATCTACGACTTTTCTCGAGCTTATGAAACCACCGAATCTTCAGACTTGAAAAAATTATAAAAATTGTGTTGATTAAATGTTTTGAATTAAGTTTTTTTCTTCAGATGTTTGCGAACGGAAATTATTAACTCATCTCCAGAAACGGGATGTTTTGAAATTATCCGTCACGTTTACTTTTAATTTCTTTATTTGTGCACGTAATATATTTTCTGCTCAGATTTTCGTCATTTTAATGTCTAAGTTTACGAATTTCTAATATATATTTTGCAAATTTAGACATAGAAAATATTTCATGCTACTTGGGGTTAGAAAGCTGGAAATTTTCATGTCAGTTGGTGTTAGGAAGCTTGAAAATTGTTTTATATTCCATGGGGTTAGCACCTAGAAAATTGCTTTGTATCACTTGGAGTAAGGAAGCAGAAGAATTTTGCATGATACTTTGGGTTAGGAATTTGAAAATTTGTTTTATGCCACTTAGGATTAGGTATCTGGAAAATTGTTTCATTTTCCTGGGGTTAGATTGCTGGAAAATTGTTTGATGTCACTTGGTTTAAGAAGTTGAGAAATTGTTTATATGTCAAATGATTAATGAAGCTGGAAAATTGTTTCATGTCACCTGGGGTTAGAATGCTGGAAGCTGTTTCAAGTGAAAAAGCGTTAAAAACTAGAAAATTGTTTTATATCAATTTCTGTAAAAAACTGGAAAATTGTTTCATGTCACTTAGGTTTAGAATGTAACAAATTGTTTTAAGTCACTTTGTGTTAAAAACTAGAAAATACTTTTATATCACGTTGGTTTAGAATTTTAGAAATAGTTTTAAGTCACATAGTGTTAAAGACTAGAAAATAGTTTTATATCAATTTCTCTTAAAAATCTGGAAAATTGTTTCATGTCACTTTCGTTTAGAATGTTACAAATTGTTTTAAGTCACATAGTGTTAAAAACCAGAAAATTGTTTTATATCAATTTCTCTTAAAAATCTGGAAAATAGTTTCATGACACTTTCGTTTAGAATGTTACAAATTGTTTTAAGTCACTTAGTGTTAAAAACCAGAAAATTGTTTTATATCAATTTCTCTTAAAAATCTGGAAAATAGTTTCATGACACTTTCGTTTAGAATGTTACAAATTGTTTTAAGTCACTTAGTGTTAAAAACCAGAAAATTGTTTTATATCAATTTCTCTTAAAAATCTGGAAAATAGTTTCATGACACTTTCGTTTAGAATGTTACAAATTGTTTTAAGTCACTTATGTTAAAAACCAGAAAATTGTTTTATATCAATTTCTCTTAAAAATCTGGAAAATAGTTTCATGACACTTTCGTTTAGAATGTTACAAATTGTTTTAAGTCACTTAGTGTTAAAAACCAGAAAATTGTTTTATATCAATTTCTCTTAAAAATCTGGAAAATAGTTTCATGACACTTTCGTTTAGAATGTTACAAATTGTTTTAAGTCACTTAGTGTTAAAAACCAGAAAATTGTTTTATATCAATTTCTCTTAAAAATCTGGAAAATAGTTTCATGACACTTTCGTTTAGAATGTTACAAATTGTTTTAAGTCACTTAGTGTTAAAAACCAGAAAATTGTTTTATATCAATTTCTCTTAAAAATCTGAAAAATAGTTTCATGACACTTTCGTTTAGAATGTTACAAATTGTTTTAAGTCACTTAGTGTTAAAAACCAGAAAATTGTTTTATATCAATTTCTCTTAAAAATCTGAAAAATAGTTTCATGACACTTTCGTTTAGAATGTTACAAATTGTTTTAAGTCACTTAGTGTTAAAAACCAGAAAATTGTTTTATATCAATTTCTCTTAAAAATCTGGAAAATAGTTTCATGACACTTTCGTTTAGAATGTTACAAATTGTTTTAAGTCACTTAGTGTTAAAAACCAGAAAATTGTTTTATATCAATTTCTCTTAAAAATCTGGAAAATAGTTTCATGACACTTTCGTTTAGAATGTTACAAATTGTTTTAAGTCACTTAGTGTTAAAAACCAGAAAATTGTTTTATATCAATTTCTCTTAAAAATCTGGAAAATAGTTTCATGACACTTTCGTTTAGAATGTTACAAATTGTTTTAAGTCACTTAGTGTTAAAAACCAGAAAATTGTTTTATATCAATTTCTCTTAAAAATCTGGAAAATAGTTTCATGACACTTTCGTTTAGAATGTTACAAATTGTTTTAAGTCACTTAGTGTTAAAAACTAGAAAATTCTTTTATATCAATTTCTCTTAAAAATCTGGAAACAATTTTCATATCACTTTGGTTTAGAATGTTAGTGATTGTTTTATATCACTTAGTGTTAAAGACGAGAAAACTGCTTTATATCAATTTCTCTTAAACATCTGGAAAATTGTTTCATGTCACTTTGGGTTAGAATATTACAAATTGTTTTAAGTCACTTTGTGTTAAAAACTAGAAAATTCTTTTATATCACTTTGGTTTAGAATTTTACAAATAGTTTTAAGTCACTTAGTGTTAAAGACTAGAAAATTGTTTTATATAAATCTCTCTTACAAATCTGTAAAATTGTTTCATGTCACTTTGGTTTAGCATGTTACAAATTGTTTTAAGTCCCTTTGTGTTGAAATCTAGAAAATTGTTTTATATCACTTTGGTTTAGAATGTAACTTGGTGTTAAAAACAAAAAAAATGTTTTATATCAATTTCTCTTAAAGATCTGGAAAATTGTTTCATGTTTCATTGATTTAGAATGTCACAAAGTGTTTTAAAACACTTTGTGTTAAAGACTAGCAAATTGTTTTTTGTCACTTTGGTTTAGAATGTTACAAATTGTTTCAAATTACTTAGCATTAAAAACTAGAAAATTGTTTTATATCACTTTGGCTTAGAATGTTAAAAAATGATTTAAATCACTTGGTATTAAAAACTAAAAAATGTTTTATATAAATTTCTGTTAAAGATCTGGAAAATTGTTTTAAGTCACTTTGGTTTAGAATGTTAGAAAATTCTTTGATGTTCCTTTCATTAAGAAGCAAGAAAATTGTTTCATGTCACTTGGGCTTAGGAAGCTGGAAACTTTAAGCCAATTATTTTTTCTATCTTTAGACATATAAGCAAACATGGACCTTCCTGCTGGCAAAGAAAGTAGTGTTAAATGACTATTTCCTTTCATGACGAAGCTCTTTTAACTACCATTGCTCATCGGCAATGGTGTTTCTGTAAAAACCGATGATAGGAATTGCAATAAAACCATATATGTATATGATGAAAATACTTTTATGCATCGTTTGTGTTCTTGGAAAATTATAACCAAAATATGAAACACTATTTATTTATTAGATTGTTTATTTGTACTACTAATTTATAATATTGTTTTTTTGGATCGTTTTGCAATGCATCGGCTTAAGTTATCCGATAGAAAATGCTAAGTAACGATTTCTTTCTATTTGGTTTACATCTATCTAAACTTATTTATAAATGGAACGTTGTCTGTGTGTGTGTGTCTGTGTGTGTGTCCGATTTTCTTGAAAATTTACACAGGTGTAATATAAGTGTCTGCGAGTGTTCTTAGCTCAGTTTTGTGTCTCAAAAATCGATAATCGAAAAAATCGGGTTATAGAAGGAATGGTCCGATTTTAATCAAATTTGATACACTCATAGACAAAGACATAAGAAACGATATTCAGAATCTTCAAGGTTGCAGTTCTTACAATAGTGCAGAAAATCGATAATAAATATATATATATATATATAAAAGGCAAGATGTTTGTGTGTGTGTCTGTTTATCTGCCTGTATGTCTGTATTTTTTCAGCCCTTTTATTTTAGTTTTTGCTTCGGGTTTGGCTCTAAGTAGGTATAATTGTAGTTCTTAGTATCAGCCATGATACCATTTACTCAGACGGCTTATTTAGCCTTCAAAATTCAGTTTACGACGAAAAAACCTATTTGTTCATTTTTCTTTCAGTCTACGGTTTCGCTTTAACTAAAAACAACTATTGCTTTTTAGTCTTTCGTGCCAACGTCCAAAGTGTCTGAGCTCCAGGACCATGGATTAGTTTTAAAGCTTTCATTACACCCGAGCAACGCCGGGCTACATTGCTAGTTGTGAATAAAGCGACCAAAGAATCCAATTGTTTTGTTTCCGATTTTGCGAATTGATAATTCTCTAGAGCTGCTAGCACAAGATATTGGGATGTTCATCCCTTTTCTGTCGATAAATGTGTATATCGTAAAATAAAACACACCAAGAATGTTCTTTGAAAACATTCTGCGAGCAATATTGCTCCCTTGAGCAAATAAAATCATAAATCGATCTGCGAAAACATGTAACATTATTTGAAAACTGAATGCAATTTTAATTTGAATGCGCAAACTTCACGTAACACATTGTCACAACTTGAGACAGCGATTTTAGCGCTATGGTTAACGAGCTTGTCTTCGGACAGTAGTTGAATTCTTTTTTTTTTGTTTGCACATTTCATTTGAATTTTTATTTTATTTCATCGAATACTGAACAATCTGCGGACTGATCAGTAATTCAATGATTTAACTTCAGGTTTTATATATATATATATATATATATATATATATATATATATTAATAATAATAATAATAATAATAATAATTATTATTATTAAACCGACTCTGCGTGTATTCTAATCTCAAAATTTTATAGAAGGGACTTTTTAAGACCATGAATGACCAGCAGAATCTAAATCCGTTATTGTCCTCGGCTATAAAGCTTTGGGCAAAGAGGGGGAAAAAAAGAAAACTGCGTGGGACCGACAATACATACGGTTCCTCCCAGTAAAAAGAAAAAAAACCCTCTAACGGAACAAACAACCAGAAAAGAAAAGTGCTCGATACACACAACCGAAAAGTATTTAACTAGAAGGCAGTAACGCAGAGCAAACACACTAACAAAATAGTAAGATCGCCAAGACCTACCGCGGTTTCGCACAACGGCTCGTCAGATTGTTCAGTATTCGATGAAATAAAATAACGAGCCGTTGTGCGAAACCGCGGTAGGTCTTGGCGATCTTACTATTTTGTTAGTATATATATATATATATATATATATATATATATATATATATCAGCTTCTTGTTGTCATGGCAACACATTCAATCCGTCGCTCACGATGACTGCGGCTACACCATTGCATACGCCTGCTCAGGCAAACTTGTGTTTGATCAACACTCATAGAAACCATCTGTGGCTTATGATGCAACTATGCCGAGCGGTTAGTTACAGTTTCTGGGAGAGAGCGCGTTATCTAGCGTGAATAATATTCTAAACAAGGCCAGAAGACTGACTTCCTTTGTCCACGATGACTTGTAACTTCCAGATACCACAGCCATCGGCATCTTTCCAAAGTGAGACGTCTACCAGTTTCACTCACAAGCCTTGGGTCAATCCGTGGTATGCTTCTTAAGCATTGGTACTGCATGCAGTAATCGTCTTCTTCATCCATGCCGATGGCATCAATATATATATATATATATATATATATATGAAATAAATTTCAAAGTTCAAAAGTGTTGTATGATCATTTCTAGATGAAATGCCTAAGAGAGATTTCACTTATCATCGGCAACTTTCAAAACTCAAAATAAAAATAAGATATTACCGGCGGAAGTTCAAAATTTTACGTCACAGAAAAAACAAGATGGGTGGGATTAATAACAATCAATGTCTATTTTTAGATTTTGGACAACATTACTTTTAGATTGAGTTGTAAGTTAAAAATTTAAAAATTTGGCTTTGTCTGGCTCTAAAAAAAGGGGAAGAGGAAGTAACGAAGAAATAGGAAATGGTGTTTGACAGGGAAGTTTTCTCTAATTTTTCTCCAGTTTCTGAAAGGTTTTTTCTGTTGCTGAGGTGATGTGTCGTCCCCCGTGGGGATCTTCATATCGAAATGGCCATTCAACATCTTTGAATTAATCCTTTTTTAATATATATTTGCTCTGTAATATTTTATTACATGGAGCTCTCTTCCTGTATCATTTTTTAATATTAAAATAAATTTTTAATATTAATTAGGATCGGGTTTTTTGGAATTTACCTTCCTGCTTTTTTCCCTTGGATTGAAGTATCTGAATTAAAATATATATATATATACATTTATTATAAATTGTAGTTTAGGACATGTACAAGTTACAATCTATTACAAAGTGTACATTTTGTTTCGACATTGAAAAACAATGTCTCATCAGGTAGTATAAGCTGATGATACATTGTCTTTTCAATGTCGAAACAAAGTGTATAGTTTGTAGTAGATTGTAATTTGTACATGTTCTAAACTACAATAGCTCTGTTCTTATTTTGAGCACTGTTTTATTTTAATGTTTTGAACGTTGTTAATATTTTCTTCGTTTCTTATTCCCTTGTATATATATATATATATATATATATACAGTTAAAAATTGATGTTTCACTCAAGTCGAAATAAAAGACGTATTTATGGAATACTTATTCTTTTATGTGTCGTGATCCTTTAAGACGTTACAATCATGGCATTCCACAATGTCCTGTCTTTTGAAGCTCTAAATGAATAGTGTCTTTCGCCTTCTCTCTTAACCCCTGTCCAGTCACCCTTTTACCAAAGTTCTTTAGGTAAGTTATACGCTGTTTTCTTCTGTCTCTTTTGGATTCAGTCCTTTCCGTGAGGATCAAATTTTTCCAAATCTTTTTTCCTCATTATATGTCCTAGAAAACTCTACTATCTCGTTCTGATGTTAAATATCTTTTTATTCCATTTTCCCGAGATTCTGATAATGGGAATTTTTCAGAATGCACTTGGAAAGGGAAAAAAACCATTGTTCTATATTTTCTTTTATCTTGAGAGCGCTATTTTTTACATTTCTTTCACAATGCGGGTAGATATGAAATTTACCAATAACAACCGAAGAAGTATTACGTAAACCAAACCCTTAAAACGAAATATGAGATTCATTATTGGGGGCTACAATCTTAGCAACCGAAGATATTCAGATAACACAATATTGACAACGGACACATAAACGAGATTACAAGAATTCCTATAGAAATTAGTGAAGGAAAGTTATGACCCGAACCCCCCTCTCGTCTCACGCTTGCCTGTGTGTATGCTACGTGCTAGTCGCACCTGAGTTTGCAGTTGTTCGATTCCGTTCTACCCCCAGGTGATCGAAGATGTTAAATGATCGGTCGAAATCTTTCACTTCCACTGCCACGTTGTGATTTCTGATCTTAGAGAAAGCTACGGACCTGATAAAAAGGGGCGGTCGTCTTCTTGCTGCATTCCTCAACAACTGAAATTTTTTTTTTTTTTCGTCTTTTGGCCGTCTTTGTTTTTGTTATTTTTTTCGTCACTTAATTTTTGTAAATAATTTTGCTATTCAAGGGTATTTTCGACTAATGATAAATAGCATCAAGGTTCAATTATTTCCATTAGTTTTGTCTTGTAGAAGATTTAAATTTCTGTCTTCGAGAGATTGAATTCTTAACGGTTTGGCAAGCGAACGCAAGCAACATAACTCGACTATATTCTGTAAAAAACGGTTTAATTTCTATTTTTGTCTTCAGAAATTGAATTAAATCAACTTTACAGTGTTAGCTGCTTGTGGTAAGTCAACCGGGATTCAGTCCATTTTTCAGTCTGTTTTTGTGAAATTTCTTGGAAATTATTTTATTTATTTTTTTTTTCGTCTTTTGGCCGTCTTTGTTTTTGTTATTTTTTTCGTCACTTAATTTTTGTAAATAATTTTGCTATTCAAGGGTATTTTCGACTAATGATAAATAGCATCAAGGTTCAATTATTTCCATTAGTTTTGTCTTGTAGAAGATTTAAATTTCTGTCTTCGAGAGATTGAATTCTTAACGGTTTGGCAAGCGAACGCAAGCAACATAACTCGACTATATTCTGTAAAAAACGGTTTAATTTCTATTTTTGTCTTCAGAAATTGAATTAAATCAACTTTACAGTGTTAGCTGCTTGTGGTAAGTCAACCGGGATTCAGTCCATTTTTCAGTCTGTTTTTGTGAAATTTCTTGGAAATTATTTTATTTATTTTTTTTTTCGTCTTTTGGCCGTCTTTGTTTTTGTTATTTTTTTCGTCACTTAATTTTTGTAAATAATTTTGCTATTCAAGGGTATTTTCGACTAATGATAAATAGCATCAAGGTTCAATTATTTCCATTAGTTTTGTCTTGTAGAAGATTTAAATTTCTGTCTTCGAGAGATTGAATTCTTAACGGTTTGGCAAGCGAACGCAAGCAACATAACTCGACTATATTCTGTAAAAAACGGTTTAATTTCTATTTTTGTCTTCAGAAATTGAATTAAATCAACTTTACAGTGTTAGCTGCTTGTGGTAAGTCAACCGGGATTCAGTCCATTTTTCAGTCTGTTTTTGTGAAATTTCTTGGAAATTATTTTATTTATTTTTTTTTTTTCGTCTTTTGGCCGTCTTTGTTTTTGTTATTTTTTTCGTCACTTAATTTTTGTAAATAATTTTGCTATTCAAGGGTATTTTCGACTAATGATAAATAGCATCAAGGTTCAATTATTTCCATTAGTTTTGTCTTGTAGAAGATTTAAATTTCTGTCTTCGAGAGATTGAATTCTTAACGGTTTGGCAAGCGAACGCAAGCAACATAACTCGACTATATTCTGTAAAAAACGGTTTAATTTCTATTTTTGTCTTCAGAAATTGAATTAAATCAACTTTACAGTGTTAGCTGCTTGTGGTAAGTCAACCGGGATTCAGTCCATTTTTCAGTCTGTTTTTGTGAAATTTCTTGGAAATTATTTTTTTTTTTTTCGTCTTTTGGCCGTCTTTGTTTTTGTTATTTTTTTCGTCACTTAATTTTTGTAAATAATTTTGCTATTCAAGGGTATTTTCGACTTTTACTAAGTTAAAACTTTGTAAGCCTCAGTCACTTTTTTCTTGTTTTTTTTTTTTTTTTTTTTAATTGGAGTAGATAGTTTCTACTATCGCCCGGTCTCACACTCCACCCCCTTCTTTTGAATGAGTTTAGAGGTGATCACCTTGTTTCTTGTTTAGGAAGGGGTTCCCGGTTCATCCCCTTTCTCTGGTCTTGGTGTTAGTTCAGCTGGAAGCTCTTTGCAGTTACGGAGTATGGTGGCAACGTCTTTACATTCTGAGGGTACCGGGTTGGCAGTTTCCTGGTTGCTGCTTCCGACTGGTAGTTAGGAGCCCGAACTCTTGCGTAGCGTCTTGAGAGGCTGCTCTGATCAACAGTTGAATAATACCGGGGTTCTTGTAGTGCCATATCGCGCATGGACGGGCGTCCCTGCATGAACGTTCGGTGGGCAACCCCGAGGCCACATTATGTTGTAGGCCGCGCCAGTCTCCATCCTTCACAAGTTGCAAATGATTGACCGACTGATTCTATTCTAAGACCACTCCTTAACTGAATTACTATGGAAAAAAGCAAACATAATAACAAAACTAAACCAGCTCATTTGAAAACGCCCAAACCTGTCTGCATCTCTTTCACTAACATACGCGGCATCCGCACCAACTTCCCCAGCGTAGATTCTTTCCTCCATAATAACTCACCTGATATATTAGCCCTATGTGAAACTAATCTTAACCCTTCTATCCCCTCATCTGAGTTCTGCGTTCCTGGCTACCTTCCCCTCTTCAGGAAGGACTCCAATGTTCATATGCATGGGCTTGGTGTCTATGTCAGCGAACACCTTCCCTTAGCTAGGGTGTCATCTTTTGAATCCCCAGATCATTCTTTCATGTGCTTCCGCCTCTCACTTCTCAGCTCGATTAGCTATCTCTTCTTTCTGTACCGCTCTCCTTCCTCCCCTGACTGTTCGTTACTTGACATCATTTCTGACAATATTGACAAAGCCATTTCTACCCATCCCTCTGCCCATGTATTCGTGTTTGGTGACTTTAACGCCCACCACACCATGTGGCTGAAGAACGCTGTCACTGACCCTGCTGGTGTCCACACCATGAACTTTTCAATCACCCAATCCCTTACGCAAGTAGTGGACTTCCCCACGCGTTTCTCCGACAACCCTAACGGAAGGAACTCACTTCTAGACCTCTGCTTCACTTCCATCCCAGACTCTTGCACTACCAGACAACTCTGCCCACTTGGAAACTCTGACCACACTGTAGTGTCCGTCAATATTTCACTCCACTCCCGCCCGACCCATGAAACACAGACAAGTAGAATATCATACTGCTATCAAAGAGCAGACTGGGATTCGTTCCGAGACTTCCTATGTGACATCCCTTGGAACAACGTCTTTAGTCTTCCCATCGAAGAATGTGCATCCGAGGTCTCCTCCTGGGTTAAGGCTGGCATTGATGCCTTCATCCCTGCTAGGAAATTCCAGCTTAAATCTCATTCGTCTCCATGGTTCTCACCCGCTTGTTCGGCTGCCATTGCCCACCGGAATCATTTCTTCCGACTTTATCGTAACTATGCGTCGGAACAAAACAGGCGCCTTTTCACTTCAGCTCGTAATAAGTGTAAAAGGGTACTTAACGAAGCTAAGATGTTGTTTGCTGCCAGAATGAAGCAACGCATAGCATGCTCTAAATTCGGCTCTAAAGACTACTGGCGACTCTGTAAAAGAGTACTTAACAAGAGCAAGTCCACAATACACCCGCTAATCAACATATTTGAGGTCCTCACCTCCCCAGCAGATAAGGCTGAATGTTTTGCCCGCAGATTCTCGAACAATTCGAGTCTGGACTCGTCTGGAGTTTTTACACCCGACTTCCCACCTAGAACCGAGGCACAACTGAATGATGTCCACATTACACCTTCGCTTGTCTCTAAGATAATCTTAAAACTTGACCCTCACAAAGCGAGCGGTGGTGACGGAATCCCAACCATAGTCTTAAAGAAATGTGCCCCTGAACTCTCCTCTATCCTTTCTAAGCTCTACAACCTCTGCCTATCTGCTTCCTGCTTTCCTGCCTGTTGGAAATCTTCCTCTATAGTTCCTATATTTAAAAACACTGGAGAACCCTCTGACCCTGCAAATTACCGCCCTATCAGCCTTCTTCCGATCTTTGGCAAAGTGTTCGAAGCCATTATCAACGCCGAGGTGGTTCAGCATCTCACAGCACACAGGCTCCTCTCGGACAAGCAATATGGTTTCCGCTTCACCAGGTCTACTGCTGATATGCTAACGACCATCACCGAGTACATATACCAGGCACTCGACAGGAATGGCGAAGCTCGAACCGTTGCATTGGATATATCTAAGGCGTTCGACAGAGTTTGGCATGCTGGCCTTCTATGTAAACTGCGGAGCTATGGTATAACTGGACATTTGTTTGAACTAATCCAGTCATTCCTCTCTAACCGCACAATGAAAGTGGTATTAAACGGACATGCCTCTCAGAACTACCATACAAACGCAGGTGTCCCCCAAGGCTCCATCTTAGGTCCTACACTCTTCCTGATATATATTAATGATCTCCCTGATTCCATAAGAACCCAAATAGGTTTGTACGCCGATGACACCACAGTTTACTCTCGCCTCCAACAAAAATCTGGTGTAGGCGTCAAAGCTAAACTTGCAGCCGAGATTGAAAAAGACCTCCAATCCATATTGGACTGGGGTAAGAAATGGCTAGTAAATTTTAATGCTTCTAAAACGAAGCTACTGTCAATTAACCATCATCGACAATCTCACCTACCTCCCATTAGCATGGACCAGGCTTGCCTCCCAGAGAGTAAAACACTACGCCTCCTTGGTCTCACACTTTCAGCGGACCTCAAATGGAATGACTATATCGAATCCATTGCTAAATCCGCTGCTATGAAAGTCGGTTCTCTGTGTAGGGCCCGGAAGTTTTTTCCGTCTAAATCTATCCTGCACATTTACAAATCTACCATCCGCCCGTGCATTGAATACTGCTGCCATATCTGGTCGGGTGCCCCTGCTGTTCTCCTCGGGCTTCTCGATAAGGTTCAGAGAAGGGTCTGTAATGTGATAGATACCGACTTGGCAGACCGCCTGCAGTCTCTCTCCCACCGGCGAGACGTGGCTTCGCTGTGTCTCTTCTATAAATACTTTCACGGCTTCTGCTCCGATGAACTTAGATCACTGGTGCCCCCTAAATACGAATTTGCACGAGATACTAGATTAGCAACTAGATTCCACCCTTTTACAGTGAAATCGATAAAATGCAGCCGTAACTTCTACTCCAACAGTTTCTTTCCTCGCACTTCCCGACTGTGGAATTCTCTTCCAAACGATTGCTTCCCCGACGGCTACAATCTCCAGGAGTTTAAATGTAAGGTCAATAGACACCTCCTAACACACTAACCTGCTCCCATTCTATCAAACACTCTTCCCATCTGCCCGACACTCATCCTCGCGATCCTTACTCATCTATCACCTTTCTCCTGACATTCCCTATGTCTATCCACTCCTTCTCTTTACCTTCCCCTATGTAGCCCCATGCGCAATAGTGGCAGTGGAATGCCTTGCTTGGGGTGAGATGATTAAAAAAAAAAAAAAAAAAAAAAAAAGTGTATAATGCAAAAATAAGGAAAACAAACCAGAACAAATAATAACAATACAGTAGCGAAGGCCAGTCTATGTGGACTAATAATTATATTGTATCTCTTTGTACAGCAAAAGAGAGAGAGAGAGAGAGCAAAAAAAGAATTCAAAGAAAATACACTCTAAATTTTTTCAGAGTCTACAAATTACTGCTGCTACTATATTTGCTGTTGTTAGAAGTAATACAGTCTTTATGCTCCCTTTTTCCTTACGTTCTGCATAGAAGCGGTGTACGTGTCTAATAGCGTGGTTGGGAGAGAAAATTCTCTCCCTTTACGCAAGGCCGGCTTTGACATCTGGTCATTGGTCAATTGCTATCATATCAGTCGATGTCATTTTCATGAATACCTAGTGTTTCGTTTTTCTCTATCTTCTGGCCACCCCGGCGCTTATTTCTTTCCTCTTCTCTTTCTCAGCCCTTCCTAAGAAAAGAAAAATATATACACACAAAGATATTCTCCAAATATCTATTCCGGGGTTCGAATGAGGGATCAGTCGATACTTGGTTTAATGTGAGTGTATAAGCAACACTAACAGTGTTACAAAGTATGACGAAAGGACTAAAGACGAATTGCAAAAGATAGAATACATGATTGTCCGATAAAGAAACCGCCCATCATAAAGTGGAGATACCGAAATCAAACAAATAGAACAATTTTAATATCTGAAAAGTGTTTTAACAAAGGACGGAAAGTGCAACATTGAAATCTGAAGGCGCATTGGGATAGCAAACGATGCCATCCAAAAGCTAAATGAAATATGATGAAACCGGAAAATCTAGTTAAAAACAGAGAAAAGATTACTGAACCGTTAATATCAGTCCTCTTATATGACAGTGAATACTGGAGATACCTTCCAAAAGCTAAGTAAAGTATCAAGAAACGGGAAATCTCATTAGAAACAAAGAAAAGTGTACTGAACTGTTGTGCAATATCAGTTCTCCTATATGGTAGTAAATGCTAGAGATGCTTTCCAAAAGCTAAATTTAATATTCACAAGACCTGCCTCCCTGAGAGTAAAACAGTACACCTCCTTGGCCTCACACTCTGAGCGGACCTCAAGTGGAATGACTATATCGAATCCATTGCTAAATCCGCTGCTATGAAAGTCGGTTCTCTGTACAGGGCCCGGAAGTTTTTCCCGCCTGAGTCCATCCTGCACATCTATAAATTTACCATCCGCCCGTGTATTGAATACTGCTGCCACATCTGGTCAGGTGCCCCTGCTATTCTCCTCGGTGTTCTTGACAAAGTACAACGGAGAATATGTCATATGATCGATGCCAAATTGGCTGCAGTTACTCTCTCACCGGCGCGATGTGACTTCCCTGTGCCTCTTCTATAAATACTTTCACGGCTTCTGCTCCGATGAACTTAGTTCACTGGTGCCACGTAGGCATGAATTTGCAAGAGATACTAGATTAGCAACTAGGTCCCACCCTTTTACTGTGAAACAGATAAAATGTAACTGCAATTTCTACTCTATCAGCTTCTTTTCTCTCTCACCTCCCGCCTGTGGAATTCCCTTCCATATACTTGCTTCCCCGACAGCTACAATCTACAGGAATTTAAATGTAAGGTCAATAGACATCTATCACACTAACTCGCATCCATTCCCTCAAATACTTTTCCCATCTATCCAACCCCCATCCTCGGTATCCTCATCCGTCTACCACCCTCCTTCCGACATTTCTTATAACTAACCACTCTTTCTCATCACTTTCCCCTATGTAACCCTCTGCGCAATAGTGGCAGTGGAATGCCTTGCTTGGGGTGAAATTATTAGAAAAAAGAAGTATTAAGAAACAGGAATATTTCATTAGAAGCAAAAAGTACTGAACTGTCATGTAACATCATGTCAGTAAATTCTCAGTAAATGCTACACAATCTCCATACAGATGAGAAAGAGACTCAAAGTAACAGAAATAGTTCTCTACAGAAGCATGCTGAGAACAGCATGCATTGATCAACGACGGAGTCTTAGAAAAATGGAAACAAAAAGGAAACTCATACTTAACATGAAGAAGAGACAGTTGAAACTTCAATTTAATATTCACAAGACAAAGTGAAGGCAAGAGAGAAGCAACGAATAATTTACCTTCAGCTGGAGTAGATGGATAACTGAACAAACTTTAGGAGATAGGACAAAAATAAAATCACAGGAAGATGTATAGAACTACGATCACCAACGCCATGAAAGGACGAACGCATTTTCTATATTTAATATCGGGTCTTCTACATATACGGCAGTGAATTCTAAATAATATTCATGCAGATGAAGAGGAGATTTGAAGCAATATAAATATGGTTATAATGAAGTAGCGACGAGGTTTTTATAAAAAATTGAAAGGAGAACACTTATAATTAGCATAAAAAAGAGACAGTTAAAATTTCTACGGTATGTAATGAGGAAAGAGGGCTTGGAAAAACTGATATTCGCAGGGCAGATTGAAGTCAAGAAGGACAGAGAAACCCAATCCAAAACCTATCTAGCGAGCTTTAAATGACAGAATAGAGTTTAGGAGAGATAACAAAAAGACAAAATATTAAAGGCTAAAAAGCTCAGGAACTACAATGGTACCTCACATCCTGAAGAGGTAACAACAACAGGATCTGATAGAGTTGTACTTCGAAACACAGCATTAGATATTTTTAGAATAACAATGATTTTAAAAATACAAGACCTACTATTTAATCCATAGTTTATGGGAGAGATATATTCATATGTCTAAGTTTTATACTTATTTGCACATAAGTCACTATAGTAAACTCAACTTCAATTCGAATTTTCTATACAGATGAAGAAGAGACTTGAGGCGACAGTGATGTATCTCCACATAAAAAGAAGGAGAATGTCAGGGATGAATTATTTGAGCAAAGGGAAAACCATAAAGCGAAAGTAGAACAGATTGAAAGCAAGAAGGACAGAGAAAACCAATCCAAAACCTATCTCAGTTAAGTGCCATACGTGATACACGCTTGGGCGATCATGTCTCAAAAGAGACATGACTGACTGGGCAGAAGATTATCTCGTAGTAGGTTGCCATTACTTTCTGTGGTAGACTGCTTGCCAGCCAAGGCTATAGAACCCAATCTGTCCTGTTATTTGACTCATAGCTACAAGAGGAAGAGATGCATTATATTATTAAGTGGTAATTAGTGGGAGATCAGTTTATTACTTCATAACAATAAAAAACTGATCCCCGACTTCATGCCCAGTAGAAGTTTTAATTATGTTTCTAAATATAATATTCAGTCAGTCAGTTAAGTGCCATACGTGATACACGCTTGGGCGATCATGTCTCAAAAGAGACATGACTGACTGGGCAGAAGATTATCCCGTAGTAGGTTGCCATTGCTTTCTGCGGTAAACTTATCTAGTGAGCTTTAAATGACAGAATAGAGTTTAGGAGAGATAACAAAAAGACTAAGAGCTAAAAAGGTTAGGAACTACAATGATCCCTCACATCCTGAAGGGGCAACAGCAACAAGATCTGATAGAGTTGTACTTCGAAACACATGATGGTTCGTTGATTTTGTTGAGTTTGATTTTTCAATATATCAACTTTATAGTTTCATGCTAATTGTTAGGATGTTTCAAATTTTAAAATTTCAAGGGGACTTACTATGAAGAATCCATAGCTAAATCCGCTGCTAAGAAAGTCGGTTCTTTGTGTAGGGCCAGGAATTTTTTTCCACCTGTAACAATCCTGCACATATATAAATCTACCGTGCATTGAATACTGCTGCCATATCTGGTCGGGTGGTCCTGCCATCCACCTAGAGGTCCTTGACAAAATCCAACGGAGAATCTGTAATGTGACAGATCCCGACTTGGCAACTCGGATACAGTCACATTCTCACCGGCGCAATGTGCCTTTCCTGTGTCTCTTCTACAAATACTTTCACGGCTTCTGCTCCGATGAACTTAGCTCACTTGTACCCCCTATATATAAATTTACTCGAGCCACAAGATTAGCAACTAGGTTCTACCCCTATTACTGTGAAACCAATAAATTGTAAACGCAGATTCTACTCCATCAGCTTCTTTTCTAGCACTTCCCACCTGTGGAATTCCCTTCTATTTATTGCTTCCCCGACAGCTATAATCTCCAAGAATTTAAATATAAAGTCAAAAGTCATCTCCTATCTAACTAATCTGCATCCTCTCTCTCATGCTCCTTTCTCCGTCCACTTCACCCTCATCAGTATTCTCATCCTTCTCTTACCCACTTCCTGGTTACCCCCATAACCAGTCACTCTTTCTCATAAATTTCCTCCTATGTAACCCCCAGAAAAACAGCGGCAATAAAATGCTTTGCTTGAGGCAATATGATTATAAAAAAAATTCTATACTATTATAATGTGGCTATAAAATGGGGGATCAATTCTACATTACAATCACTATATAAACTGATCTCTCACCTTATGGGCACAATTATCCTTCTCTTACCGACTTCCTGAAGCCCCCTATAACCTGTCACTCTTTCTAATAACTTACCTCCTATGTAACCCCCTGCAAAACAGCGGCAATAAAATGCTTTGCTTGAGGCGATATGATTAACAAAAAAGCAGGATGTGCCGGTGGTGAATTAGAACACGGCTGGGAATGAGAAATCGCAGAGCCGAGTTCGAATTCACCTCTTCTTCCCATAACTATAGATTGAAATGCAGAACATAAACTTTGTTGGCAACATTTAACGACATGCTACTGCAGGAAAATCTTCTGCCTAGTCATTCCTGAATCAAAGGTGACATGATCGCCTACGCGCGTATAACATATGGTGCTTAATGGAGTGACTAATTGTTATTCTAACGATCTAACGACATACCAAATGTTATAATATCTGGCAGTTTTAATTAAACATTCCCGGTCTGAGATAAACATGGTTTGTTCCAGTAAACAACCCAAGACCAGAGATACAAATAAATTCAGAAATCATGAAACTCAGAAATCAGTTCAGAACTCATGGAAATGTTTTTTAACAAACGATGGAAAACATCACGAAGAATTCCGATGACGCATTAAAATAGCGAAACATGTCATCAAATAATTAAGAAAAAAGAAAATTTCATTAAATGTAAAATTAAATGTGTTGAACTGCAGTGAGATATCAATCTTCTTATATGTATGGATTAAATAGTAGGTCTTGTATTTGTAAAATCATTGTTATTCTAAAAATCTCTAATGAAATTTTCACTAACAAAAAAGATTACATGGCCCAGTGAATATAGACTTAATTTCAATGAATCGACCCAAGGGGTTGTGAGGCTACAAGAATGGTGAAAAATCGACCCAAAGGGTGGTGCGGCTACAACAGTGGTGAAAAATCGACCCAAAGGATGGTGAGGCTACAACAGTGGTGAAAAATCGACCCAAAGGGTGATGAGGCTACAACAGTGGTGAAAAATTGACCCAAAGGGTGGTGAGGCTACAACAGTGGGGAAAAATTGACCCAAAGGGTGGTGAGGCTACAACAGTGGGGAAAAATTGACCCAAAGGGTGGTGAGGCTACAACAGTGGGGAAAAATCGACCCAAAGGGTGGTGAGGCTACAACAGTGGGGAAAAATTGACCCGAAGGGTGGTGAGGCTACAACAGTGGGGAAAAATTGACCCAAAGGGTGGTGAGGCTACAACAGTGGGGAAAAATCGACCCAAAGGGTGTTGAGGCTACAACAGTGGGGAAAAATTGACCCAAAGGGTGGTGAGGCTACAACAGTGGGGAAAAATTGACCCGAAGGGTGGTGAGGCTAAAAGAGTGGGGAAAAATTGACCCAAAGGGTGGTGAGGCTACAACAGTGGGGAAAAATCGACCCAAAGGGTGTTGAGGCTACAACAGTGGGGAAAAATCGACCCAAAGGGTGGTGAGGCTAAAACAGTGGGGAAAAATTGACCCAAAGGGTGGTGAGGCTACAACAGTGGGGAAAAATTGACCCAAAGGGTGGTGAGGCTACAACAGTGGGGAAAAATCGACCCAAAGGGTGGTGAGGCTACAACAGTGGGGAAAAATTGACCCAAAGGGTGGTGAGGCTATAACAGTGGGGAAAAATTGACCCAAAGGGTGTTGAGGCTACAACAGTGGGGAAAAATTGACCCAAAGGGTGGTGAGGCTACAACAGTGGGGAAAAATTGACCCAAAGGGTGGTGAGGCTACAACAGTGGGGAAAAATCGACCCAAAGGGTGTTGAGGCTACAACAGTGGGGAAAAATTGACCCAAAGGGTAGTGAGGATACAACAGTGGGGAAAAATTGACCCGAAGGGTGGTGAGGCTACAACAGTGGGGAAAAATCGACCCAAAGGGTGGTGAGGCTACAACAGTGGGGAAAAATTGACCCAAAGAGTGGTGAGGCTACAACAGTGGGGAAAAATCGACCCAAAGGGTGGTGAGGCTACAACAGTGGGGAAAAATTGACTCAAAGGGTTGTGAGGCTGCAACAGTGGGGAAAAATCGACCCGAAGGGTGGTGAGGCTACAACAGTGGGGAAAAATCGACCCAAAGGGTGATGAGGCTACAACAGTGGTGAAAAATCGACCCAAAGGGTGGTGAGGCTACAACAGTGGTGAAAAATCGACCCAAAAGGTAATGAGGCTAGAACAGTGGGGAAAAATCGACCCAAAGGGTGGTGAGGCTACAACAGTGGGGAAAAATTGACCCAAAGGGTGGTGAGGCTACAACAGTGGGGAAAAATTGACCCAAAGGGTGGTGAGGCTACAACAGTGGTGAAAAATCGACCCAAAGGGTGTTGAGGCTACAACAGTGGGGAAAAATTGACCCAAAGGGTGGTGAGGCTACAACAGTGGGGAAAAATCGACCCAAAGGGTGGTGAGGCTACAACAGTGGTGAAAAATCGACCCAAAGGGTGGTGAGGCTGCAACAGTGGGGAAAAAACGACCCAAAGGGTGGTGAGGCTAAAACAGTGGTGAAAAATCGACCCAAAGGGTTGTGAGGCTGCAACAGTGGTGAAAAATAACTTAATAATTTAAGTTAAAGGGAGATAACTACATTTCAAATAGAATGAGAATGATAGCACCTGACGAAGGCCGGAGCGTACAAAGGCCGAATAGCAGTGAATATTTACAGTTGATTTCTTAAGTTTTATTAATCCTTTGTGGTTATTTAAGATTTTAAACATATTTTGAACTAGAAGAATAATTCTTTTCTTTGTTATTTGCCTATACTTCTGAGATGAGGCAGTATTTACATTGTTTACATTATTCAGATCATTGACCTCACTTTATTGCCTTGTTTACGACGTTTCGGTGTTTGTACGCTCCGGCCTTATTCAGGTGCTATCATTCTCATTCTATGTGCAATGCTACTTCATGCAGCCATGTAGTTATCTCCCTTTAACTTAAATCATTAAGTTATTTTTCACCACTGTTGTAGCCTGGTATTAAACTCACAACCCCTTGGGTCGATTAATTGAAATGAAGTTTATATTCACTGGGCCATGTAACCTTTTTTGTTAGTGAAAATTTCATTAGATATTTTTAGAATAACAATGATTTTACAAATACAAGACCTACTGTTTAATCCATACTTTGTGAAGGAGAGGTATTTATACGTATTTACGTTTTATATTTATTTGAACATAAGTCCGTATAGAAAACTCAACTGCAATTCGAATTTTCTACACAAATGAAAAAGAGGCTTGAAGCGACGGTGATGTATTTCTACAGAGGAAAGAGGAGAATATCATGGACAAAGTTGTAGTTAAAGAGTAAATTTCTCTTTGGTTTCGGTTACACCGCTCGCTTCACTGGTGGGCTTGAAGCTTCCAGACAAAAATAAACAGAGTCTTAACTCATTGCTCTCTCCCAGCTGCGCACGTCACCACGGTCCCAACAACACTGGCAGCCGTTGTCTCGGACCCTTTTTATGGACAAAAGCCATTGCAGACGCACCAATCATCGCCGTCGGATCGTTCTCACTCAGCATAAAATGACATGTCGAAGAATATTCCTTTCTTTGACCAAACTTGCGAGGACACAGCTGATGAGACGACGAACTGTCTGGCGTGGGTTTACGCACGCATTCATCACAACACAGCAGCCCGACAAGCAAAACACCTTGGACGTTTTGGCTCCGGTAAGTGTGAATGCTTATCGTGAATATTTATCGTTTTATTTGAGCAAGAAAAAAACTTAAAGCGAAATCCAAAAATATGAAAACATTCTTAGAATTTAGAAAATGTTGGAATTTTCCCTGGCGCATAATGAAGAATTGGGATTGGATCATTTGACTTTTCCAGGATTCAATGAAGATAACAGGTACAGAGATCATACCATGTAAAGTAACATTTAACATTTCTCGGACACATAATCAGAGAGGGTTTGGAAAATTGACACTCACAAGACATGTTGTGGGCAAAATAAACAGAAGAAATCTATAAACTCACTATGTGAGTTCTTACATAGGCCCCTCTGCTGATGATAACGTCTTAATAGGAAATCTGCCAACGTTGACAAAGTAAATCTGACTGTTGCTCTTGAAAAGGACCTCCAATCAGTGATTGACTGGAGTGGCAAAGATCTGCAACGTAATATATCTTGTGCAAGTATCTCGAATTCAATCACTTTCTCACCGACGTGATGTAGCTTCCCTCTGTCTTTTCTACAAATATTTTTAGGGCAACTGTTTTTAATCTTTATCAATGATCTCCCTGATGTAATCAGTTCCAAAGTAGGCATTTATACAGATGACACCACCATTTCCCGTCTCAATAGGAAATCTGCCAAGGCTAACAAAGTAAATCTGACTGTTGCTCTTGAAAAGGACCTCCAATCAGTGGTTAACTGGGGCAGGAAATGGCCTGTAAATTTTAATCTATAAACTCACTACATCATCAGTTTCAAAGTAAGCATCTATGCAGATGATTCCGCCATTTATTCCCGTCCTAATAGGAAATCTACCAAGGCTAAAACAGTAAACCTGGCTGCTGCTCTTGAAACGGACCTCCAGTCAGTGGTTAATTGGGGCAAGAAATGGCTTGTAAATTTTAATGTCTCTAAAACAAAACTGCTCTCCTTTAACCACCAAAGAAAAACCTTTCTGACTGACTTGATAATGACACACTACGGTTCCTTGGCCTCACTCTTTCAACTGATCTGAAGTAAACGAATATATCGGATCAATACCTGCCTCTACTGCTAGGAAGGTTGGTCTCTGTGTCGAACTAGAACGTTTTTATCATCAGAATCCATATGTCTTCCATTCGTCCGTGCATTGAATACTGTTGATATATCTGCTCGATAGCTTGGCATCTCGACTTCAGTCACTTTCTCACCGCCGTAATGTGGCTTCCCTTTTTCTTTTCTAGAAATATTTTTATGGCAACAGCTCTGAAAAGCTTTTTACCTTTTTGTTTTGGCCGCGTGACTGTAAGCGTGCTACTGGATTAGCCTCTAAATTCTCCCCTTTTACCATTGAAACAGTTAAATATAACCCCCCCCCTTCTACTCTAACAGTGTTTTTTTTTCTGGCAACGTCTATCTTCTTGAGTCTAGATTATCTTTTATCCTTTCTTCAATATCCACTGTACCCAATCTTACTGCATTGTTTCCGTCTGTCCCTCTTAATTACACTCTGTGAGTATTAAAGTCTCCAAACCCTCTTTCCTCATTATGTGACTCTGTAGTTTCAACGGTTTCTTTCTGATGTTAAGTATATTTTCTTTTTTATTCTATTTATTATTTTTCTGGGTATACGTTGTGGTGCAGTGGATATCGACTTGGAACGACAAATCAGGGAGACTAGTTCGAAATTCAGCTGATTTCCTTGCATTCACTTGCGCACAAATACCCTTGGGAAAGGTATTAATCCGTCTCTCCCTTCCAGTTATTGGTTAAATAATAGGATAGATTGGGTCCTTTAGCCTTGGTCGGCAACCAGTCTGCCGTAGAAAGCAATGGCAAAGTACTGCGGGATAATCTTCTGTCCAGCCAGTCATATTTCTTTCGAAAATGTGTGTCATTTGGCAAGATTCGAACCTGCGACTCCGATCCACATAGGGGAAGCCAGCAACTGATCTGGCGCGTCTTAAACCTCTCGTAATGTAAAATGTAATGTGTGTTCATTTTTGTAACATGTTTACATCTGTTGACATTAACGATACACTTCAGAGACGTGATGGTTATTACGATGAATTCAAAAATTGTGTTATAGGCTAAATTTGACTTCGTTTAGACTGGTCGTCATTCGTGATTGAGAGGTCTAAGACGCGCCAGCTCACACGGTCGCTTCCCCTATGTGTATAGGAGTCGCAGGTTCGAATAACTCACATTTTTGTAACAAAGATTTATCGTAAATAATCAGGCCGGTAGATATAAATATATAATACTGTTTGATTATAAACAAAATATCTACTTAAATACGAGTATCGACAAAAAATAATGTTCAAACAATTCATTTCAAATTGTCGGTTGTTTATAACCAAGTTTCGTTAATCTTCGTTAATTTCCGTAACATGATGATTATCGTAAATAATCAGGCCGGTAGATATAAATATATAATACTGTTTGATTATAAACAGAATATCTACTTAAATACGAGTATCGATCAGAAATAATGTTCAAACAAATCATTTCAAATTGTCGGTTGTTTATAACCAAGTTTCGTTAATCTTCGTTAATTTCCGTAACATGATGATTATCGTAAATAATCAGGCCGGTATAAATAAATATATAATACTGTTTAATTATAAACAGAATATCTACTTAAATACGAGTATCGATCAGAAATAATGTTCAAATAAATCATTTCAAATTGTCGGTTGTTTCTAACCAAGTTTCGTTAAAATTCGTTAATTTCCGTAACAAGTTTACATTTGTTGACATTACGATACATTTCAGAGCAGAGATGTTTATTATGATGAATTCGAAAATTATGTTACAGGCTTAATTTGAGTTCGTTTAGACTGATTGTCATTCGTGGTCAATTGGTCTAAGTCGCGCCAGATTTCCGTATCCACATAGGGGAAGCCACCAATATCAATTGTGTTATAGGCTTAATTTGACTTCGTTTAGACTGACGAATGACACACATTTTAGTAAATAAATATATAATATGGTTTGATTATAAACAGAATATCTACTTAAATATAAGTATCGATAAAAAATAATTTTCAATCAAGTCATTTCAAAAACTAAGAAATAAATTAATTCAATATAATCTCCAATATCTTCAACCACAGCCTCCAGGCAACTTCAGAATCTCCTGCAACTCTTTTGGACGATCTCCTTGTATAAACTGGTGAATGATACCATAATCTACGTCTTTAGTGCATCTTTAGTGTTACAAGGAGCTTTGTTAGTCTCTTGCTCAACCGCGACCCACACATAGATTAAGTGACCAGCTATAAAGCGGCACTTATAAGGGGGTGATGCGGTTGCAGACATTGCTTGGCAACTATGTCTGTTTCTTTTTTTCAGCACTACCTTGTCAAGGCGGTTCTGGGTATGACGGTAAACTGCAGCCGGCAGCAAGGCCTCTGATTGGGAGGTTGTGAGAGGGGTGGAACCACCTCTTAATTGCTGTTTTTCCAAAGTTCACCCTGACCTGGAGTGGTAGCACCTGTTAGGGTCCCAGCTATGGGTAAAAAATTAACCCCCAAACCATGGTCAAAATGCTATGAAAGTATTTACCAACAAAACATTTTGGATGAAAAGTATTACCAACAAAACTTTTTCAATGAAAAATATTACCAACAAAACGTTTTTGAAGGAAAAAATGTTACCAACAAAAATACATGAAGGAAAAGAATATTACTAGCAATACATCTGAGTCTCAACGAAGCCCATTTTACAGATAAAGTATATTTTATTTATACAAACTTATTGTAAAAATATTATTGGCATTAAATAACCCATTGAGGTTGTTATGCCATAACACAAAAACAAACAAACCCCATCAAGGCACTTGATGTAAGTTTCCCGTGTTTCATCTGAGGCCCTGAAATAGAGATCACTGCAAACAACTTCGTAATCACCATTAGATTCGTCCAACTCTTTCCCAATCCTCTGAACTGTCCTTAGGTTGCCACCCAAACACTCTGAAAAGTTCGTTTTGGAGTTTCCGGCGTGAATGCAAAGCAGTACAGCATGGCGTATCTAAATGGTTGACGGAGTGAATTTCGTCATACTGCTCTTTTTCTTACAAATTCTGCCCAACTGCCCCCACCAAAAAACAAACAAACAAACAACATTCATGCGCGAAATTAAAGATATAAAATGGTGAAAAATTGCATCTCGTATATCTAAACTTATGTATAAATGGAAATTTGTCTGCGTGTCAGTCCGTTACCAATAGACTCCGAAACGGCTGAACCTATTTTCTTGAAAATTTACACAGTTTTACTAGAAGCGTCTGTGAGTGTTCTTAGCTAGGTTTTGTGTCGAGGTACCCCCAATAGATATCGAAAATCGATAATCGAAAAAATCGGGTTATAGAAGGAGTGGGCCGATTTTAATCAAATTTGATACACTCATAGACAAAGATATAAGAAACGATATTCAAATTTTTTAAGGTTGTAGTTCTTACAGTAGTGCAGAAAATCGATAATATATATACAAGGCAAGATGTTTGTGTGTGTGTGTGTGTTTATCTGCCTGTATGCCTGGATTTTTTTCAGCCCTTTTATTTTAGTTTTTGCTTCAGGTTTTTGGCTCTAAGTAGGTATAATTGTTGTTCTTAGTCTCAACCATGATACCATTTACTCAGAGGACTTATTTAGCCTTCAAAATTCAGTTTACGACGAAAAAGCCTATTTGATATCGATCCCAGGAAATAAAAATTTGACTTACATCCATTCATTTTTCTTTCAGTCTACGGTTTCGCTTTAACTGTAAACAACTATTGCTTTTTAGACTTTCGTGCCAACGTCCAAAGAGTCTGAGCTCCAGGACCATGGATTAGTTTTGAAGCTTTCATTACACTCGAGCTACGCTGGGCTATACTGCTAGTCTTGTATAAGTAATATATATATATATATATATATATATATATATATATATATATAAGTATACTCAGTCATGATCTGAGGACAAAGTGGTTAAATAAAAAGAAGACAAGAGGAAAACTGTATTTAACTCGCCGACGCGTTTCGTCCTGTGATGTACTTTATCAAGACAAAAAGACGAAATGAGCTTTATTCTAAATTGCGTATCTATAAACAAACAGTGTTGGCAACTTTAAAAACGCTGACAAATCATTCAAAAAGATTAACAAAATATTTTAGTTTTAAAACTCCTTCATGTGTAGTGCAATGTCACAAGATGTTAAAAAGAATGAAATTCAACTGTTTTCCTTTGACTTTTTATTATGCATGTTAATTTGTTTCAGTATCTAAATTATTTATATACAGTTTTCCTTTTCTTATATATATATATATATATCCGCAGACAGATCTGTTTCACAGCTCATCAGTACGGTTAGACATCCGATTGCCTTTTTACCCAGGATTGAAATCCGACCGAATTGGCGTCAGTCTATCTCTGAGCTATGGGCGTTCGGTAGAAGAAGGCAGTGTTTTTAGCGTGTATATTATCCTCATACACGCCCAATAGCCAGAGTGCTCTAATTCATTACTGAATGAGCGATGCGTATATGCTAGAGTAGCTACTGTTTTTCAAAGCCTACCATTCTTCCAGAGTGCTCAGTCAGGGTGTCTTTATATATATATATATATATATATATATATATTAAATCAGCAATCCATTTTCTAAGCCTACTTGCCAAGTTTTATTAATGCATCTGAAAAGATGAAATGAATCCATTCCTGAACCCCAAAGTAATTCCTGCTACAGAGGGCATTTTATCGACAAGCCGACACAGCATAAAATGCGATAATTTCCTTCTGTTACGCATTACGTTACCTTCACGACAGCCGTTGACGCAGCCAATGCAAACAATATTTTATTTTTTGTATCTGTGTAGCACAAAACAAATAGATTTCTCTCTCATGCAGCAGCCAGCACATAATATACGACTATGAGTGGTGTCGCTCGACTGAATATCGTTTTCACCCGAAGGCGTTAACTTTACGCCGTCATAATCAGATAAACCTGTATCTATCTGTCATCAGACCTTCGTCAAAGATAAACAGTACCTCCTGCCTGCATATTTCCTGTCGCCACCAATTTACAGATTTCAACGTACATGACTAATAAATCAGTTGATGGCCGTTACATTTACATTGCTTGTATTTTCTCATATGAGGTTGGAAAGAAACTCCTATCGTATCTGAAGATGAAAAACAATTGGATTTGTTGACTAATTTGTTTTTTATTGCTTATCAACCTATTGTTGGTTACTTAAAGCCAGAAAATATTTTAGGATTGTAATTTTTTTTTAATATTAGTGACTTTAATGATACATTATTGACTGTAGTAAGTTAATATGAGCAGTATGTAAAAGTTTCTAGTCTGATCAGGTATTCACAAGTGATTTCGCATCAAGGTACTAACCTAATTTGATGTTGCTTAACATCAGTATTCGTTGGAGAACAGCTGTTTCAGCATGATATAGCCGGAAGCCTTTCAAATTAAAAACTCTTATGTTTAATCATTTAGTGAAACTTCCAGAAAGTGAATGACGCCAATAAATTCCCAGCACCCTACACATACAATGTGCGTTGTGGCGCAGTAGATATCGGCTCAGAACGAAAAATCAGGAAGCCGAGTTCGAGTTCCAGTTGAATACCTTGCATTCACTTACGCAAAGATACCCTTGGGAAAGGTACTAATCCGTCTTTTCCCTCCAGTTTTGGGTTAGCTAACTTGACAGATTCGGTTCTATGGCCTTGGCTGGCAACCAGTCTACCGCAGAATGGCAACCTACTACGGGATAATCTTCTGCCCAGTCAGTCATGTCTCTTTCGAGACACAATTACCCAACAAGAGAGAAACGATCTCCCAATTTATGCCTAGTAGAAGCCTTAATCATTTTTCCAACTATTATATTCAGTCAGTCAGTTAAGTGCCATACGTGATACACGCTTGGGTGATCATGTCTCTAAAGAAACATGACTGACTGGACAGCATATTATCCCTCAGTAGATTGTCATTACTTTCTGCGGTGGACTGATTGCTATAGAACCCAAGGCTATAGAACCCAATCTGTCCTGTTATTTGACTCATAGCTAAAGGGAGACAAGATGTATTATATTATTAAGTAGCAATTAGTGGTGGAACAGTTTATTACTTCATAACAATAAAAAACCTATCCCCCACTTTATACCCAGAAAAAGGTTTAACTGTTTCCAAATATTATGCTCAGTCAGTAAGTTAAGTGCCATACGTGATACACGCTTAGCCGATCTAAAGAGAAATGACTGATTGCCAGCCAAGGCTATAGAACCCAATCTGTCCTATTATTTAATCCATAACTGAAGGGAAGAGACGGGTTAATACCTGTTCCAATGTAATTTGTGCGCAAGTGAATGCAAAGAATTTAACAGAAATTCGAACTTTGATCCTCGATTGTTCGTTCCGAGCCGATATCCACTGCACCACAACGCATATCCATCTTATCAAGAGCACTATTACCAATCAATAAAACTTGCGATCTTAATTTGTAGCTTCAAAATTCTTTGATTTCTTATCCGTCAACAGTATAATATAAACAGGTACAACTTCTTCTACTGTTTAGCAACGAATACCTCAACTGGTTTTAGTCTCAAGAAAGCGGGTTAGATTAGATATGGCCTTGATTGGCATCCGGTCTAGCACAGAGAGAACTGGCAACCTACTGCAGAAAAATATCCAAGCGCTCTTTTCCATCATGCCTTAAGTCAGCATGGAAGCGTAAGCTCACAAAATTAACCGATTAAGAAACAAGACAATTTCGCTAGAAACAAAGAAGAGAGTACTGGATTGTTATGTGATGTCGGTTCTTTAATATGGCAGTGAAAATTGGAAAATATCTTTGAAGATGAAGGAAAAAATTGAAGCAACTGAAATGTGGTTCTACAGAAGGATGCTGCACATATCATGGATCGAGCATGTGAGCAATGATGACGTTTTGAAAAGGATGGAAACGAAAAGGAAATTAATATTGAGCATAAGGAAGAGACAGCTACAGTTACTGGGACATGCAATGAGGAAGGATGGCTTGAAAAACATGATACTAACAGGCCGGATAGAGGGAAAAAGAAACAGGGTAAAGCAGCGGATCACATATTTGAAGGACGTGATCAAGTGGGTGACGGAACGAGGGTTGCGTGGTGTAACAGAAGAAAGCGTGCTAAGAGCCACAAGGGATAGGAAGATGTGGAGAGCCATGATCGCCTACGTCCTGAAAGGACAGGGCACATAAAAGAAGGTTTAGTAAGAAATATGTCACTGAAAGTAATGTTCATCGCTAGTCACTATCTTTTCACATCCTTCAGTCAATATATGAATCGCATGTCTGAAAAACGACTCTTCTTTTCTGGCTAACCACGACTGAGCCTATTTTTAACAACGAACTGGATTTTTATAAACCAATAGTCGTACGAGATATTTGATCTAATTATTGAAATATCGAATTCTAATTTTAGCATTAATAGTTCATTGCAGCATACTAACTGTTATGGTGGCGTATCTACATAAGAATGGACTCATCCTCCGTCAATAAATACTAACCTGAGAGACTCCCGTAATTACAGTGTTCGCATTTTGTTGTATCCCGGGGGGTGGGGATAAACAGAGAAAAGAATAGTGTAAGGAATACTCTTAACACTGGGTATATATAAATAGAGATTTATTATACATTAGCACAATAAACCAAATACATGTTTACAACGTTTCGGCTGTTGTACGATTCGGCCTTCTTCAGGTGCTCGAAATTTCGAACCGAACCCTATATTACAATCACTGGGGTATCCTTCTCATTTCATGTGCGATGTCACTTCTGGTAAGTCGGTAGTTATCTCCCTTTCACTTAACTCTCTAAGTTATTTGTTCAAAATTGCTGTAGTCTTGTACTGAACTCACAACATTTTGGATCAAATCACTGGAACTAATCAACGTCTATATCCACGTGTCCTATATATATATATATATATATATATATATATATATATATATATGTTGTATCCCGGAGTGGGGATAAACAGAGAAAAGAATAGTGTAAGAAATACTCTTCACACTGGGTATATATAAATAGAGATTTATTATACATTAGTACAATAAACCAAATACATGTACACGAATAACACTTATGGAGGCGCTGTCTTTGAATAGGACGTATGCGTCCGTCGTGAGAAGAAAGCTTCCGTCACTCCCATGTAATGACGTAGACTTTAGTATAGTCAGTCGCTCGCTCGCTTTCCTCTACTACAGTTCGTTCCCGTCGCGGTCTTTTATGACCCGGGCTATACTCATTGCAGGGTAGGACCAGGATATTCCTCTACAACAATCTCTCTCCAGAACACATTTAAACTTCTATTTGCTGACTAATAAGACTTTTACTTGTCTATATGTTATGTTATTCTAATACACTGCATGAACCTACCTTCTTTATTTTCGTACCTGTAATGTGATCGATCCCGACTTGGCAGCTCAGATACAGTCACTTTCTCACCGGCGCAATACTTTCATGGTTTCTGCTCCGCTGAACTTAGCTACCTGGTGTTCCCTATATATGAATTTACTCGAGCCAAATGATTAACAACTATGTCCCACCCTTTAACTGTGAAACCAATAAAATGTAAAAGCAAATTCTACTCCATCAGCTTCTTTTCTCGCACTTCGCGCCTTTGGAATTCCCTTCCATTTACTTGCTTCCCTGACAGCTACAATCTCCAAGAATTTAAATGTAAAGTCAATAGTCATCTATCTCCCTAACCTGCATCCTCTCTCTCATGCTCCTTTCTCCGTCCACTCCAATCTCATTAGTATTCTCATCCTTCTCTTACCCACTTCCTGACACCCCCTACAACCTGTCACTCTTTCTCATAACTTTCCTCCTATGTAACTTGGCGGGGAAGATGAACAAAGTTACATGGAAGGATAATATACAGTGGACTGGCATAAATAAAGCATATATATATATATATATATAATCGTTTATAGGACCAGGATATTCCTCTACAACAATCTCTCTCCAGAACACATTTAAACTTCTATTTGCTGACTACTAACACTTTTACTTGTCTATATGTTATGTTATTCTAATACACTGTTTGAACCCACCTTCTTTATTTTCGTACTCAGATACAGTCACTTTCTCACCGGCGCAATGTAGCTTCCCTGTGTCTCTTCTACAAATACTTTAACGGTTTCTGCTCCGCTGAACTTAGCTTCCTGGTGCCCCCTATATACGAATTTACTCGAGCCACAAGATTAACAACTATGTCCCACCCTTTTACTGTGAAACCATTAAAATGTAAACGCAAATTCTACTCCATCAGCTTCTTTTCTCGCACTTCCCGCCTGTGGAATTTCCTTCCGCTTAATTACTTTCCCGACAGCTACAATCTTCAAGAATTCAAATGTAAAGTCTATCGTCATCTCCTATCTCAATAACTTGCACCCTCTCTCTCATGCTCTTTCTTTGTCCACCCCACTCTCATCAGTATTCTCATCCTTCTACTACCCTCTTTCTGACACCTCCTGTAACCTCTCACTCTTTCTCATAACTTACCTCTTATGAAACCCCATGTGCACCTGTGGCAGTAAAATGCCTTGCTCGCGGCGATATGATTATGAAAACAAAATCTTCATTAAAATGAAAGTGCTGCCCAGCCAGGCCATGAGCCTTTGATCAGAACCAGCGATAATCGGGTGCGACAATGTCTGATAAATATGGTGGGTGAGATACAACTGCTCATTTAAGTTTTTTACCCGTTTTGCAACATATGGTCTCGTGTTGTCATGTTATAAAATCCCTTTGTCGTGTCTCTTCTCGTATAGCGGCCGTTTTTTTCTTCAATGCTCGGCTGAAACGCATCAGTTGTAGTCGATAGAGATCTTCAATGACTATTTCGGTTGATTTGAGCTGCTCATAATATACTACATCCATTTGATCCGACCAAATGCTGAGCAGAAGCTTCGAACCATGTACATTCGGCTTTGCCGCCGTTGTTGATGCATAGCCGTCCTTACCCAACAGTGTATCCATTTATCATCAATTCATCACATGATACGACACGGATAGTGTTGAATCAAAATGGCTACTTTTGTAGTGATATTATAACATATTTATGTTATAAATTCTGAATAAATAAATAAATAAATATATATATATATATATATATATATATATATATATATATATATATATATATACTAGCAGTATAGCCCGGAGTTGCTCGGGTGTAATGAAAGGTTTAAAACTAATCCATGGTCCTGGAGCTCAGACTCTTTGGACGTTGGCATGAAAGATTAAAAAGCAATAGTTGTTTCCAGTTAAAGCGAAACCGTAGACTGAAAGAAAAATGAATGGATGTAAGTCAAATTTTGATTTCCTGCTGTCGATATCAAATAAGTTTTTTTGTCGTAAACTGAATTTTGAAGGCTAAATAAGTCCTCTGAGTAAATGGTATCATAGCGGAGACTAAGAACTACAATTATACCTACTTAGAGCCAAACTCGAAGCAAAAACTAAAATAAAAGGGCTGAAAAGAATACGGACATACAGGCAGATAAACATACAGACACACACACACACACACACATACACACACACACAAACGTCTTGCCTTATATATATATATATATATATATATATATATATATATATATATATGTTATCGATTTTCTGCAGTATAGTAAGAACTGCAACCTTGAAACTTCTGAATATTGTTTCTTATGTCTTTGTCTATGAGTGTATCAAATTTGATTAAAATCGGACCACTCCTTAGATAACCAGATTTTTTCGATTATCGATTTTTTATATTTATCGGGGGTACCTCGACACAAAACCTAGCTAAGAACACTCGCAGACGTTTATATTACAACTGTGTAAATTTTCAAGAAAATTGGTTCAGCCATTTTGGAGTCTATAGGTAACGGACACACACACACATACACGCACACAGAGAAAGTTCTATTTATAAATAGGTTTAGATTTCTATAAGAGTGTATTATTATACTTTCATAGTGTTTTGGCCCCACTTTGGGGGTTAACTATTTGTGTCTAGCTAAGTCGCAAACGGATGCTACTACTGATAAAGGTGGACTTGAAAACAACAGCAATTAAGAGGTGGTTCCATGCTCCTCACAACCTCTCAATCAGAGGTCTTGCTGCTGGATGCAGTTCACCGTCATGCCCAGCACCGAAGGGCAATAGGAACTAGTGTCAGAGGATAATTAAGAGAAGGATGGGGAGAGAGTTGCGTGAGAATAGAGTGAAAAGGGTGAATAACAAGATACAGATAGCGTTGAGAAAAGATAAGGGAACTATGGGATTTAAGGTGTTAAAAGATGGCAATTGATGTTGCATTTAAAGTCTTGGAGAGGGCAGAGATAAACAACCGTGTGTCCAAGTTTCCTGTATTATCATTGATGTATGCGGTTACTTGCGTTGTGATAGGAAAGACGGCATTTTTTTCCTTTATTCTACTGTCCACCCTGCAGTTGCCGAGCAAGAATTAAACGCACTCCTTATTGATTCTTAACTGTCATGTTGAAGCAGCTGTTTAAGTGTAATTAGGGTCCTACTTGGTCATTCGAAGTAATTTCCAAAAATAGAAATTACTAGTGTATATCGTTCCAGATTCTTTGGATTTTGTTAGAACTTCATATATATATATAAAAAATGTATGTATATTAATCTAAAAATTATTGTAGTGGATAATCGTATTTTAAATAGATGTCCAAATTTTATTTTTTCTTTAAACAGTTCGTGTTTAGGCCATCAGCCAGCGTATTCGAGAAATCTGAAAAAAAGATAGTTGACTTTCTAAGCGCCGCTTAGATTTGGCACAAGGCCGAAAATTTGGGGGACCCATTGAGGATCGAACTCACTACTCAGCTGTGACTGGTTCTAGCAAGACAAGATTACTAACCATTACACCACACCAAGTTACCCAATAGGTAAAGAGATAAATAAAAAATAGACTTACAGAAAAGTGAAAAATAATAAGAAGAGAATGAAGAAGAAAGAGAAAAAGAGAGCAGAGTCGAAAAGGGGAGATAATTTAAATAGAAAAAGAACAATGGAAAAAGAGACAAGAAAACAGAGAAATAGTAAGAAAATTTCATAGAAAATAGAAAAAGATAAATGGAAAAAAAGCTAAAACAAAATAGTTTGGAAGGAAGAGAAAGAACGTATGCAACATGGCAAAAAAACTGGAAGTGTGAGCGAGTAGGTGTGTGTGTGTGTGTGTGTGTCTGTGTGTGTGTGTGTGTGTGTGTGTGTGTGTGTGTGTGTGTGTGTGTGTGTGTCTCCTAGAGAAAAGAAGTTAAAAAATTCAAGGAGAGAGGAGATATGGGATTCCTAGGTTAGACGATAGCGTAAAATGGTAAGAAACGGAGCGTATTTTGGATGGCGAATATAAATTAAGAAAAGAAGTGTAAATAAAGAGAGGGTTTCAACATGGTGTATAAATGGGGAAGCAGACAAAACGCTATCGTCACGGACTGATGTGATTAAATCTTATAAGTCTAAGATATTTTCTCTTCTATTTGATCAAATGTTATTTTCGAGAGCGACATTATGGCTTTGGATAAAACGTTGACCTCTCAGCATATGACGCCATTCACCTAAGTCACAAGAGGTTCCATCGGAGGCGAAACGCGACATGACATTCGGTTTGAAAAGCAGGAAATCCGATTTTTTATTCTGCCAATCACCATTTCTACAGAATTACATTCTGCGATATCAACAACGTATCATCGCGAAATGAATAACTTAAAAAGTTGTGTTCGTAGTCGTATTGACTGATAAAACGTTTTCTGCATATGCATATATATATGTGTGTGTGCGTGTGTGCGTGCGTGTGCTTGAGTGTGTGTATGTGTGTGTGTGTGTGCGTGTGCTTGAGTGTGTGTATGTGTGTGCGTGCGTGTGCTTGAGTGTGTGTATGTGTGTGCGTGCGTGTGCTTGAGTGTGTGTATGTGTGTGCGTGCGTGTGCTTGAGTGTGTGCATGAATATAAACAAAAGTAAAGTATTCATAACCAACGGCTAACATTCTCTTTAGACTTTATCATATATATATATATATATATATATATATATATACAGCTTTTGAGATTTGAAAAAGAAATCACTCGAACGGCGGTCGAGAGCGAGGGAAAATTTAGTCGCCCCAAAACCATTTTACATGATCGACTCTATTTTCTTAATAGTCGCCTTACGTAAACATAGCGTGAATCGCTGACGGAAAACAAAAAATGAAATTTCAATTAAAATGTCAAACGTGTTAGAAAGGAATTCATTTTTTTAAATAATACCAACAATATTTAACCTTTCCTCTTAATAATAGCATGAACATTTTGATGATAAAACTTTGTTTTTATTAAGTTTTGACATCATGATATGCTGTTTTTCTTTTTATTTTTTTATTTATTTATTTATTTTTTTTTGCAGTTGAGTGGAGGTACCTAATTTCGTAGTTTTTTTCTTCTCTTTGACTACAACCTCCATCTCATAGATGATAAAAAATAACAAATCTGATTTTCTCAACGATTTTCTATTAAAAAATAACTTACTTGTATAATTTGTTTTTTGGTGCGTGATTGAAAGAAATATGCGAATTTATTTTTGTTTCTTTCAAATGTTCGTTTTTACTTTTCGTAAGCGGATAGAAAATATAGATGTTGAGTCAAGGACAATATTTTTTCCAAATGAGTTTCTAAAAATCTGTGAGCGTCTTTAATCTGGGGTACAGAGACATTTTGGCTTCACTCTGAAAGTGTTAATTAAACGAATGTTTACGATGACCGGGACGATAAAAGCGAGACCAAAGAGTTCAGTAATGTCATTGTCGGCTATTCTAAGTAACTTGTGAATTTTCAGTGGCATACTTTTGGGTTGTATATTTGTGGCTATGTTCTACTACCGTAGGGATGTGTTTGATGATGCTGGATGGATGGATAGATCTTGTGTTTACGTACTTTAAAGTTGGGTTTGTTTTCATATATGGACAGACACTGCCAAATTATAGATTAAATTCTACATCTAAATAGTGGACAACTTTCTAATTGTGAAGAGTTTAAAAACTATTTTTTTTATTTCTTATTTTGGCATTTTCTCTTTTGCTGTCCGGTGCTATCATTAATCCGTCATCTCTGTATAAACCGTTGCTGTCTATGTGGATTATCTCATTAGTTTTATTTAGAATGTATATTCTTAATGTAATTTCTGAAATATAGGCTCCGTCAAACGAGCCTTGGGGTACATCAAATGTGCCATTTTTATTTTTAATCCATGCTTCACCTTTGTGAAATCGTATGGATTTTCGACAATGTAGTATTATTATATTTCGATGATCTGATGGTCTATTTATGTACTCTTTAGCAAAATTTAACAGAATTGAATAAAATTTTTAATAGGAATTCAATCAAGTTATAGATATACTAGTAATTTAGAAAATTACATAAAAAACAAAAAAACAGAAACCTAAACAATAACATGCAACATAACATCACTAATAATAAAAGAAACTGTAGGGACAAAATTAAATATCCACTTAATGGACTTTGTAAAATAGAATGGGTTATGTACTAAAATCCTTTTAAAACCTGCCATTATTTGCAAATCTTATCTTTTAATAATAAGACTTAACGGATTAACACATCACTTTCTACTTATCTAATCTAAACTTATTTATAAATGGAACTGTGTGTGTGTGTGTGTGTGTGCGTGTGTGTGTGTGTGTCCGTTACCTATAGACTCCGAAACGGCTAAACCGATTTTCTTGAAAATTTACACAGTTGTACTATAAGCGTCTGCGAGTGTTCTTAGCCAGGTTTTGTGTCGAGGTACCTCTGATAAATATCGAAAATCGATAATCGAAAAAATCAGGGTTATAGAAAGAGTGGTTCGATTTTAATCAAATTTGATACTGATAGTATTTTTTAGATAATTTTTTATAAAAACTTTCAGTGGACTTTTTTCAGGATACATTTGGTGTAATTAAAAATAATTTATATTATTTTATTTATACATTCGGAATATAACTAGTAATAGAGTAATTGAGCTTCAGTTACAAATGTCTATGTCAATGATTACTCTTGCGCATTAAAAAAATAACATCACTTGTAGTGTTCAGTTACCAATCACGTAAAAGATATTTCAGAGTTCATATTTGTAGATGAAAACAAAGTGTGCATATCAATAATTACGTGTTTGTGTGCGCATGCGCACTTCATAACCAAAACAACTTAAAACAACTTAAAACACCATCCGTTTTATGTACATGGATACATTCCATCTATAGTTGCTCTGGTGATAGGATACACAAAATCGCACACGATTATTTCTCTCTGTCTCTCTCTCCTTGATAATCATTATACAGTCTCTCTTAGAAAAGGTCTTGATTATAGATTATCTAGTCATATTAGGAAAGAATTAATTATACGTTGGGTTATATTTCAGACGACGATGACAGAAGAAAGTTGCTTCGCTACGTTTATTCAGCAACTTTAGTTTAGTGAATTAGATCATTTGTAATTTTTCATGTAAACATAGAAAACATGGCTCAAGAAAACATTTACAAGTTCTGTTTTTTGAAGGCTAAATAAATCTGAGTAAATGGTATCATGGAATTATAAGAATTACAGTTATACCTACTTAGAACCAAACCCGAAGCAAAAACTAAAATAAAAGGGCTGAAAAAATACAGACATACAGGCCGATAAACACACACACACACACACATCTTACATTTTATATATATATATATATATATATATATATATATATTATCGATTTTCTGCACTATTGTACGAACTGCAACCTTGAAACCTTGAAACTTCTGAATATCGTTTCTTATGTCTATCAAATTTGTGTATCAAATTTGATTAAAATCGGACCAGTCCTTCTATAATCCGATTTTTTCGACTGTCGATTTTCGATATTTATCGTGGGTACCTCGACACAAAACCTAGCTAACACTCGCAGACGCTTATAGTACAACTGTGTAAATTTTCAGAAAATCGGTTTCCCCGTTTCGGTTTCTATAGGTAACGGACACATACACACACAAACACACACACAGACAAAGTTTCATTTATAAATAAGTTTATAAGTATATATATATATATATATAAGTATATATATATATAAGTTTATAAGTATATATATATATTATGTTTTAGAACATGTGCATAATTTATTCTATATATGTCCTCTTCTCTACAATCATATGGCTGTTTCAGTATTTGGACTTCATCGGAAGAATAAGAGTTTAGAATCATTCTCTGTTTATATTTGGTTCGTTGTTGTCGTGGGGGTTGGTTGGGGTTATTTGTAATTAAGTGAATGTGTCTCTCGTTTTGACCGTGAGGCTTTTGAAGAATCTGGTGTGCAAGTGTTGATTAATGGTATTATCTGTTGGAATGAGGGCGGCTTGTTGAGTGGTCATTTTTATGGTTAGCTATCGTTTAATTGATTTATGTCTGTTGTTAGCGGACTTAATTCATGTATTTACTTTGATCCTGTGTCTAGGTTTTCACTTTGGGGTTTCTTAGATAGACGTGAGAGGGGTGGAGTGTTTTTTCTTTCCAATTTTGATTTTTTCGGTATGGAATATTTTTTTGTAAATACATTTTTTTATTTTATATTCAAGTTTGGAGTATTATTTTATTTAGGCGAAGTTATTTCAAGAAATCTAAGCTTGTATTTTTTAGGAAGTAAATGCAAATTAGTGTTTTATCAGTTTTTTTGTATAAAGTTGTATGTTTAATCTTAATTTTAAGATTAGAGGGTCGGTTTTTTCTTTTAATTTTTTTATAGATTCTTTTTTCTATAAATTATCGTTTGGAATCTTATTTATTTCTTTTAATTTTTTATATTTTTTATTTATTTAGATATTTTTGTGGGCATTAGATTTTATTTTAAGGATTTACTACACCGATTTTTTCTATAGCATTTTTTATCTTTTATAATAAAAATATCTATTCAAATTTCCAGCATTTTTAGTGTGATTGTAGGGTTAGATCTTACGTGTGCTTACAGTTTATTTTTGTGTAGAATATAATTATTCTGAAGTAGTATATTTAATCTTGATTTTGAATATATGAATTTTGATTCTTTTTTGAGTTTGGGAGCCATTTGTTTAATTTTGATTTTTCTAGTACAGAATATTTTTGTATTTAAGTAAGGTTATTGCATTAAGTAAGGTTATTGGTGTAGGCTTTAGTGATAGACCTTCCTTTAAGGATTTATTGGATCGATTTTTTCTATAGCATTTTTTATCTTTTATAATGAGAATATCTAATCAAACTCTTAGTATTTTTAGCATGATTGTAGGGTTAGGTCCCTAATGTGCTTGCAGTTTACTGTGGTTTCGTGTCTCTGATTTAAGAGCTTGTTGCTATTTATATATTTAAGGATCTCTATTTTTTCTTGAAGGCAAAGAAAACATGGTTCTTTTATAGATCTTGCTGTTCTTGCTTTTTTGAGAATTTTCCATTTGACCTTAGGTGTTTTATTTTCGTTTTTTAATTTCCAAAAGTGTTTGGAGAGAGATGTCATGCTTTGTTTTTCTTTGTTATTGAAGGATGAGAGGTGATTGCAAAAGTTCTTTTTAATACGTTCATGGTATTCCCAATATATATTTTTTCATCATTAGGATTTTCTAAGGATGAAATCGAACACATATATATCAGAGATTTCGTCAGACATTTATTGGCCATGGGGCAATTGTTGCGGTTTCTACAGTTAAAGAGGTTGTTGTTATGGGACGGACTTGTATTAGTGTTGGATTTATTTTTGCTGTGTATTTTTAATATTTTAGTGTTATGCATTTTGATTATATTTTCTAGATTATTGGAACTATAACTTAATTTTATGGTATTTTTATTAAAGATTTTGCTCAGAGGGTTATTTTTGAGAAAGTGCTTCTCTACTAATTTAAGAAATTTATATCCCAGATTGAAATTAACTGATTGGTTGAATGGAGGGTTATACCGTATTATTTTCTTGCTTCTATTTTTGCTTTTTGGACTTTTGAATTTTCCCAAAAACTGATTTTTGATGATTTATACCCGCTTGCCTTAAGGATTCTATTATAAATTACCTTGTGCTTATCAAATATCTCTTTGTTGGATGAGTGTGTGTTAATGCGACGTTCAACTGATGATGGGATGTGCTTAATAATGGATGGTGGGTGATTAGAGTTGGGATTTATATATATTGGGTTAGCGTTGTTTTTCAAGTAAGGTTGGAAAGTGTTCGATACTAGGTCTAATGTTATGTGTAGAAAGTCTACTTGCTTGATATTGTGGTTAATTACTACGTTAAGGCCAAAGGATTTCAAGACTGTATGGATTAATTTTTTGGTTTTATCAACCTTACCTCCAGTAGATTTATCAATTATCATGAGTCATCAGAGGACATATATAGAAGAAATTATGTACATGTTCTAAAACATATTTTATAATAAATATTCACTGCTCTATACACCATATATCGAGCACTGTTTTAAATTAATGTTTTGGACGGAAAAATCTTTCTTTTTTCTCTCTTCATTCTATACTCACTCGGGTATACATATATATATATATATATATATATATATATATATATATATATATATATTCTAAACATATGCTGTTAAATATAAGAGATAATGAATTTCTATTATGTTTAATCATGAGCCGTTCTAAACATCGTATTTTGGCTTTAATCTCAGGTGAAAATAAAGACAAAAAATTTCCAGCATTCGGATAAGTTGTTTTTAAGTTGATTCTAAGCTTTCGGCTCACATGAGCCATCTTCAGAGAGGTTACAAGAACGATAACATAAAAAATCCACCATCAGTGACGATTTTATCTTGTGTTGACATAAAACTTTGCTAAGCAACAGTAACAGTTACAAAAAATAGCAAACGCAGTTCGTAAATTTGTAATGCAGTTCTATGACGTCACACCGCGTGAGAGCTCGAAATGATAACAGAACCCTATTTTATTAATTTTTTGGTTTTATCAACCTTGCCTCCAGTAGATTTATCAATTATTATCAGTCCGTCGTCCCAATACAATCCTATCCTGCTCGTTTCTATTTCCTTATGTGCAGTTAAGTTTTACAGTAAGAACACTCCGTTCGGATCCGTTGGCTTTATTATGAATTATAAATGCACCCCCTTATGTTTTAATTATTTGATTAAAACTTACTTTTAGACGAGCTCCATCTTTCTCCCCGTTTTTATAAGCTAAACTTTTGTTGTTCTCCTGTGTCCTGAATTTACAATTCATAATAAAGCCAACGTAAGCCTTTGAAAAGTGTTTGTTGAAAGGTTCGTCAGGTTGGGTGACGTCTATCTTGTTCAAAACAATTTGTTTTTTCTGTGGATACAAATCTTTGTTTATGTATATATATAAAGATGTTTTTGTGGGTATAAAACTTGATAATAGGTATGAAAGTGTAAATCTGAATCCTATTAGGTATGTTAAAAACGAAGCAACCGGTTTCGCTCCCGCTCTTCAGGCCTCATTGTGTGATTAACTTTGATTAAAATAAATCATGGAATGAAAAGAGTTTTTTTTATTTTTTTATAAGCGTTTCACCCCGAGCAAGGCATGTCACTGCCACTACTGCGCAGGGGGCTACGTAGAGTGGAGAAAGGATGATTAAATATAGGAAATGTCAGAGGGTGGGTGATAGGCGGGTAAGGATACCGCCGAGAATGAGGGTTGGGTAGATGAGTGTTCTGAGAATAATTGGGAGTTAGTGTGACAGGAGGTGTTTATTGACCCTACATTTAAACACCTGGAGATTGTAACTGTCGGGAAAGCAGACTTGTGGAAGGAGGTTCCACAGGCGGGAAGCGCGAGAAAAGAAGCTGTTGGAGTAGAATTTACGGTTACATCTTATTTGTTTAACTGTAAAAGGGTGGGACCTAGTTGCTAATCTAGTATCTCGTGTAAATTCGTGCTTAGGCGGCACCAGTGATATAAGCTCATCGGAGCAGTAGCCATGAAAGTACTTGTAGAAGAGGCACAGAGAGGAAGAAATATAATGTGAACGTGAAAAAAGTACTAGTGGCAAATGATAGCAAGACCCAACAAACATTCTCGCTGTTTAGAGAGAGGTTTGCGGGACCTGATATACAAATACTCTATCACTCTTAAATGAAATAAGGAGTGTGACCGAGACACAACCGGGAACTAGTCAATACTAAACTAAGCAATACATTTACACGAGATACTAGATTAGCAACTAGGTCCCACCCTTTTACAGTTAAACAAATAAGATGTAACCGTAAATTCTACTCCAACAGCTTCTTTTCTCGCGCTTCCCGCCTGTGGAACTCCCTTCCACAACTCTGCTTTGCCGACAGTTACAATCTCCAGGTGTTTAAATTTAGGGTCAATAAACACCTCCTATCACACTAACTCCCAACTATTCTCAGAACACTCTCATCTACCCAACCCTCATTCTCGATATCCTTACCCGCCTATCACCCACCCTCTGACATTTCCCATATTTAATCAGCCTTTCTCCACTCTACGTAGCCCCCTGCGTAGTAGTGGCAGTGACATGCCTTGCTCGGGGTGAAACGCTTATAAAAAAAAAACACTTTCTATCATTCAAAAGGTGTTTGCATATGGAGGAAGCATAGGTATTTGGAACAGGTTCATTAGAAGCCAAGGTAATGTTCCTGGTCTTATTTGAGACGTGCTGTTATATCCGGAGTCTCTATTTGTTGACCTTATAAAATTTGCCATCTCGTCGGTAGAATTTCGTTTCAATGACATTATGTATCGACAAATCGACGGTGTTGCGATGGGTTCGCCTTTGTGTCCATCCCGAGGAAATATTTTCGTTGGTTATTGCGAGACCTTGTTATTTTCTCGAAATGAACATCCATTAATATATTATGGTCATGTGGATGATACATTCTGTCAATTTAATAATGAGGACGAAGCTGAAACGCAGTTCGAAAATTTGCAATGCGGTTCTATGACGTCACACCGCGTGATAGCGTGAAATGTCAACAGAAACATGTATTCAAATGCAATGTAATGTGTTATTTCGACACAAAATAAATTCGTCGGTGATGGTGGATGTTATTGTGTTACCGTCTTAATAACCTCTGTGAAGATGGCTCATGTGAGCCGAAAGCTTAGAACCAAATTAATAAAAAATTTTCCAAATGTTAGAGAACTTCTGTCTTTAATTTTAACTGAAATTAAAGCCAAAATATGATGTTTAGAACGGCTCATGATTAAACATAAAAGACATTCATTGTCTCTTATGTTTAACAGTATATGTTTAGAAAATTACTTGCTGCCTCGATACACTATATATATATATATATATATATATATATATATATATATATATATATATTATTTGGAAATAAGTCATTCCAAACCTTTGCTATGTTAAGGCAATTTGCAATTTTTCCGTTTTTCAAACGCACGAACCTAACATGTATTTCTAGCTATGGTTACATCTGGACAAAATTTGATCTGCTTATGCTGATCTCCTGTGGATCTCTCATTCTCTCTGAGCTCCTGATCTGATCAGCTCTCCTCTTGCGAGGGGAAGTATATGTAGTTGTAGGAAGATTCAATCTGTTGCAATGGGTGATGCCACCATGATAGATAGATAGATAGATAGATAGATAGATAGATAGATAGATAGATAGATATCATAATTTTGTTATTAGATAGATAGATAGATAGATAGATAGATAGATAGATAGATAGATATAATTTTGCTATTAGATAGATAGATAGATAGATAGAAAGAGAGAGAGAGAGAGAGATTAAGAATGGATTGGTAATAAAATTAAATCCATTAAAATTTGCGTTATTAAAAATAAAGAAGCTAATTTTGATAATTTATTTGATAACTGATTTAATGATTTCCAAACATTTGCGATTTTTATCATTTCATTTTATCTGTCCTTGGTGGAAATCTCTTTCTCTTTCAAAACACTTGAAAAGCGAGTCATTGTTCATTAGCATTTATTTAATTAAATGGCATCATGGCGGGTTGGTTCATTTGCACCTAACAAACCGATCGGTCTTCTTGCAAAATAAAATGAAAAATCCGACATGAACTTTCAATAATTAATTGCATACACATGCGCCTCCTTTTCCTATGTCGATCTTTCAGAGCACGATTCTTGGATCAATGTCTTCCGGTGCAGTTAGCTCAACGGTTATCAAGTGCAATTCTGAAAACATAGAATCACATCGCCGAATCGGTCTGGATTTGAATTTACTTGTTTATATATTAATATACCCTACAGGTACACGGGCTAGAATGAAAGCAAAACACGTAATTTAATTATGTGACCAACCTAAACATCAGAATTAATGTTATCATTAAAATATACGAGAATGATCTGAAATATTTATAGGCTGCCTACGAAAGAGTGCGTTGTAGTGCAATGGATATCGACTCGGAACGATAAATCGGGAAGCCGAGTTGGAATTGCATTCACTTACACACAAATACCTTTGGGAAAGGTATTATTCCGTCTCTTCCTTCACGTTATAGGTAAAATAATAGGACAGATTGGGTTCTATAGCCTTGGCTGGCAACCAGTCTACAGCAGTAAGCAATGGCAACCTGCTGCTCGATAATCTTCTGCCCAGTCAGTCATGATTCGTTCGAAACTTGATCGCCTAAGCGTATATCACGTATGGCATTTAACTGACTGACTGAATATAATAGTTGGAAACATAACTAAAATTTCTACTGGGCATAAAGTGGGAATCGGTTTTCTATTGTTATGAAGTAATAAACTGGTCTCCGACTAATTACTACTTAATAATATAATATTTAATATAATAATTTCCCCTATAGATATGAGTCAAATAACAAGACACATTAGGTGTAGACCTCTATGCATCCTCGCCTTAGACTGTATTTATGGCTGACAACAGACAATCACATTATTGTTAGGGGGAACAAAGTTGTATGCATATTCAAGGCATGTTCATTACATCAGCTATTAAAATAGATAGATAGATAGATAGATAGATAGATAGATAGATAGATAGATAGATAGATAATATAGTTTGGCTGATAGATAGATAGATAGATAGATAGATAGATAGATAGATAGATAGATAGATAGATAATATAGTTTGGCTGATAGATAGATAGATAGATAGAGAGAGAGAGAGAGAGAGACAGAGACAGAGACAGAGACAGAGACAGATTAAGAACGGATTGGTAATAAAATTAAATCCATTAAAATTTGCGTTACGAAAAATAAAGAAGCTAATTTTGATAATTTATTTATGGCTGGCAACCAGTCTACCGCAGAAAGTAATGGCAACCTACTGCGGGAAAATCTTCTGCCTGGTCTTTCGAGACATAATTACCCAAAGCGTGTATCACGTCTGGCACTTAACTCACTGATGAAAGCGTGATGCTAGAACTGTGAAATCTTGCACGCGCTAACTATTCATATTAATAAGTAAATTGTTTCTTTGCAGGTACGTGGGTGGTCTGGAAAATTCATGGGTAGACTATGAAGAAGTGAGGATGCTAGAACTGTGAAAGCTTGCATGCATTACTTTAAGCTTTCATTAATAACTGCATTGTTTTTTTGTTTGTTTTGTTTTGTTTTTTCAGATAATCTTACAGGTAACTTTTTAATGAAAACTGTATTGGCATCGGTGATGCTCATCAAATTGGCCTTGTGCTAAACACAACCAAAGTCCTCACAATTTAAAATATCAGAAGGTTGAAAGTTGGATGTTGAAATGTTGGGGGATAAAATATTTCCTTTGTACATTTCAGTAAATTTTTTTAACAACAGATTAACAAAATTCTGAGAAGTTAAAACAACTTTTCACAGAGAAAATGCATGTAGTTAATTGTTCAAAGAGAAATGTAAGTATTTAAATGTTCCACAGAAATTCAGAGTTCATATTTGGTAGTAGCAGAATGCGTGTATGTAAAAAGATTGAAAAGGTTGATAAAAAGTCTGTGTTCTTTTCCTTCTTATGGCCGGAGAAAAATGAAAAGGAAAGTCAGTCAATAAAGGAAATTGTACTTATCGAAGTCAGTTGAAGTATCTTGTTGTTGTTGCTTTCTTTGACGGTATGTGGATGAAGACAGAAAAAATGGAAGGAGAAGTAGAACGATTGCGTGTCGACGAGACACGACCTCGGTATCTTGAAATTTCTTCATTACATTGTGTGAGGTCCTGCAGATTAATTCTCCCATCTCGGACTGATTTGATCAGGCAAGATACGAAAATCAGTAGTGAATTTTAGTCATGGGATCAGATCCGAACAGCATACCCATTTTCTAGGTGTGAAAAAAAATGTCGGGGTCATAGATCAATTTTCTATCCAATCAGAATGTAGAATTTTAACTTTCACACTGACTTGTGAAATTTGCCTCGGTCTGGGTTTTCCAAAATATTTTCAGTCGTTTTGATCCGATTTTGAGGGCGTGCAATGATGCTTTTTTCGTTTGAATTAAGTGTTAGGTTTCTTTATTCTTCTTTTGAATTTCTATTTGTTTTTCTTCAGTTGCTTTTTGAATTTCCATTTGTGTTTTCACTAATTTAATGTGTGCTTCTTCGAATTTATATTGTCTTTCTTCGTTTCTTTTTAAGATTTCTAGTCTTCCTTTCTGAAAGTCATCCATGTTTTGCTGCTTTGATTCTGTGAGGATTTCGCTTTTTGATTTTCCATTTGTGTTTTTACTAATTTAATGTGTGCTTCTTCGAATTTATATTGTCTTTCTTCGTTTCTTTTTAAGATTTCTAGTCTTCCTTTCTGAAAGTCATCCATGTTTTGCTGCTTTGATTCTGTGAGGATTTCGCTTTTTGATTTTCCATTTGTGTTTTCACTAATTTAATGTGTGCTTCTTCGAATTTATATTGTCTTTCTTCGCTTCTTTTTAAGATTTCTAGTCTTCCTTTCTGAAAGTCATCCATATATATATATATATAACGATTACAACTAAAGAGTTTTCGATTGTTTCGATATTTTTCCCCCTACATTAAATATGTATAGAATAGATAATGGTTGTCGCCAATCTTGTATATGTTAAGACTATATTGATCAGGGAAGAACCCTCTTGGTAATGTGTTCCGCAAATCAGTGGATTTTGTGAGGTGGCCCAAATGGAACCTCTTTCTTAACAAAACAATATGCGAGGAATATTCCATCACCTACAAAGCTGTGCAAACTTTAACCATTGAGCGGATACAATCCAGATTTGGCAGTATTAATTTATCTGACTCTTGTAAATATAGACCATAGCAGAGGGAGAGTCAGGTACTTTCTAACATAGCATAACAAGCGTACTAGTTTCCTAGCGTATTAATCGTGGATATATATATATATAAACTTATTTATAAATGGAAATTTGTCTCTCTCTGTGTGTCTGTGTGTCTGTGTATCCGTTACCTATAGACTCCGAAACTGCTGAACCAATTTTCTTGAAAATTTACACAGGTGTACTATAAGCGTCTGCGAGTGTTCTTAGCTAGGGTTTGTGTTGAGGTACCCGCGATAAATATCGAAAATCGATAATCGAAAAAATCGGGTTTTAGAAGGAGTGGTCCGATTTTAATCAAATTTGATACACTCATAGACAAAGACATAAGAAACGATATTCAGAAGTTCCAAGGTTGCAGTTCTTACAATAGTGCAGAAAATTTGATATCGATACCAGGAAACCAAAAGTTGATTTACATCCATTCACTTTTCTTTCAGTCTACGGTTTCGCTTTAAATGGAAATAACTATTGCTTTTTAGTCTTTAGTGACAACGTCCAAAGCGTCTGAGCTCCAGGAGCATGGATTAGTTTCAAATCTTTCATTACACCCGAGCAACACCGGGCTACATATATATATATGTGTATATATATATATATATATATATATATATATATATATATATATATGTATTGATACATCACATATAAAGTGTGATCTGATAGGAAGAAGAAAGTTATTTTTATATGCATATTATCGTTTCATCATAGAGTAACTCGAGACCGTTACTGGTGGGGAGGGTGTTACAATGAAAGAAAATGACAAAAAATGTACATGAGATATCAAATGAAGGGGCGGACCTGGTGGAGACCACCACCTTTAAATTTGTTGTTTTTTGTTGGGTTTTTTTTGGGTTTTTTTAAGTTTTTTTTTCAATGCAACCTTATCGATTACACCATTAGCTTTCCGACTGACAAAAAAAATTTGAAACAATTTCTAAATTTCCACAATTTTAGGGAGGGCTCAGTTTTTCATACAACGTTATAGTAAATCGATCCTCCATTTTGGTACCATTCGCCGGTACGACATTATCACCACCTGTAAATTGATTGATTATCAATTTTGTTTTACTTTTTTCAGTGCAATCTTATCGATTAAACCTTCAACTTTCCGACTGACAAGAAAATTTGTAAACATTTCAACATTTAAACAATTTTAGAAGTGGGGTTCAATTTTTCATACAACCTTATAGTAAATCAATCCTGTGCAATTAACTTTTTTGCTTGCACATATTCAACAACTGAATCCTTTGCGAAATTTTTGAATAAAGCCATTCTTAGAGTTTCCGAGAAAGATGCCATCGTAAGAACTGAAGAAAACTTGAAAAAGATAAAATCAAGTGCAACAATTCGTCCCAAAAATAAAGAAAAAAAGCGACCTCAACGCGAGTGGTTTCAAAATAGAGAATCGATTTACTATAACGTTGTATGAGAAAGTGAGCATCCGCTAAAATTGTTTAAATATTGAAATTCTTTCAAATTTCTTTTGATAATCGGAAACTTTATATAATAACCGAGAAGACTTTGCTGAAAAGAGTAAAAAAAATGAAAACAATAAATTTAAAGTGGGTGGTAATCTTCTTCAGGTCCGCCAATGAAGGATAAGAGAAAGATGGGAATAAAAGGAGATAGAAGATTACAATTGACATTGCATTTAAACTTTTGGATATTGTAGCTATCATTTATAGGAATTCTACAGGTGAGAAGTGCGAGAAAAGAAGCTTTTATAGTAGAAGTACTAGTTATATTTAATTCTTTTGACGGAAAAAGATAGGACCCTTTTACATTTTTTTTTAAAGTAGAACGTATAAATCCCTGTAGTCGGAGCAGTAAGGAAAGAAGTTCGTCAAAGCAGAAGCCGTTAAAATATTTGTAGAAAAGAGAGACGAATACTACATCCCGACGGTGAGAAAATGACTTAAAGTCTAGATTGATTGCAGATCCTCTGTTGGGGCTTCTCGTGAACCCTGATATAAATAGCGGAAGCACCGACCAGATATGGCAACAGTACTCAATGCACGGACGAATGGTAGATTCATTAATATGCAAGATGGATACTAACAAGAAAACCTTTCCGGTCCTACACAGTGATCCGACCTTCTTAGCATGACATATAGCTATTGATTTGATGTAGTCGTTCCACTTGAGGACGGTTGAGAGAGTAAGGCCAATGAGGCATGGTTTGTTGCTTTCCGGGAGACTAGTGATGTCCATATTGATGGTAGGCAGGCAAGTTTCTTTGTGGTGGGTAATGGAGAGTGGCTTCGTCTTGGAAGCATTAAAATTAACTATTTTTTTATAAACTCTGCGTTTTTTGCAATTTTTGTAGGACAATCTTTTCTCCATTTATTTTTATAAAAAAGTTTTAAAAACTCTTTCTGCTTATTTTTTGTAATTTTTTCATAACTATCTTTCCTCGATGTATTTTTAAAGATTGTGGTTTTTAGTTTAATTTCCGCTGTTCCATTGAAGCCAGAAGTACTTTTAGAAGATAAACATTCTGTCAAATTATGTGGGATTTATTTTGGTTTATTCTCGAAGCCGTTTCACTTTTTTCTAAAATTGTACATAATCGTTTTATAAAATTACCATTTGACAGATTTGAAAAATAGGACAAAAACGTAACAACGTATTAGGTGAACAAATATTTTTTATATAATATCGTCAGAAACTGTCATTAATTCAAGAGATTTACTTTTTTTATTATACCGTTCTGAATCTGGTGAGTGAAAAAATATATATACACGGATAATATGCGTTGTGGTGTAGTGGATATCGGCTCGGAACGACAAATCGGGGAGCCGGGTTCAAATACCTTGCATTCACTTACGCACAAATACCCTTACGAAAAGTATTAATCTGTCTCTATCTGTTAGATAGCAAAACAGGATGGGTTCTATAGACTTGACTGGCAACCAGTCTACCGCAGAAAGCAATGGCAACCTACTGCGGGATAATCTTCTGCCCAGTCAGTCATGTCTCTTTCGAGACATGATCGCCTAGGCGTGTATCACGTATGGCACTTAACTGACTGAATATTATATTTAGAAACATAATTAAAACTTCTACTGGGCATGAAGTCGGGGATCAGTTTTTTATTGTTATGAAGTAATAAACCGATACCCCACTAATTACCACTTAATAATATAATGCATCTCTTCCTCTTGTAGCTATGAGTCAAATAACAGGACAGATTGCGTTCTATAGCCTTGGCTGGCAAGCAGTCTACCACAGAAAGTAATGGCAACCTACTGCGAGATAACCTTCTGCCCAGTCAGTCATATCTCTTTTGAGATGTGATCGCTCAAGTGTGTATCACGTATGGCATTTTACTGAATTTCATAACATACGGTTAATACACTTTCTTCTTTCTCTTTTGAACAAGACTAGTGGTTAATACCTTGTTTCCTGTTTAGATGTGGGAGTGTGATTTCTTTTGAAGTTTTGTTCCCTTCCCTTTCATTCTTGGTAGCCCCTTGCGTCTAAGTGGCATCAATGAGTACTGTTATCTGGTTGGGTTTTCTTTCTATTCACCTTGTGTTCTCGACAAAATCCGAAGGTTGGTTGGTTGGTTGGTTGGCTGTTTTGTTTTTATGGCATATCAACCTCGGTAGGTCATTTATTGCCAACTAAGTTTTTATTTATTTATTGCTGGTAATGCATTTTTTCTTTCAACAATTTATTGTTGTTTTTATATAAGTTTTGTGCCTAGTAATACGTTTTTCTTTTCGAGTACCAAGATTCATTAGGATTTGTTTTTAAGGGCGGGGTCCCCAAGTCCTACACAGTTATTTAACCCATGACTGGAGAGAAGGGACGGATTAATACCTTTCCCATGAGTACCAGTGTTTAAGTGAATGCAGGGTATTCAACTGGAATTCGAACTCGGCTCACCGATTTCTCTTTCCGAGCCGATATCCACTGCACTACAACGCACACCCGTCACTAAATGCTAACAGCACCTGGTCACCCATCTAAGTACTGACCAGGCTCAACGTTGCTTAACTTCGGTGATCGAGCGAGAACCGATGTATTCAACGTGATATGGCCGTAAGCCCAAAATCCGAAGGAGAATCTGCAGTATAATCGATCCTGACCTGGCATCCCGACTTCAGTCACTTTCTCACCGACGTGATGTGGCTTCCCTCTGTCTTTTCTACAAATATTTAAATGGCTACTGCTTTCTCCGTTCTGCCCCGACCACACGAATTTACTTGTTCTACTAGATTGGCATCAAGGTCCCATTCTTGATTGATTGTCACCTTTTGTCTCCTTGAACTGCATCCATCTTTTATCCTTACTTCAACCGGCTGTGTACAAACAAAAGAGATTTGCATTCGCTCTCTGTCTTTTAAGAGATCCGTGCATAACGTTGTTTTTTGGGGTTTTTTGTTTGTTTTTTTATCTTTCACTTACTTGGAACACTGTATTGCTTTTTGTTCTTAATTTATTTTACTAATTTAATCGTGTTCCTTCGTTTTCCCTTATCTCTTCTTTGTTCATCTCTCTGAAAAAGTCTCCCTTTTTTATGCATAATTATCGCCAACGTTTTTCATTTGATGAAGTATTGGCCAAAAAGAGACCTAAAAAACTGAACATTTCGTGATTTTTAAGTATTTATGTTCTTTGATATGAAGACCTTGTTCACATGCCATGTGTGTGTGTGTGTGTGTGTGTGTGTGTGTGTGTGTTTTACTAACGACGCCGGATAATCACCGAAACATTAATTTTCTTTGAAATTGTTATATATATATATATATATATATATATATTATGCTCTCATTACGATTGAAAAAAACAGTTTCCACTTCGGCTATAATGCGTGACTCTTCAGAAATTAATTGAGTTCTCTCGGTGACTGGCGTCTGTATACACTGCTTACATACAAGACGTTAAAATTTCCCATATCTGATCCCATGCGCCGATGGCTTAGGGAGTACAGACTTCGTCTGATGCCAAATCGGTCGAGTTTCGATCCAGGCCGGAAGCAAGTGGATATGTCTAGCCACACTGATTAGCTGTGATATATATATATATATGAAAACATCCTAAAAAAACTCATAAATACTAATATTTCTCCGACAGACTCTAACAAAAGAATTAAGTTCATTATATATTACACTAAATCCACTACATCTAATTCATTTGTCCGCAACGACTCTTCCCCCACCGTTAGTGATTTGCAAAAGACCAATGTAGTATATAAATTCATATGTCCATTTAGAGAATGTATCTCTAACAACCTCAATAATATCTACATCGGCCACACCACAAATTCGCTCTCACGGCGTCTGACGTTGCACTTAAATAAAAATTCAAATATATTCCGTCATTTAGAACAACACGGTTATCAACGCACACTTCTGAGAAAAACGCTTGTTGATAACACGTACAAGAAAATAATAAGCAGAAACTAAAAATCCTCGAAGCACTCTACATTAAACAATTTAAACCTGGTTTGAATACAATCAATTTCGATATTTCCAATAACGTACTCAAATGTCTGTAATCAGACCAGGGACCACAACACCACTATTTTGTCACTGTCTTCGGCCATCCGCCACGGTAGGGATGGACTTATATTTTCCATTCAATTATCTTTATTGTTAATAGCTTAAATGTTCTATGTTTACTGTGTGTTATTATTTACTCTTTGATAATGGCTTATGTGAGCCGAAAGCTTAGACCCGATAAAAAATTCAACAAATACTGTGATTTTTTGTTGTCTTTTAACGACATCACCATCAAGTATATCAGACGGTATGAACGGATCCTACACAAAATTAATAGACAAAACTTGTCTATATTATTCAATGAAACCTGCATTAATATATATATATATATATATATATATATACACTAGCAGTATAGCCCGGCGTTGTTCGGGTGTAATGAATGCTTTAAAACTAATCCATGGTCTTGGAGCTCAGACTCTTTGGACATTGGCACGAAAGACTAAAAAGCAATAGTTGTTTCCAGTTAAAGCGAAACCGTAGACTGAAAGAAACATGAATGGATGTAAGTCAAATCTTTATTTCCTGCTATCGATATCAAATAAGTTTTTCCGTCGTAAACTGAATTTTGAAGGCTAAATAAGTCCTCTGAATATATGGTATCATAGATGAGACTAAGAACTACAATTATACCTACTTAGAGCCAAATCCAAAGCAAAAACTAAAATAAAAGGGCTGAAAAATATACAGAAATACAGGCAGATAAACAGACACACACACAAACATCTTACCTTTTATATATATTATCGATTTTCTGCACTATTGTAAGAACTGCAACCTTGAAACTTCTGAATATCGTTTCTTATGTCTTTGTCTATGAGTGTATCAAATTTGATTAAAATCGGAACACTCCTTCTATAACCCGATTTTTTCGATTATTGTTATTTATCGGAGGTACCTCGACACAAAACCTAGCTAAGAACACTCGCAGACTCTTATAGTACAACTGTGTAAATTTTCAAGAAAATCGGTTCTGCCGTTTCGGTGTCTATAGTTAACGGACACACACACAAAGACACGCACACACACATACACACAAAGTTCCATTTATAAATAAGTTCAGATATATAATTCATTTGGAAATGATTTATTTCCCCAATCTACAAATCGCCTAAAAATACCAAATGTTTGAAACCTGAATTAACATGCATTTATGAAATCTAATTACAAATGTTGAAAAAGAAGCAATAATCCATGTTTCAGATGTGGAAGTTTACATCTTGAAGACAACTGTCTCTCGATGAATTTAAAGTGCTACAAGGTTGAAAAATATAACAAAGTCACACTGTAAAAATAAAGCAAGGAATTTTTTTTTCTAAAAAAAGTGCGTACACAGCGTTGAAACGGAAAAAATAATCGCAGAAAATAAAAGAAAAATTGTGCATGTCAAAATTATTAATACTAGCGGAACCCGTGTAATTTTCACAGAAGGATAATTATGATATCCTGGAAAAATTTTACTTTGTCATACTACAAATGATAGTAACGTCTTAATAAATAAAATAAATTAATAAAATAATAAAATTTTTAAAGAACTGTTTTCATTATTATTATTATTAAATAATTTAATAATATATAAAGTTTTAAAAATATTTTTAAAATCTTCAAAGAATTGATTGCGAGTAAACGTTTTAGTTAAGAATTGATGATTATATTGCCTCTGTAAAATTGAAAAGTTTAATAAAAATCGTGTTATTATTAATCGAAAAAAATATTTTCTCCAGTGTATAATGTCCTTAATAGTTATTTATTCCAGTAAGTAAAAGCTTATCAAATTAAATTATATCAGAGTTGTATTTCATTTTTTATTTTACTCTTCGGAGAAGATTTTCGGATAATGATTGCAAATTTAAATTAAAAAAAGTAGATGATTTATGTTTACCAATGAGTCATGTTTTGAACAAATAAAACAAAAGTTAGCCATCAATCTAAAATTTATTAAGATTTCATGGATTTACGTGGAGGGAGTAAAAGATATAAAAAAATATATTTTAATCAAGATTTTTTAAAAATAATAATTTCAAAAATAATTTCATTCATTTGCGAATGAGTACTGATAGTTTCATTAAAATCCGAAATCATTTGATTTTTGCAAGAATTTCCAAATGAATGTGTTTGTCACTGAAAAAAATGGTGGGTAATGCAATCATTACGTTTCCATTGTAAAACAGTCGTAACGTTTCTTTAGCCGCTAACTCAAATCAAAACAAAACTTTCTGACAAAATTTCGAAAATGTTAGAAGTGATTAGAATAATTAAAGTTACTTTAAAGGTTCCTGTGTCCATTGTAAACAGAAAAGACCAACTTAGTCATGGCTAAGCGTGTAAAAGAGGCCGGAAATTTCGTTATTAGGTCGCGGGATACAGCAAAGCTACCTATTTTTAATATATTGTACAGTATACACGCATAAAGACACAGCTTAAGCAGCTGCTGCTGCTAAGGTCTCCTCCTACTCTCTCACTCTTTACTACCCTTCCGTTTGGCAAAGGTGAGAGAGAGAGAAGCGTTTAAAAAGATAGAGGGGAAGGAAAAGCTCGTATAGAGAGTAAGTGTCGTAACGGACGGACGAACAAATTAACTAAGGAAATAACAAGCACAATTATAATATGATGGATGTGAAACATACTGCTAGACACTAGTAGTGATAATACAATAATCACCGAAGCCACATGGAAAGCAAAGAGAAATTTGTATTGAAGTATATTAAAAAGAACTTAGAAAATTGTACGTGTCATATCAGGGTGATGGTGTGCGTTGTCGTGCAGTTGATATCGACTCGGGATGCCAAATCGGGGAGCCGAGTTCGGATTCCAGTTTAATTCCTTGATTCAGTTACGCACAGATACCCTTGAGAAAGGTATTAATTCGTTTCTTCCCTCAAGTTATGGGTTAAATAATAGGACAGATTGGGTTCTATAACCTTGGGTGGCAATCAGTCTACCGCAGAAAGCGATGGCAACCTGCTGCGGGATAAGCTTCTACCCAGTCAGTCGAGTCTCTTTCGGGACAAGTTCGCTAAATCGTACGGCACTTAACTGACTAATTGACACATGGGTGTAATTGAAAAATATGACCATTCAAAACGGGCAACATCAGCATAGTGTAAAGAAAAACATCTATGTATCTGCTGGTTTTTTGACTGGGTTAACAAATGTTCAAAATCCTGTAACTACTCATTACCAAGTCCGAAGGAAATTTTTTGCAAAATTAAACGGGGAAATATTTTTTTTTTCGAAGCTGGATATTTTGTAGGAGTATGTGCGTTGTGGTGCTGTGGATATCGACTCCGAACGACAAATCGGGGAGCCGAGTTCGAATTCCAGTTGAATTTTATGTATTCACTTACACGCAAATACCCTTGGAAAATGTATAATTTTGTCTGTTCTCTCCAGTTGTGGGTTGAATAATAGGACAGATTGGGTTCTATAGCCTTGGCTGGCAACTATTTTACCGCAGAAAGCAATGGTAACCTACTGCGGGATAATCTTCTGCCCAGTCAGTCATGTCGCTTTCGAGACATGATCGCCCAAAGCGTGTATCATGTATGGCACTTAATTGACTGACTGAATATAATAGCTGGAAACATGTTTAAGGCTTCTACTGGGCATAAAGTGGGGGATCGATTTCCTATTGTTTTGATGTAATAAACTGATCCCCCACTAATTATTACATAATAATATAGTACATCACATCCCCCATCTAGTTATGAGTCAAATAATAGGACAGATTGGGTTCTATAGCCTTTGCTAGCAACTACTTTACCGCAGAAAGCAATGGTAACCTACTGCGGGATAATCTTCTGCCCAGTCAGTCATGTCGCTTTCGAGATATGATCGCCCAAAGCGTGTATCATGTATGGCACTTAATTGACTGACTGAATATAATAGCTGGAAACATGTTTAAGGCTTCTACTGGGCATAAAGTGGGGGATCGATTTCCTATTGTTTTGATGTAATAAACTGATCCCCCACTAATTATTACATAATAATATAGTACATCATATCCCCCATCTAGTTATGAGTCAAATAATAGGACAGATTGGGTTCTATAGCCTTTGCTGGCAACTACTTTACCGCAGAAAGCAATGGTAACCTACTGCGGGATAATCTTCTGCCCAGTCAGTCATGTCGCTTTCGAGACATGATCGCCCAAAGCGTGTATTATGTATGGCACTTAATTGACTGATTTTGAAATGCAGTTTGAAGAATACTATTCATTAAATCAAAAGGTAAATATGCACAAAAGATTGTATAAGTTCAACCTACTTCTTTTGAGGATAAACGTGGCTCCAGCCTTATTTCTACAAGCTATGTGTTATCTGATATTAATTTCACAGTTAATTTTTTGGATGATATAGTGACTAAACGTGTATCTAAGGAACAACATTTTGAGCATGTAAAAAGTATTTTTGAAAAAAAAAAACGAAATTATAGGTTTAAACTATGAGGAGAAAAAAGTGCAAATTGTTCTTACCTAAAATCAAGTCCCTTGAACAAATCATTCAAAAAAAGGTCGTCAAAACCTCTCCCCTATGGAATTCCCTTCCGTATACTTGCTTCCCTGACAGCTACAAACTCCAGGAGTTTAAATGTAAGGTCAATAGACACCTTCAACACACTAACTCGCACACATTCTCTCAAACACTCTTCCCATCTATGCATCACTCATCCTCGGTATCCTTACCCGTCTATCACCCTCCTTCTGACATTTCCTATATCTAACCACTCTCTCTCATCACTTTCTCCAATTTAACCCCCTAACCACTCTTTCACACCACTTTCCCCTATGTAATTCCCTAACCACTCTTTCTCATCATTTTCCCCTATCTGACCTCCTAACCACTCTTTCTCATCATTTTCCCCTATGTAACCTCCTAACCACTCTTTCTCATCATTTTCTCCTATGTGACCCCCTAAACACTCTTTCTCATCACTTTCCCCTATGTAACCCCCTAACGACTCTTTCTCTTCATTTTCCCCTATGTGACCCCCTAAACACTCTTTCTCATCACTTTCCCCTATGTAACCCCCTAACGACTCTTTCTCATCATTTTCCCCTATGTAACCTCCTAACCATTCTTTCTCATCATTTTCCCCTATGTGACCGCCTAACCACTCTTTCTCATCATTTTCCCCTATGTGACCGCCTAACCACTCTTTCTCATCATTTTCCCCTGTGTAACCTCCTAACGACTCTTTCTCATCACTTTCCCCTATGTAACCTCCTAACCACTCTTTCTCATCATTTTCCCCTATGTGACCGCCTAACCACTCTTTCTCATCATTTTCCCCTATGTCACCCCAAACCACTCTTTCTCATCACTTTCCCCTATGTAACCCCCTAACCACTCTTTCTCATTACTTTTCCCTATGTAACCCCCTAACCACTCTTTCTCATCACTTTCCTCGATGTAAACCCCTAACCATTCTTTCTCATCACTTTCCCCTATGTAACCCCCTAACCACTCTTTCTCATTACTTTTCCCTATGTAACCCCCTAATCACTCTTTCTCATCACTTTCCTCGATGTAAACCCCTAACCATTCTTTCTCATCACTTTCCCCTATGTAACCCCCTAACCACTCTTTCTCATTACTTTTCCCTATGTAACCCCCTAACCACTCTTTCTCATCACTTTCCCCTATGTAACCCCCTAAACACTCTTTCTCATCATTTTCCCCTATGTAACCTCCTAACCCCTTTTTCTCATCACTTCCCCCATGCAACCTCCTAACCACTCTTTCTCATCACTTTCCCCAATGTAACTCCCTAACCAATCTTTCACATCACTTTCCCCTATGTAACCCTCTAACCTCTCTTTCTCATCACTTTCCCCTATGTAAACCCCTAACCACTCTTTCTCATCACTTTTGCCTATGTAAACCCCTGCTCAACAGTGACAATGAAATGCCTTGCTTGGGGGGAAATTAAAAAAAGATTCAACAATGGTCGTGGACAAATGCAATTAAGAACATGCCTTCTCCAACAAACGTCATTTGTTTACAAGCATTTCTAGAACCATCAAGCTATTACCAAATCTATATACCTGATAAATAAAATTTGAGAAATTTAAGGGAAATTTAAGAAAAATGTATAACATGAAAAATTTATTAATCTAAATATGAACTATTTTGTCGCACAACTTTTCTCCCATAATACAGGATATCTTTCCAGTACCACCAAATGCATAGTATGATATTCTTAGGATGCAGATATGCATTTCGAGTAGATAAAGTTGATTTATGTTGCTTAAGCCAGGATCTTTTGCGCTGAACATTGTTGTAAGCAATCTACTTCTCATCATCCGCAAATCACAGATAGAAATACGTCTTAAAAGATTATTTTCCCTCAGATCATATGGCACCCAAACATCGTACTGATTTGAATACCCAACCTTCACTAAGTGCTCGAGGATGGTGGATTTTCATAAATTTAGTGTTTCTACTAATTCCCGCTTAGTGTAATGAGGTTTATACTCAGTCAGTGTCTTGATTCGCTCGTCATTTTCGTTGGGGTTCTGCCTGAGCGTCCTTCATTGATAAGGCTACAATCGCCAAACTCTAAACTTAGCGAATCACTTATATACAGTTCTGTCAGCAAAGTATCTTTATTGTACACAACACATACATTTTTATTGCAAAATAATTTTGCTGTCACGGTAATAAAAAAAGCATCACGTGTCTAAAACGCATCCTAAAATCTTCCATTGTCATAGAGACGCAAAATTGATACGAATTAAGTAACTTTAAAGTCTCTTTCTCAAAACGATAATTTGAAATAAGCCTTAATCAAAAAAGCATATTATATATGTTGATGAAATTGACGGTTTCTAACGTGTTGGAACATGAATGAATAAAAACCGGCTTTAATCTTCCTAACAAGCCAAATACATAAAAATGATGACGGTAACATGAAAGCTGTTGCACATGCTTAGCGTTCGCTACCACTGGCAGACCATAAATCAACAGCCAGATCGAAAAGGGAGACGTTAGCAATAATATTTAAGGTTAAAAAAATTCTAGACTTTATACACAGATATTTTCATTTATAGACAGGTCCCCGAACACTTTTATAAAATTTTAGTTCGAAAGAAGGAATTGCTACGCATATAGGGAAAATATTACAATCCTGGGTTCCCATATATTACGATTTTACGATGGAATACGAAACGTTAAATAAATTAGGCAATTGTTTTGCTCTGCCTTTTCTTTTATTTCTTCCAAGGTAACTGGTAATTCACAAATTAGATTTTTAAATTTCTATTTCACATTTTATTAGTGCAATGACAATGTCATCCGCTCAGAATTCAACCCCGAGGCAGAAGAAAATAGAATCTCACATCTGATGGTACTTGTAATCTAGTATCACTTGTTACGGGGAGGATATTCCCAATTGCTCTTGATCTCAACGGATCTAGTTCACAATTATTTTCCTAAAATGAAAAATAAGAAAAAGAAAAAAGTAAACTCTGGTTCTTACACATGAGTCCGTATCGGTTTTTAGAACGTGTCTGGCAAATTTAGGGACGCGTTCTGGTCGAGGATCAAACTGAACAAAAAAAATCAACAGAGTCTGAGACAACATCAATATCACCGATCCAATAGTTCTATGCATTACAGTGTCTTGAAACGGTTGAGAATTTTTTTTTTATCAATCTTGATAACCCATCTGCATGTCCTAAATTTATGCTTGGTTTGTATTCAATCGTATAATCGCAATTTAATAAAATGCTATCCTGCTTTGTAATCTCGTTACCATATGCGTAGGATTTCCTTTTTTCGAAACATAAATTGATAATAGAGGTCTGTGATCTGTCTGCAACAGAAAACTTCTTCCGTGTATAAATTTGTGAATTTTTTTCACTGCAAATATTGTTTCTAATATTTCTTTTACGAATTGACTGTAGTTATTTTTCTTTGTATGGGTTATGTCTTGAAGGCTGTCACAATGCGTTGAATGAAATAAAGGAAGGTAAGGGAGTGTTTGTATCACCTATTTATTACATCAATATTTCGAGACTAAAATCTCATCTTCAGAATGGCAGAGAAACCCTTAAACTGTCCGAACTTCGTCATTGTCCCTCTATGAATGGTTGGCTTTGTCCACTGCTGATGTACGTGTGTGTGTGTGTGTGTGCGCGCGTGCGCGCGTGTGTGTGCATGTGTATGTGCGTGTATTCTAGCTGCTGTACGTGTGTGTGTGTGTGTGTGTGTGTGTGTGTGTGTGTGTGTGTGTGTGTGTGTGTGTTCTAGTTGGGGCTTTTATGGTCTGATGATATCAGTCCGCTCGTCTGTGTGGTTCACCTTATTTTTCTTTTTTTTTCTTTGCTGGTAGTAGCGAACGCGAAGCGTATGCGACGGCTTTCATTTTACTTTTATCTTTATGTAAAATTGCTACTCCTATTCCATAATCAGAAGCATCTGAAGCCACTAGGCTTTCTGCTTTTGGATCGTTGTGAGCTAATGATGAATTTTTTGAACGTTTAGTATTTCATCATAAAATCATACTTTAGTAATATGGTAGCCCAGCATTGAACTTCGGTAAAAAAAATGGTTACTGAACATTAGGTTTATAAGTCCAAGAAATTCAGTTGTTGTTGTCCTTAAGGACACATGGCTCAGTGGATATAGGCGTTGGTTAGTTTCAGTGACTTGGCCTAAAGAGTTGTGAGTTCAATACCAAGTAACTTAGAGACTCACGTTAGAGATAAATCATGACTACCAAAAAAGACTTTGACAGTAATTGTAATAAAGATTTCAGTTCGAAATTCCTAACGTTCGGTCAGTAACAATGGCAACAAATAGTCCGAATAATGGAAATAGTTTAAAAACTACCTAGTAAAAATACAAACTGAAAATAAAATGTTTCATCTAATGTTACAAATTATTTATGAAAGTAAATCGTTGAAAATTCATAAAACTTGTTGGCAATGATTCATTTAATAAATAATAGTTGAAAATTCAAAATTGTTGGCAATGCTTCATTTAATACTAAGAAAATGGACAATGCTTCATTATATAAAAATTGAAAGGAAAATAAATACTAGTAAGAAGTTGATAATACTTTATTTTATAAAAAGTGAAACGGAAATACTTGTCAAATATTAAAGTTAATGGTTGACACGGCGTTCTTTAATAAAAAGTGAATGGAAAAGAAACTATTAATCAAACATGAATGATCATGGTTGGAATTATTTCGTCTTATCAAAAATGTGCGTTGTGGAAATGTGCAAGTGATATCGACTCGGAACGAGAAATCGGGGAGCCGAGTTCGAATTCCAGTTGAATTCCTTGCAATTACTTATACGCAAATACACTTGGGAAAGGTCTCTTCTCTCTGGTTATGGGTTAAATAAAGGACAGATTGTGTTCTATAGCCTTGGATGGCAACCACACTACCGCAGAAAGCAATGGCAACCTACTGTGGGATAATTTTCTGCCTAGTCAGTCTCTTTCGAGACATGATCGCCCAAAGCCTGTATCACGTATGGCTCTTAACTGAATGACTGAGTGAGGTTGTTAGAAACAGTTTTAAGCTTCTACTGAGCACAAAGTGGGGGGGGGCGGTTTTCTATTGTTATGAAGTAATAAACCGATCCCTCACTAATTACTAATTAATAATATAATACATCTCTTTCTCCTCCAGTTATGGATTAAATAATAGGACAGATTGGGTTTTATAGCCTTGGCTGGCAACCAGTCTACCACAGAAACCAATGGCAATCTACTGTGGGATAATCTTCTTCCCAGTCAGTCATGTCTCTTTTGAGACATGATCGCCCAAAGCGTGTATCACATATGGCACTTAACTGACTGATCAAAAATGAAGATGAATGCAAATTCCATCAAACATTGTTAACAATGTTTAACAATAAATCATCTAATGAAATTAAATGAACATCTAAACTTATTAATAACTAGCAGTATAGCCCGGCGTTGTCGGGTGTAATGAAAGCTTTAAAATTAACCCATGGTCCTGGAGCTCAGACTCAGCCTAAAGAATATTTGCGTGAAGTTTGGTAAGAATCGGATAAAAATTGTGGACATAGAGACAGATAAACAGACACAAACACAAATATCTTCCCTTATATATATATATTATCGATTTTCTGCACTATTATAAGAACTGAATCCTTGAAACTTCTGAATATCGTTTCTTATGTCTTTGTCTATTAGTGTATCAAATTTTATTAAAATCGGACCACTCCTTCTATAACCCGATTTTTATGATTATCAATATTTATCGGGGGTACCTCGACACAAAACCTAGCTAAGAACACTCGCAGACGCTTATAGTACAACTGTGTAAATTTCCAAGATAATCGGTTCAGCTGTGTCGGAGTCTATAGTTAACGGACACACACAGACACACACACAGACACAGACACACACACACACACACACACACAGACAAAGTTTCATTTATAAATAAGTTTAGATAATGTTTTCAAATGCTTCATCTAATATCTTTAATTTCTAATCATGTGCTGTGTATTCACTGACGTAGACTGATGGATTAAAGAAAAATTACTCTATAATCTACTAATAATTCAGATGATAAATATTAGTTCAAGTAAATATGTTTAAAGGTTCGTCTAACTTAAAATAAACAACATACAAAACGCTCCGCATTACACAGCTTGTGCAAAATCAAAAAACAAATATGGCGTCGAATGAGATTGTAAAATGTGGGGAGGAAATTTGGTCTTCGCCAAGGTCATCACGTTCTCAGTGCTTCGGGTTCGATGCAGTTGGGTGATGAAGTACAGTTGAAGAAAGATTTAGATTTAAGTAAACACTTAGCAAAATTATCAATTATTATTTTATTTTTTTTCTCTATATTTTTTTCTTTTACAGTCGATACTATTCATAAGAACACCTTTTTAAAGCGATTTACCACCATAATACAAATTTTCCTTCTTTTTTTCGAAGGAGAGTGGTATATTTAAGGAACTTGATTTATATAGATCGACAAATTGATTCACCAACGTCAGGAGGACTTAGATTTCATCTCCGATTCTTTTGGCTTTTTTTTTTTTTTTTCGTTTCATATCACTCGATCGAATATCGTTATTCGATGATTGGTTTTTGTTTGAACTCGGATTTTAGCCAATTTTCCTGCTAGCATTGAACATAAAAAAGCCTGAGTCTTTCAGTGGCACTTCCTGCAAAAATATTGGAAAATTAAAACGTAATAGATTGTTAGTTGTTACAGTTTAAAGCAAGCATTGTTTATTTTTTTAAATTATTTTGCCCGAAGCAAGGTGCTGAGCCGAAGGTTGTGACTTGGAAAAAAGAGCATAAGGCGGCTTTAAATGAGGAGAACGAGCAATAAATGAACACGTTTCAAGAAGACAGAATATGGCAATAATGCCTATATGACGCAATGGGTTATTAGGAATAAAAGATAACGAAGAAAATTATAATGAAGACAATAAAAGAATATATTTTAGGAAGACAGAAGAAGGCGATGATGTCACTAAGACGCAAAGGGGGTAATGAGAGTGAAAGCGAATAGAAAAACAGTAGTGAGGAGAAAAGAATTAAAAGGAACTGGTTTTAGGAAAACAGAACATGGTGATAATGCCTCTAAGACACAAGAGGTATACTGGGAATTAAAGAGAATAAGACGACATTAGTGAAGAGTAAGGCATTTAAAGGAACAGGTTTTAGGAATACACAAGATGGTAATAATGCCTTTAAGATACAGGGGTATAATGAGAGTGAAAGTGATTAGAAAGACAGTAGTGAGGAGAAGAGAATTTAAAGGAACAGGTTTTAGGAAAACAGAACATGGTGATAATGCTTCTAGGACAGAATGGTTATATTGGGAGTAAAAGAGAATGAGAAAACATTAATGAAGAGAAATGTATTTAATGGAACAGATTTTAGGAATACAGAAGATGGTGATAATGCCTCCACGACACAAGAGGTACACTGGGAATTAAAGAGAATAAGACGACATTAGTGAAGAGTAAGGCATTTAAAGGAACAGGTTTTAGGAATACACAAGATGGTAATAATGGCTTTAAGACACAAGGGTATAATGAGAGTGAGTGATTAGAAAGACAGTAGTGAGGAGAAGAGAATTTAAAGGAACAGGTTTTAGGAAAACAGAACATGGTGATAATGCTTCTAGGACACAATGGCTATATCGGGAGTAAAAGAGAATGAGAAAACATTAATGAAGAGAAATGTATTTAATGGAACAGATTTTAGGAATACAGAAGATGGTGATAATGCCTCCACGACACAAGAGGTACACTGGGAATTAAAGAGAATAAGACGACATTAGTGAAGAGTAAGGTATTTAAAGGAACAGGTTTTAGGAATACACAAGATGGTAATAATGCCTTTAAGACACAAGGGTGTAATGAGAGTGAAAGTGATTAGAAAGACAGTAGTGAGGAGAAGAGAATTTAAAGGAACAGGTTTTAAGAATACAGAACATGGTGATAATGCTTCTAGGACACAATGGTTATATTGGGAGTAAAAGAGAATGAGAAAACATTAATGAAGAGAAATGTATTTAATGGAACAGATTTTAGGAATACAGAAGATGGTGATAATGCCTCAACGACACAAGAGGTACACTGGGAATTAAAGAGAATAAGACGACATTAATGAAGAGTAAGGCATTTAAAGGAACAGGTTTTAGGAATACACAAGATGGTAATAATGCCTTTAAGACACAAGGGTGTAATGAGAGTGAAAGTGATTAGAAAGACAGTAGTGAGGAGAAGAGAATTTAAAGGAACAGGTTTTAGGAATACACAAGATGGTAATAATGCCTTTAAGACACAAGGGTGTAATGAGAGTGAAAGTGATTAGAAAGACAGTAGTGAGGAGAAGAGAATTTAAAGGAACAGGTTTTAGGAATACACAAGATGGTAATAATGCCTTTAAGACACAAGGGTGTAATGAGAGTGAAAGTGATTAGAAAGACAGTAGTGAGGAGAAGAGAATTTAAAGGAACAGGTTTTAAGAATACAGAAGATGGTGATAATGCCTCTAAGACATAACGGTTATGCTGGGAGTGAAAGAGAATGAGACAGCTTTAACGAGAAGAAAGGACAACAAAAACAGTTTTCATGAATAGAAAATGGCTATTAATGTAGTATTTAAATTTTTGAAGATAGTAGGTGACAGGGAAGCAAGAGCCCAGAAGTGATTTCAACAGCCTAGAAATAAGAGATAATTATGGGCTGTCGAATTTATATATTTTTTGACAGAAAGAAATTTTAATCTTTAACGTCTCTCTTTTATCTACTCCCTTCTCGCTAATTGCCCTTGCTTTAAAAGAAAGCTAAACGCAGTAAATGCCAATTAATATATTTTTTAATACCGAAAAATAAATTTCTTGGATTACGTAATACTAGTGTGGTACAATATTTTCACGATACCGGGTTGGCCGATGGTTTCGTGATTACCACATGTTCCAGACTGGTTGTTCTCTGATTCCCTTCGAGCCCACGTTTCTTCTTAAGATCCGCGAACGTCGGGGGGGGTGGATAAAATTCAGTCGAAGGAGTGTTGAATTTGGCGTCGGAGAAGAAGAATAGTTGCAACACGATGAAAGAAATGACGAAAAACCTCTGTTATAAACAGTAACAAACGTTTATTTACACAGGTATACAATACTTTTTATCAAGGTAAAACAAACACCGCGAAGTGAGGGGTAAATGTAGTTGACTGACGGAAAACGTTTCCTTAGCTCGAAGAAATCTTAACTGCAATTAGGCGGTATCAATGATGGAGTATGCAGTGGCAACGGATTCGGTTCTGGGCAGCAAAGAATGAACCGACTCTATTTTTTGCTCTGGGTATTCTCTATTTATGGACACGAATCCCGAATAATTAGCTCCTGATTGGTCAGCTAATAGGGATTACTGACCAATGGCTATCGCCGTAACAACCCCCTGGGTTGCATCTGATTGGTTTAGATAATCAGCCAATTAGTCACAGTCATCGGGGTGGGCTAACAAGAAACAAGCCCTGTGGTTGGTTGATCAATGATTTATTACCTTGTGCCATACTCAATCCCGGGCGAAGCGACCCCATGTTTGCCACGCTCAAAATATGCTTATATTTTGAAATTGAAGTAATTTTGGCAGGTCGTCACACCTGCAGTGTTTTGTTTTAGTGACAGTGTATAGGTCAGCCTTCAGCTCGAGTCTAGATATCTTTATACTTAATGAGCCCGGTTTACTACACCTGGTTCTTAAAAATGTTGGATACCCAGAATGAACTTATTTTTATAATGGTTTTATAATTTTATAATAATTATTATTATGATTTAATTAATTATCATTTAATTAATTTCCATTTAATTAATTTTGCCAGTCAACTTTTTGACACTTAAATGAAAGTGTTATACTAGCATCGTAGCCCGGCGTTGCCCGTGCAACTCAGAACATTTTAGTAGTAGAAGATGCCACTCTTTTTTTTTTGCATATTTTGTTTTTGTTTGAAAAAAACACATTTTTTAAAAATATTTCTTTTGTTTCAAAATTGCGGAGAAAATTTTAAAAAAAAATAAAAATTAAATATAAAGGCTCATTCTGTTGTTAATAAAAAAAAATTAGTGGCGTTTGACACGTGTGATTTGATTTCTGTGACGTAATTAAGCAAACATCTTACATCTTAGATGTTTTGCAGAGTAAATGTAAACAATCGGCCCCATTGGCCAAAAAGTGTGAAAGGAAAAATGACTGAACTTAAAACTCAAAACGTATGTGTCCACCTGGCTTCCCTGTAGATATGTGTCCCTAGAAAGTTTGAATGGCGTAGCTTAAAAACTGCAGGCGTGCATAGGGAACAGTCACACACAGACTCACAGATTGCCTTTTATATATATAGATAAGAGAGATTATCTAATCTTATAAATGTCAGTAAATGCCAGATAATGAGAAATGTTTTTATCCTTTCACTCCAAGCAAGGGTATATATTTTTTTTAATCATCTCACCCCAAGCAAGGCATTCCACTACCACTATTGCGCATGGGGCTACATAGGGGAAGGTAAAGAGAAGGAGTGGTTAGACATAGGGAATGTCAGGAGGAATGAATGTTAGACATAGGGAATGTCAGGAGGAATGGGAGCAGGTTAGTGTGTTAGGAGGTGTCTATTGACCTTACATTTAAACTCCTGGAGATTGTATCCGTCGTGGAAGCAATCGTGTGGAAGGGAATTCCACAGTCGGGAAGTGCGAGGAAAGAAACTGTTGGAGTAGAAGTAATGTCACTAAGCTACAATGTGATACTGAGAAAAATACTTTAGTAAGAAGAAAAGGGGTTACACAGAGTACAATTTAGTAAGTAAATTTTTCGAGTTTAATTTACTCTTTATTAATGAAATACGAAAAGAATGAGGGTGATTTGAATCAATGTAGTTGACATGGCGAGTCTTAGTGTGGAGAATTGATCACTCTAAGGAATGTTGGTCAGCAGAACCTTCTCTATTGCTGTAGCGACTGGTTGTTAACTTTCCGTCTATGGCATGAAGTCAAGAAATCGGAAGAGATTTTCACAGGTGAGAAAAGAACCAAATAGAATAGAAATTAAAATTGCATATAACTATTTCAACAATAAAAACTTGAGACCTATTTAACAATCGAGTAGCACGCGTAAATTCTTTCCGTCGGGGAAACGAAGGAGGAAATTTTATTAAAACTGTCATGAAAATATTTACAGAAAAGACAGAGGAAAACCACGTCCCGACAATGTGTTTGTGACTGAAGTCAAAATGCAGGTCAAGACCGATAAATTTACAAACACTTCTTTGAATTTTGCCAAGAATTTCAATAAAGGCTATACATGGTGCAATGGAAAAATTGTTGTCCAAATGATGCCAAACTGAACCTAACACTGACATCAAATATTAAAGGATACAGAAGATGTGACCGATAAATGGTCGTTTCTATGTCGCAAAAATGGAAAAGAACATCGTCATTTCGTTTTAACAGTGTGCAACGGATAAATCATAATCTAAATGATCAAAAAATGAAAATATAGATAGGGTGGGATAGACGAATTGCCATCTGAATGAAGACACCATAAAAATAAAATTGACACCTTATTTTAACAGATACACTGGATGCGATGGATGATTTATGGTCTAAATGATGCAAAATGAAAATCATTGACATTTTATTTTAAGAGATATACTGGGTGCGATGGATAAAGTGTCGTATAAATGGTGAGAAAATTGAAAGAAGACGAACATCTCATAAAGATCCTGACGATGGGCACCTCGAGGCGGGGTAATGGTTAGCAAAGTTGTCTCGCTAGAACCATTACAATTGAGTAGTGAGTTCGATCCTCACTGTGTGTCCCGTACTTTAGGTCTATCCTTGTGCTACATCTAAGGTTTGCTTAGAAAATCCCCGTAAAGATACTGACGAACCTGAAATATTAAAATCCAAAGTGGAAGCTGCAATGGTCAAACTGAATAGAAACAAAGCAACAGGACCAGGCGGCATTACAACAGAGATGCTGACAGGCTTAGATGATTTCGAAATAGTCAAAATTACAGAAATAATAAATGAAATCTATAACAGTGGTGAAATACTGGATGACCTCAGCAGATCAATTTTCATAGCACTGCATAAGAAGCCAGGTGCAAACGAATACGAACTCGACCGAACAATCAGTTTAATGAGCTACATAACAAAACTTACAATCGAAATCCTGCTCAACGCAGCAGAATCAGGTCAGAGATAAGACAAAAACAGTCCGGTTTCGTCAATAACCCTGAAACAAGGAAAGCATTATTTATGCTTAGAATACTATTAGAAAAAGCAATACAAATGAAGAAGGATGTTTACCTGTGTGTGAGAGAATACGCAAAGACATTCGACAAAATACGCCACAAAGAATTGATAGAAATATTCATCAAGCTCTATATATTTCGGAAAGACATTAGAATAATCAAGAACCTCTACTGGCAGCAAACCGCCTGCATACAGACAAGAAACAAATTCAGCAGATATCAGTCAGTCAGTTAAGTGTCATACGTGATACACACTTGGGCGATCATGTCTCGAAAGAGAGACATGACTGACTGGGCAGAAGATTATCCCGCAGTAGGTTGCCATTGCTTTCTGCGGTAGACTGGTTGACAACTAAGGCTATAGAACATAATCTGTTCTATTATTTGACTCATAACTAGATGGGGAAGTGATGTACTATATTATTATGTAGTAATAAGTGGGGGCTCAGTTTATTACATCAACACAATAGGAAATCGATCCCCCACTTTATGCCTAGTAGAAGTCTTAATCATGTTTCCAGCTATTATATTCAGTCTGTTAGTTAAGTGCCATACGTGATACACGCTTGGGCGATCATGTCTCGAAAGAGAGACATGACTGACTGGGCAGAAGATTATCCCGCAGTAGGTTGCCATTGCTTTCTGCGGTAGACTGGTTGACAACTAAGGCTATAGAACATAATCTGTTCTATTATTTGACTCATAACTAGATGGGGGAAGTGATGTACTATATTATTATGTAGTAATAAGTGGGGGCTCAGTTTATTACATCAACAAAATATGAAATCGATCCCCCACTTTATGCCTAGTAGAAGTCTTAATCATGTTTCCAGCTATTATATTCAGTCAGTCAGTTAAATGCCATACGTGATACACGCTTTGGGTGATCATGTCCTGAAAGAGACATGACTGACTGGGCAGAAGATTATCACGCAGTAGGTTGCCATTGCTTTCTGTGGTAGACTGGTTGCCTACCTAGGCTATAGAACCCAATCTGTCCTGTTATTTAACCCATAACTGGAAGGAATAGACGGATTAATACCTTTCCCAAGGGTATTTGTGCATAAGTGAATGCAATGAATTCATCTGGAATTCGAAATCAGCTCCTCGATTTCCCGTTCCGAGCCGATATCCAATATAAAGCTAGAAAAGGGTGTAAGACAAGGTTGTGTATTTTCACCGGATCTACAAGGAGACTACCCTGAAAGCCCTAGAAGTCATGCCAGGATTCGTCATCGGTGGCCGCTGTCTAAAAATATAAAATACGCAGATGTTGCGGTGTTGATAGCAGACACGAAAAGAAACTACAAAATCTCCTATAAAAGGTAGCTAAAGAAAGCGGAGAAAAGGCTTACAAATAAACTACAAGAAAACAGAATGCATGGCCATCAGTAAAAAAGGAACAAAAACTACCAACTACAGGCTGGGGATACTAAAATCAGACAGGTACAGAAATTTAAATACCTGGGAAGTATTCTAACAGAAGAGAATGCGATAAAGATCCGAAGTCGAACTGGCATGGTCAAGGATGCATTCCAGAAACTGAGTAGAGTATTCAGAGACAGGAACATTTCGCTAGAAACAAAGAAGACAGTATTGGTTTGCTATGTGATGTCAGTTCTTCAATATGACAGTGAATGATGGACAATATCATCGAAGATAAAGGAGAGATTTCAAGCAACTGAAATGTGATTCTACAGAAGGATGCTGCGGATATCATGTGACATTGATGAGGTTTCGGAAAGGATGAAAAAGAAAAGAAAACTAAAACTGAACATCAGGAAAAGACAGCTAAAGTTCCTGGGACATATAATGAGGAAGCAGGAACTAGAGAATCCGATACTCACAGGTCAGATAGGAGGAAAGCAGCGTGTAACATACTTGACAGTCCTTAGCAACTAGATGGCGTAGCGCTGTTTGGGTGAGGCAACAGGAGAAAGCGTGCTAAGAGCCACCAGGGATAAGGAGACGTGGAGGGACATGAACAACTACATCCTGAAGGCACACAGTACATTAAAGAATAAAACAAGAAGCGAGGGATGAATTGTCGTCTAAATAGCGCTCAAATAAAAATAAAACATTTGCCCCTCATCTAAACTTATTTATAAATGGAACTTTGTCTGTGTGTGTCTGTGTCTGTGTGTGTGTGTGTGTCCGTTACCTATAGACTCCGAAACGGCAGAACCGATTTTCTTGAAAATTTACACAGTTGAACTATAAGCGTCTACGAGTGTTCTTAGCTAGGTTTTGCGTCGAGATACTCCCGATAAATATCGATAATCGAAAAAATCGGGTTATAGAAGGAGTGGTCTGATTTTAATCAAATTTCATACACTCATAGACAAAGACATAAGAAACGATATTCATAAGTTTCAAGGTTGCAGTTCTTACAATAGTGCAGAAAATTTAATATCAATAACTGGAAATGAAAATTTGACTTACATCCATTCATTTTTCTTTCAGTCTACGGTTTCGCTTTAACTGGAAACAATTATTGCTTTTTAATATTTCGTGCCAACGTCTAAAGAGTCTGAGATCCATGACCTTGGATTAGTTTTAAAGCTTTCATTATACCCAAGCAACGCCGGGCTATACTATACTAAAAACCTTATCATGATATCTGCAGCTTCTTTCTGAAAAACAACATTTCAGCTACCTCAGATTTTTTTTTTACATTTGATGATATTGTTCAACATCCACTGCCATATTGAAGAACAGACATAACATAGCAATCCAGTACTCTGTTTCTAGTGAAATATTGCTGTCTCTTAATACTCTGCACAGTTTCTGGAATGCGTCCTTGATCATTCCAATCACTTTCGGATTTCAGAGTCGCACATTTCGTCCCCCGTTAGAACAATTTCAAGTACTTAAATGATTGTACTTGCTTGATTTTAGTATCCCCCACCTGCAGTTGGCATGTTTGGCTCCTCCGTTTGCTGATGGCGATACATTCGGATTTTTGTAGTATATTTGTAGTCCTTTCTTTCGACCTTTTTCATCTACCTTTTTTAAGAAGTCTTGTAGTGTCAGCCATCAGTATCACGCTGAGTTCTTTAAATCAGTTACCATAGCAATTTTGCTGATATTTTTGGTCACACCTCGTATAATGCGTTTTCGGTTAGGGTTTCCAACAAAACAGAACAGTTTTTGTCCGTCTTTCTTTTTTAATCTATTAATAAGCGCCAGCATAATCTGAGATGATGTATCGAGAGTAAACCGGGTAAGTTCTCTAGCTTGGCCATTTGGAAATCGCATATATAAATACTTGAAAAGTTCAAGTTTGTTGACAACTGACCACAGGCTAGCCGTCAAAACGACTCTACCGGAAGCTTGAATAATGGATATGATGACCTCTTGCCATTTGCATAAAGCTTCAAACTAATGCTTCAATTCCTGGTTGATTTCTTGGGGCAATTTCGGGCACATTCTCTTTGTGCAACCAAATAATGCATGCTAAACTGGTATTTGCCATGCATAACAAACATTTGATCCCAATCTTTTAGCTTTATTCCAATGAAAAGCTCTCATATTCTGCTCTCTTCACACACACACACACACACACACAGAGAGAGAGAGAGAGAGAGAATTAAATTGTGATAAGGTTTAGTGCCAAAGGTGTTTTCTTTGTTTTGTTTTGTTTTTTGTTGTTGTTGTTGTTGTTGTTGTTGTTGTTGTTGTTGTTGTTGTTGTAGTTGCTTTGTCTTTTCAGTAGTGTTTCTGATAAAATGAATTTTATGTTATGGGAAAACACACCTATTCCTGAGATAATGGACTTTCTCTCCTATATTAATATTAACAGGAAGTACTTGGGAAGTTCATAGGAGTTATTTAGACTTCGGTAGAACTACTAGACAGTTGATATTAGTCGGCAGTTAGTTGAATACTAAGGAGTCAGCTTTCAGTGAAAGATTACCAAATTCCTATCATTTTGGGTGCGTTAAGTCGATTAGCAACCGACATAGCACGATTATAATCTTCAGTGCGAAAACTACTGCACAACAATAGGGCAGGTAGGTTTTGTTATTGTAAAGTACTCGATGTCGGGGTGTAGAGAGAGCGTTGATAAGCACAAAGAGATTGTCTCTTTAACTGAGCAGATTCATGCCGACTTCAAAGTTTCATGAAGGTATAATTATGATGTCCTCACTTATTAGGGCTTATTCTTCAATTGGCTCTAGTGTCCTACCCATAGAAATACTCAGAAGGGAACCATGCCAAACCCGGTGAACCGCTTTCGATGTATCTATAGCAACAGATAGGTGCTTTGCTGTTCTTATCAAGAGCGTAATATATAGATTCAGTAATGGTCGTCAGCACATCAGCAAAGCGGAAACAATATTTTTAGTCAGAGAAGATTGTAAGATATGAGATGCCTAACTATTTCAGTATTGAACGTTGCCAAAAATTGGTAGGAAGCTAGTGGAGCGTTAATGAGAGTGTTCAAAAGACTTCTTTTTAAAAACAAGAACAACAGAGACAACTTCCAACAAGCATGAAAAGTCGGAAGCAGTGAGGCACTAGTCATAGAGTTCCGGCTTATCTGAAAATTGCAATCTTAAAAATTCAACTACCACGTTAATTACCATTTTCTGTATTCTTGAACACTGCTGCACACTGTACTTTCTCAATCTTCACCATTAAAGTCTTCTTATTCTCTTTCATCATCTTCTGTGCCATGTCTCTTCAGAACGTAGGCGATCATGGACTTCTACGTCTCCCTATCCCTGGTAGCTCTTAGCACGCTTTCTGTTGTTACTCTACTCAAATCCCGCTCTGTCATCCACCAGCTCAGGTCGTTCAAATATGTTATCCGCTGCTTTCCCCAGTCTATCTTTCCCTCTATCTGACGTGTGAGTATCAGATTCTCTAAGCATTCCTTCCTCATTACATGTCAGTTTTTTCCTGATGCTCAGCATTAATTTCCTTTTGGTTTCCATCCTTTCCAAAACCTTACCACGAAATCCGCAGCATCCTTCTGTAGAACAACATTTCAGCGGCTTCAGGTTTTTCCTTTACATTTGATGATATTTGTTCATTTATTGTTCACTGCCATATTGAAGAACAGACATAACATAGCAATCCAGTATCTCTCTTCACTGTTTCTAGCGAAATTGTCCTGTTTCCCTAATACTCTTCTCAGCTCCTGGAATGCATCCTTGTGCTTTTGGATCTCAGGAGTATAATGTATAGAAACTGATTTGGCCACAAATTGAGGGGTCAGTTCATATATTGATTATAATATGGAATTGATCCCCCACTTTTTATCCAGTATGCTTCTGCGGAACCACATTTCAGTTGCTTCAAGTTTTTCCTTCATCTTCGAAGATATTGTCCAACATTCACTGCCATATTGAAGAACTCACATTACATAGCAATCCAGTACTCTCTTCTTTGTTTCTAACGAAATTGTCCTGTCTCTCACCTCCTAGAATGCATCCTTGTGCTTTTGAATCCCAGGAATATAAATGTATAGAAACTGCTGTGACCACAAACTGAGGGGTCTGTTTATATATTGATTGTAATATGGAACTGATCCCACACTTTATATCTGTATGCTTCTACAGAACCATATTTCAGTTGCTTCGAGTTTTTCTTTCATCTTCGAAGATATTGTTCAACATCCACTGCCATATTGAAGAACAGACATAACATAGCAATCCAGTACTCTGGTTCTAGTGAAATTTTGCTGTCTCTTAATACTCTGCACAGTTTCTGGAATGAGCATTTGACCATTCCAATCACCTTCGGATTTCAGAGTCGCATATTTCGTCCCCCGTTAGAACAATTTCAAGTACTTAAATGTTTGTACCAGCTTGATTTTAGTATCCCCCCACCTGCAGTTGGCATGTTTGGCGCTGATGACGATACATTCGGATTTTTGTAGTATATTTGTAGTCCTTTCTTTCGACCTTCTTCATCTACCTTTTTTAAGAAGTCTTGTAGTTTTCTTTCCGTGTCAGCTATCAGCACTGTATCATCTGCGTAACTGATGTTGTTCAGATGGAGAACGCCAATGACGAATCCTGGCATAACTTCTAGGTTCCTCAGAATAGTCTTGCTGTATAAGTTGAATAGATCCAATGCAAAGACACACCCTTGGCTTACGCCCCTTTCTATCTTTGAATATATGCTGAATTCGGTTTCTGTCCGTATGCAGGCGGTTTGCTGCAAGTAGAGGTTCTTGATTACTCTGATGGTTTTGCCAGATATGTCGAGTTTGCTGATCATTTCTATCAATTGCTGGTCCTGGCATAACAGTAAACCACATCCGGTATCAAGGCCTCTGACTGGGAGATTGTGAGGCGCATGGAACCACCTCTTAATTGCTGTTGTTCCCAGGTCCACCCTGACCCGGAGTGGTAGCACCTGCTAGGGTCCCTGCTATAGGCAAATAGTTAACCCCCCCCAAACAGCGTCAAAACTCTATGAAAATATTAAAATAGACTTTAAAAATATATATAAAATAGACTTTTATAGACTGAAAAATTTTACAAACAAATCATTTGTTATGAACAAATTATTGCCATAACATATTTTTGAGAGCAGATAATTCTCAGCAAAACATTTTTGAATACAAAACCAAAAGACATTTTCAGTTTTCTAAAATAAAAAAGAATAAAAAGAAAAAAATTATTAAAATCTGATTCAATCAACCTTCTCATTATAACCGAACATTAAAAAAAATACCTAAAACCCCACCTTTCTGTCATTAAATAACCCACCGAGGTTGATATGCCGTTAAACAAAACTCAAACTCAAACTTTATCAATTTATTGAGGTGTACTTTGTTGAACGTCTTGGCATAGTCTACAAAACACAGGTAAACTTCCTTTTTCATTTGTATCGCCATTTCCGATAGGATCCTAAGCATAAATATTGCATTTCTTGTTCCAGTGTCTTTGACAAAACGGCACTGTTCTTGTCCTATTTCCGGTCTGATTCTGCTTCGCGCGCTATTCATCAGGATTCGGACAATGAGTTTCGTTACGCAGCTCATCAAAAACCTCATCATTTCTTACATACTCGATCTATAAAATCCACAGCACCCTTCTGTAGAACCACATTTCAATTCCGTCAATTTTTTCTTCCATCTACGATCATATTGTCCAGCATACACTAACATATTGAAGAACTGACATCACATAGCAATCCAGTACTCTCTTCTTTGTTTTTAGCAAAATTTTCCTGTCTCTTAATACTCTGCTAAGCTTCTGGAATGAGTCATTGGCCATTCCAGTTCGCCTTTGGATCCCTGTGTCGCATTTTTCGTCTTCCGTTAGAACACTTCCAAAGTACTTAAATTTTTGAACTTGCTTGATTTTGGTATCCTCAGCCTGTAATTGGCATTTTGGGCTCCTCAGTTTGCTGATGAGCATACATTCAGTTTTCTTGTAGCTTATTTGTAGTCCTTGCTTTTGACTTTCTTCATCTACCTTTTTAGAAGGTCTTGTAATTTTCTTTCCGTGTCACCTATCAGCCCTGTATCATCTGTTCAGATAGTGACCGCCAATGATGAATCTGGCATAAATTCTAGGGTCTTAAGAATTGTGTAGCTGTACAATTTGAATAGATCCAGTGAAAAGACGCATACTTGTCTTACGTCCCTTTCTATCTTTGTATATCTGCTGAATTCGTTTCCTGTCCATATGCAGGCGGTTTGCTACCAGGAAAGGTTCTTGATTACTCTTGTTCGTCAAATATATCGAAGTTGCTAAGCATTTCTATCAATTCTTTGTGGCGTACTTTGACGTGCGTCTTGGCAAAGTCTACAAAACACAGGTAAACTTCCTATTTTACTTGTATCGCCATTTCTGATAGGATCCTAAGCATAAATATTGCATTTCTTGTTCCAGTGTCTTTGACAAAACGGCACTGTTCTTCTCTTATTTCTGGTTTGTTTACTGCCCGTAATTTTCTGTATTCTAATGGCATTATGGTTTTGCTTGGAAAGAAAGAAATAAAAAGGATAAAAAAAATTATTACAGTCAGACAATTCAATTTTGTCTGAAAGTAATGACGGATGTTACCTTACACCCCACCCACCTTGGAATTAAGGTAGACGAGAAAGAGAGCAGGGCATTATTATTGAATGCAATATTCTGATACGTAGTCGTAGACTAATAGTCATAGACCCGTAGTGGTAGACCTGTAGTCGTATAGACGTATGGAGGCAGGCCTCTAGAGGTAGACCTATGGACGTCCTCGACTTGGTCTATACACATGGCTGATACCAGCCAATCACATTACTGTGATGAAGAACCAAGGTGTATGCATATTCATTACATATTCATTACATCAGAAACGGAATGTAGTTTTCTCTCAAGAAAACTAAATCCGAGAAAGAAATGTACATATATGGTTTATGTGTAAAATATCAGGATGTAAAATTGTAGAAATCTGTTTTGTTTATTGAAGCTGCATTCTTGAACTGTCGGGGTAATTTCGAAGCGACCCGATCAAAAAAGAAAAAGAAAACCCTCTTGAGTAAATTTAGAAAAAGAAGAAAAATACGCTGGAGATAAATTGCTAAGCCTTTTTATATACCTCCGCGATCTATTTCAATTTATATGGATAAGTTGTTTGTTTTTTACGGCTTATCAACCTGCATTCACTTACGCGCAAATACTCTTGGGAAAGGTATGAATCCGTTTCTTCCCTCCAGTTATGGGTTAAATAATAGGACAGATTTGGTTCTATAGCCTTGGCTGGCAAACAGTCTACAGAAGAAAGCAATGGCAACCTACTGCGGGATAATCTTCTGCCCAGTCAGTCATGTCTCTTTCGAGACACGATCGCCCAAGCGTTTCACGTATGGCACTTTACTGACTGACTGAATATAATAGTTGGAAACATAATTAAAACTTCTACTGGGCATAAAGTGGGGAATCAGTTTTCAATAAACTGATACCCCACTTATTATACTTAATATAATAATGTAATATAATCTATCTCTTCTCTCTCTAGCTATGAGTTGAATGGTAGGAGAAATTGGGTTCTATAGTCTTGGATGGTAACCAGTCTACCGCAGAAAGCAATGGTAACCGCTTGCGGGATAATCTTCTGCCCAGTCAGTCATGTCTCTTTCGAGACATGATCGCCTAAGCGTGTTCCACCTATAGCACTTAACTGACTCATCAACCTTTTGCAGTTTATTTAAAGCCAGAAAATTATTTTATATTTTTATAAGTGTTTTTGCAATAATAATGATTTACTGATACAGGATCTAGTTTGTAATCCATAGCTGGGGGAGAAGTGGTGGATACATACCCTTCTCGGGTATAAGTGAATGTAATAAACCAGACCGGAATTGGAACTTGGTTCTCTTACTTACGATTCCTAGTCGTTATTAATTATACCAACTGCACATCTAATCTTACAGAAACTGATACTCCTAAGTGGTCACCTGTCTAGAAACTGACCAGGCTCGATGTTGCTTAACTTTGGTGATCGTATCAAAACTGGTGTTTCAATGTGATGTAGCCAAAGAATATTGATTTGATGTTTTATCTCTTTCAACTTACGGAAATATATTTTATTTCATCAAAATAAAAACTATTGTGAAATATTTTCTCACTTGCCTACTGCTTTGTTAAGCTGCAAGTCCAGTTCATGCCTTTCCCTGCATTTTGTACAAGAGTAGAGGTTTTCTGGTTACTTTTCGTTGTTTTTCATATCAGATATCCACTTGTGTCTTAGTGGCATTATCGCCTTGCTTGGGCAGTATATTAATAAAAAAAGAAAAAATGTAATTGTTTTCTACGGCTTATCAATATTTTGTAGGTTATTTCAAGCAAGAACAAATATTTTAAGATTGTAAGAATTTAATGTTTTAGTGACAAAATTCCTGCTAATTAATCCTTAACTGGGGGGAAATAATTGTATTCATATCTCTCAAATGCTATTGACGCGTAAGTCAATATAACGAACACAAATGGAACTTGAATTGGAATTCGGCATTCCGATTTAATATTCCTAGGCATTATTCTACCAAGCATACTGCCCCAAGCGGTCGGCCATATACGTACTGGGCAAAAACAATGTTGCTTAATTTCACTGATCATGCTACTGCTGGCTTTTAATTGTGATATGTTGGTCAACCTTGCTACCAGCACATTCAAGTTAACAGCACCTGGCAGTTTCAAGCATCCACACACCTAGGATCGGCTTTGCTTAATTTTGGTGGCCGTACGAAAACCGGTGATTGAACCTGATATGGTCCTACGACTGTAAAAAGGACAGGTGTAGTTTTACAGGTCAGTCAGTTAAGTGCCATACGTGATACACGCTTGGGTGATCATGTCTCGAAGAGACATGACTGACTGGGCAGAAGATTATCCCGCAGTAGGTTGCCATTGCTTTCTGCCGTAGATTGGTTGACGACTAAGGCTATAAAACATAATTTGTCCTATTATTTGACTCATAACTAGACGGGGGAAGTGATGTACTATATTATTATGTAGTAATTTTGGGGGATCAGTTTATTACTTCAAAACAATAGGAAATCGATCCCCCACTTTATGTCCAGTTGAAGCCTTAATCATGTTTCCAGCTATAATATTCAGTCAATCAGTTAAGTGCCATACGTGATACACGCTTGGGCGATCATGTCTCGAAAGAGACAAGACTGACTGAGTAGAAGATTATCCCGCAGTAGGTTGCCATTGCTTTCTGCGGTAGACTGTTTGCCAGCCAAGGCTATAGAACCCAATCTGTCCTGTTATTTAACCCATAACTGGAGGGAAGAGACGGATTAATACCTTTCCCAAGGGTATTTGCGCGTAAGTGAATACAATGGATTCAACTGGAATTAAACTCGGCTCCCCGGTTTCTCGTTCCGATTCGATATACACTGTACCGCAACGCACATCCGGTTTTACAGGTAGATGCTGAAAATACCAATGACGAAGCTTGTGAGCAACAAGAATATTTTAAGGAAATAGAAACAAGAAGGACATTTATACTTAGAATCAGAAATCATAAGAGATGTTGTTCTACTGAAGAAGTCTGTGAATACTATGAAGAAAGCACCTGAGAAACAAGGAACTTTCATGGAAAATGAAAACAAAGAATACCATCCACGGATCATATCAGCAACGAGGGAGTATTAAAAAAAACTTGAGCGTTTACCATATATTTTCGTAAGAGATAAATCCTCTATGCTAAAGTTTGCTCGATACTCGCGTCAAAAGACCATTAATCTCGAGTTTTATTGAATGAGGTGAGCTATAGTAATATAGGTGAAGGTACTGGGGGTGAAGTTTAAAGAATCGAAAGACACCTGTTGGCCCAAGCGTGTAATTCTTTGTGGGTATGAAACTGATACTTTGAATAAGAAAAAAGATATGCAACAGAATTATGATCCTACAGAAGTTTGAAAATACAGAATTTTTAATAAAAAATGGAAACAAAAAGGACACATAGAATCAAATAGAGACCATCATCAGAAATGTGGTTCTACAGAAATAAGCTGAAAATACCATGAACGGATCATGTCAGCAACGAGAAAGTATTAAGGAAAACCTTGAGCGTTATCATAGATTTTTGTATGAGATAAATCCTCTATGCTAAAGTTTGCTCAACACTCGCGTCAAAAGCTCATTAATTATTGAATAAGAGGAGTTTTAGTAATATAAATTCTACAGAAGAAGGCTGAGAAAATGGCAACAAAGAATATCATGGACGGATCATGTCAGTAACGAGGAAGTATTAAGGAAAACCTAGAGCATTTACCAAACATTTTCGTAATAGACAAATCCTCTATGCTAACGTTTGCTCAACACTCGCGTCAAAAGCTCATTAATTATTGAATAAGGGGAGTTTTAGTAATATAAATTCTACAGAAGAAGACTGAGAAAATGGCAACAAAGAATATCATGGACGGATCATGTCAGTAACGAGGAAGTATTAAGGAAAACCTTGAGCGTTATCATAGATTTTTGTATGAGATAAATCCTCTATGGTAAAATTTGCTCAACACTCGCGTCAAAAGCTAATTAATTATTGAATAAAGGGAGTTTTAGTAATATAAATTCTACAGAAGAAGGCTGAGAAAATGGCAACAAAGAATATCATGGACGGATCATGTCAGTAACGAGGAAGTATTAAGGAAAACCTAGAGCATTTACCAAACATTTTCGTAATAGACAAATCCTCTATATGCTGAAGTTTGCTCAATACTCGCGTCAAAAGTTCATTAATTATTGAATAAGAGGAGTTTTAGTAATATAAACTCTACAGAAGAAGGCTGAGAAAATGGCAACAAAGGATATCATGGATGGATCATGTCAGTAACGAGGAAGTATTAAGGAAAACCTAGAGCATTTACCAAACATTTTCGTAATAGACAAATCCTCTATATGCTGAAGTTTGCTCAATACTCGCGTCAAAAGCTCATTAATTATTGAATAAGAGGAGTTTTAGTAATATAAATTCTACAGAAGAAGGCTGAGAAAATGTCAACAAAGAATATCATGGATGGATCATGTCGGTAACGAGGAAGTATTAAGGAAAACCTATAGCATTTACCAAACATTTTCGTAATAGACAAATCCTCTATGCTAACGTTTGCTCGATACACGCGTCAAAAGCTCATTAATAGCTCATAAAAGAATATCATGGACGGATCATGTCAGTAACGAGGAAGTATTAAGGAAAACCTAGAGCATTTACCAGGCAAATTAACTGTTGTTGGTTGGTTGTTTTGTTTTTATGGCAAATCAACCTCGGCGGGTCATTTATTGCCAACTAATTTTTTTTATTGCTGGTAATACCTATTTTCTTTCAACAATTCATTGTTGTTTTTTATAAAAAATTTTGTATCTAGTAATACTTTTTTCTTTTCGGGTATTAAGATTCATTGGGTTTTTTAAGGGCAGGTTCCTCAAGTCCTACCCTTGTTATTTAACCCATAACTGGAGGGAATGGACGGATTAATACATTTCTCAAGGGTACCAGTGTTTATGTGAATGCAAGGTATTCAACTGGAATTCGAACTCAGCTCACCGATTTCTCTTTCCGAAGAAGATATCCACTGCACCACAACGCACATCCGTCACTAAACGCTTACAGCACCTGGTATTCCCAAGCGGTCACCCATCTAACTACTGACCAGGCTCAATGGTGCTCAACTTTGGTGATCGAGCGAAAACCGGTATATTCAACGTGATATGGCCGTAAGCCGCCAATTAACTGACTGATACTTAGAATGACCAAAAAAAGATATGCAACAGAATTATGCTCCTACAGGAGAAGTCTGAGAATACCAAAGACGAAACATGTGAGTAATATAGAACTTTTAATGAAAATGTCGACAAAAAAGATACTATGCATAGAATCAGATAGAGTCCATTACTATAAATGTCGTTCTACAAAAGTAGGCTAAGAATACCATTGACGGATCATGTCAGCAACGGGGAAGTATTAAGCAAATCCTTGATACATTTTCGGAAGAAACCAATAAAATGGAAACGCAAATTCTACTCCCACGGCTTCTTTTCATGCACTTCCCGCCTGTGGAATTCCCTTCTATTTACTTGCTTCCCTAACAGCTACAATCCCCAAGAATGTAAATGTAAAGTCAATAGTCATCTCCTCTCTCACTAACCTGAACCCTCTCTCTCTCTCATGCTCCTTTCTTCATTCACTCCACTCGCATCAGTATTCTCATCCTTCTCTTACTCACTTCCTGGTACCCCCTATAATCTGTCACTCTTTCTCATAACTTTACACCTATGTAACCCCTTGCAAAACAGTGGCAGTAAACGGCCTTGCTTGAGGCGATATAATTATAAGAAAAATGATAAATCCTCTATGCTAAAGGTTGCACGGTACTCGCGTCACAAGCCCATTAATTTCGAGTTTTATTGAATGAGGTGTGTTATAGAAATATAAGATAGTTACTAGGAGGTGAAACATATAGGGTAGGGAGGATAGATAACGATTGACATTTGAATTAAACTTAACGCAATGAAATCTACATAAAACTCCAAAATGATATGTCAAATTCCACAGCCAATTTTTTTTTTAGATCTACGTTACATTTGTTATTTTCAGATCTACGAAAGTTTTGCCATTTGTTTCTCATATCATCTGATTATTTGAGATTAAAAATTAGTGAGCTCTTTTTCGTTTTTGGATTAAACCAAACTAAACAACTTAGAACTTTTCAAGCACATCGTGTATGTCATTTAGAAAAGGAAATTTGTTTTCCTTTATGTTACAAATTCTGAAACGAAACGGAGAAAGGAAAACGTAATTAAATTCAAACTAGAATAAGATTTTTTTTTCTGTTTTTAAGCTGAAGCTTGTAGGATGAATAGTTTAGTCGATTGGATATTTTCCATGGATCTTAATCAAATATACAAATTTGATTGCCTGTATCGCTGTATAATGTGCGTTCTGGCGAAATGAATAACAGTTTGGAATGAGAAATCTGATATCCAAGTTCAAACTCCTTTCGGGTTTGTTGCATGTACTTACGCACAAATACCATTGGAAAAAGTAGGAATCCATGTCTATTTCGCCGATCTATATATTTAACCATCTAGGGCCATTCGTATCATATTTGATTCAGTATTTCCCTATAAGGAAACATTTGGTATTTTCCTATAAGGAAACATTTGGTATTCATTGAGTGAGCAGCCAGTACTGCTTTCATTTGAAATTTATAAAATATTTCTCTTAAAAAATTTTTCAGGAAAATATTTCTTTCAAGGCTTGTTTTCATACTGTATCAAATATGATACGAATGGCCCTACAGGGTTAATAGCTAGAGATACTGGTTCGTATAGACTTCCTTGGCAAACGGTCTAACGCAGAAAGAAGTGACAGCGTAGAGCGGGCAAATCTTCTACCAAGTCATAAGATAAGATCACCAAAGCGTGTATTACGTATAAAATTTAATTGATTTGACTGCGTCGAAGAAGCAATGGTGTTATTTATCTTATCTTCTTCTTCTTCTTCTTCTTCTTATTATTATTATTATTATTATTATTATTATTATTATTAAGTAGATAAAAGATGGCAATTGACGTTGTATTGTAAATCCGTCTGAATCTATCCTGCACATTTATAAATCTACCATCCGCCCGTGCATTGAATACTGCTGCCATATCTGGTCGGGCGCCCCTGCTGTTCTCCTCGGGCTTCTCGATAAGGTTCAGAGGAGGGTCTGTAATGTGATAGATACCGACTTGGCAGACCGCCTGCAGTCTATCTCCCACCGGCGCGACGTGGCTTCCCTGTGTCTCTTCTAGAAATACTTTCACGGCTTCTGCTCCGATTAACTTAGATCACTAGTGCCCCCTAAATACGAATTTGAACGAGATACTAGATTAGCAACTAGATCCCACCCTTTTACAGTGAAACCGATAAAATGCAGCCGTAACTTCTACTCCAACAGTTTCTTTCCTCGCACTTCCCGACTGTGGAATTCTCTTCCAAACGATTGCTTCCCCGACGGCTACAATCTCCAGGAGTTTAAATGTAAGGTAAATAGACACCTCCTAACACACTAACCTGTTCCCATTCTATCAAACACTCTTCCCATCTGCCCAACCCTCATCCTCGCTATCCTTACTCATCTGTCACCTTCCTCCTGACATTCCCTATGTCTAACCACTCCTTCTCTTTACCTTCCCCTATGTAGCCCCATGCGCAATAGTGGCTGTGGAATGCCTTGCTTGGGGTGAGATGATTTTTAAAAAAAAAAAGCTCACAGGAAAGTAAGCAAACAGTAGAGATTTACACAAACGAGCAACGCGGAAAAGAAAAAATTAGAGTAGAAAAGGAAAATACAGTTAATACTTTGATGGTAAAAGAGTGGGACCTAAATACCAATCTAGTAACACGGGTGAATACATGTGGTCTGAGAACCAGGTAAAAAAAAAAGCTCATCAGAGCAGTTGCCATGAAAATACTTGCAGAAAAGACAGAGAGAAGCCATATCATGTCGGTAAGAAAGTGACTGAAGGGGAGATGCCAGGTCAGGATCGATTATATTGCAGATCTTTTTTTGGATTTTTTTTCTTGAGAGCAGGATCACTCGACAATATATGACAACAGTATTCAATGCACGGATGAATATCGCACTATGACGATAGCCTGGGTGATTATCTTCATAGTGCGTTGATTGTTTCTTTTTCTTCTTCTATGTGCCTTGTCCTTTCAGGGCGTAGGCGATCATGAGTTTCCACCTCTCCCTGTCCCTAGTGGCTCTTAACACTCTTTCTCCTGTAACATCTCGCAGCCCCCGTTCTGTCATCCACCTGCTCAAGCCCATAAATCTAGAATATAAATGTATAGAAAAAATCATGGCCACAAAATGAGGGATCAGTTTATTTATTGATTATAATACAGAATTGATCCCCCATTTTACACCCACATTATAATTTCTAATAAAATTAATCAAGACATCTATGAAAATCTTCTTCGTCTATGTCCCTTGTCCTTTCAGGACGTGAACGATCATGACTTTCCACCTCTCCCTGTCCCTAGTGCCTCTTAACACGCTTTCTCCTATTACACCAGTAAACCCCGTTCTCTCATCCACCTGCTCAGGTCCTTCAAATATGTTATTCCCTGATTATCCCTGTCTCTTTTTTCCTCTATCTGGCTTGTTAGTATCAGGTTCTCCAAGCCCTCTTTCTTCATTGGATGTCCCAGAAACGTCAGCTGTCTCTTCTTGATGCTCAGTATTAATTTTCTTTGTTTCCATCCTTTCCAAAACCTCATCATTGCTCACATACTCGATCCATGATATCCACAGCATCCTTCTGTAGAACGACATTTCAGTTGCTTCAAGTTTTTCCTTCATCTTTGATAATATTGTCCAACATTCACTGCCATATTGAAGAACTAACATCACATAACAATCCAGTACTTTTTCTTTGTTTCCAGCAAAATTTTCCTGTCTCTTAATACTCTACTCAGCTTCTGGAATGCTTCCTTCGCCGTGCTAATTCACCTCCGGATCACTATGTCACATTTTCCGTCTTCTGTTATAACACTTCCCAGACATTTAAATTTTTGTACCTGCTTGATTTTAGTATCTCCACATGTATTTGTCATTTTCGGCTGCCCTTTTTACTGATGACCATGCATTCAGTTTTCTTAGTTTCTTTGTAGTCCTTTCTTGTCACTCGCTTCAGCTACCTCATGTAGGAAGTCTTGTAGTTTCCTTTCTGTGTCTGATATCAGCACTGTATCATCTGCGTAACTTATGTTGTTCAAATTCTCGTCTCCGATGACAAATTCTGTCATAACATCCAGGCTCCTCGGAATTGTCTCGCTGTACAAGTTGAATAGATCCTCAAGCTCTGCACCATAGAGTCTTTACAACAACAAAAATTTTAACCTTTTTTTAAACGTTCGTTGTTTATATTAAAATCTTACTTATTATTTTTCTAAATCGACTAGTCAAAAAACATAAACAACAAGCAATCTATTTTTATTAAGAACTATGTCGTAAAACTTGTATTTTTTAAATTTCGTAAAACTTATGTCCATCTACGTATCTCCAATATAATAGAACAAAACGAAGCATACTACCAAGAATATTCTTCAATCCCACTACCCACACGTCGACGGGATATGACACGTGGTCGTTTTTAATCTGGGGTGCTCACGCACGTGCACATGGGATCGAATCGAAAAATGGCACTGCCAGCGACTAATACCACGCTATATTTCAACAACTGTCTCATTTTAGGGGGATGGGCTGCCACAAGCAACCCTAAACATATTTTTTATTTTTTTACGGGAACTACACGTAAATTAAAACAAAGGTGAAATCAGACACTACACTTTGATCCCTGTCCGAAGGCTGAGAGCAAAAGTGGGCGTATCACTAAATGTATATGCAACTGTATAAATTTGCAAAATTTTTAATTCAAATCAAACCTTTTAGCAAACTTTTTGTTGAGGATCACCCCTTTTGGTATACAAGAATGAACTCGCCTGATGTGTATAACTGCCTAGAAAGAGAACGGCAATTGTAAAGAGTAGTTGAGAGAGTAGTTGTTCTCTACTACGACACTGTCAGCTCTCTGCCTTAGAGTAGACGGCGCTCTCTGCTTCCGAGCAGAGAGCAATAACCCAGTCGTGGTTCCGCCGAAGGGTAGAAGCACGACTGGGCAAAAATAGACAGACATTTTTTGGCCGAGCCATATAGCCCGGAAATCCCAGTCATAACTGACCATGTGTCACATGTTGCCCTTACTGGGAAGGACAACTAAATATAGAGAGAGTAGTTGTAAGCAGTTGCATAGATTGTCAGTAAGTTTGTGCATAGTAAGTTGAAATTGTTTAGATATAGACTCATTACCCGGACATACTATTTCACTGCAAGACTGTATATATTGATTTCTACTAATAGTATTCCTGAATTGACTAACCCGTGTTCAAGTTTGTATTTCTTGTTCAATATAACTTATTATTATTATTTTGTTTGGTTTCCCAACCAGAATCTACAACACTTTTGAAACCTAATGTTGATTTTCCCAGCTCATGCCATGCAATATTTGCATTTTGAATAAGTACCTTAGGTGAATATTGATGGCCGTTTAAAGGCTAAAGTAGGATCCCTGTACAAGCCAGGTGAAATGTTTCATTGTCGATTCTGGGTTCAGCAAATGTCCATGAAAGCAATTAATAAAAACGTTCAAAGTTCAGAGTGCATTTTTATGCTTCTAGCAAGTTATTGGATTTGACGTAAACAGCATCTAAATCACTTCATGCCACAAGCAAAATGTCTTCCTTTCAGAAGACATATAAGAATGGTTTCTAAAGCTATCTTAGAAAATATAATCCTTCCGCAAAAAATTAACAACCGAAATTAAGTGAAAAGTGTTTAAAATAATACGTTCTGAAAAATTTTTTAAAATAGCATTCTTTTGTGTCGGCATATTATTTACCTGCAGATTTCTTGAGGTATAAAAAAAAAACTTTTTTGTAATTTTGATTACATAGGATAAGTAAGGAACAGTGGAAAAGAAAGAACTGTTACACAAACCGTATTTTAACAAGAGTAAATACGCAAACCACACAAAACCCACAAAACACATATGGGATCTAAATAAATCAGTCAGTTAAGTGCCATACGTGAAACACGCTTTGGCGATCATGTCTCGAAAGAGACATGACTGACTTGCCAGAAGTTTATACCGCAGTAGGTTGCCATTGCTTTCTGCGGTAGACTGGTTGCCAGCCAAGGCTATAGAACCTAATCTCTCTTATTATTTAACCCATAACTGGAAGGAAAAGACGGATTAATACCTTTCCCAAGGGTATTTGCACGTAAGTGAATGGAATGAATTCAACTGGAATTCGAACTCGGCTCAGCGATTTCTCGTTCCGAGCCGGTATCCACTGCAGCACAACGCTCATCCCCATTTATATTATGGTAAATAAAGAAAACAGCACCAGGATACAAGAATAAAATGTAAGCTTTGTCTAGTTGAACAAATACTTTTAATACTCCAGAACAATACAAATTACAAAATAAAAGTTTAGAAAATTAAATAAATACAGAAATAACTAAGAAATAAACAATGTAGTACAAATATACGCGAATCCAATGAATATATATATATATATATATATATATATATATATATATATAAATTTCATAATAATAACTAATAGCGAGTACTTAATGATTAATAAGTAATTAATACAAAATATAGTAACGTATATAATAATTAATGAGATTTAACAAGAAACCTACAGAATAGCTATAAACTAACCGTTTTCTAGCCCATAATTAATCCTATTTAATAGTCCTTCTTGACAAAATTCTTGGGCTTCTTGACAAAATACAAAGGAGGATCTGTAACGTGGTTGATACTGACTTGGCAGACCGGCTGCAGCCGCTCTCACACCGGCGTGATGTAGCTTCCCTGTGCCTCTTCTACAAGTACTTTCATGGCTTCTGCTCCGATGAGCTTAGATCACTGGTGCCGCCTAAGCACGAATTTACACGAGATACTAGATTAGCAACTAGGTCCCACCCTTTTACAGTTAAACAAATAAGATGTAACCGTAAATTCTACTCCAATAGCTTCTTTTCTCGCGCTTCCCGCCTGTGGAACTCCCTTCCACAAGTCTGCTTTCCCGACAGTTACAATCTCCAGGTGTTTAAATGTAGGGTCAATAGACACCTCCTATCACACTAACTCCCAACTATTCTCACAACACTCTCATCTACCCAACCCTCATTCTCGGTATCCTCACCCGCCTATCACCCACCCTCTGTTATTTCCTATATTTAATCAGCCTTTCTCCACTCTGCGTAGCCCCCTGCGTAGTAGTGGCAGTGACATGCCTTGCTAGGGGGGTGGGGATGAAAAGCTTATAAAAAAAAAAAATTACCATTCTGACCAATTCAGTAGCAGTTAGAATAACCCAATAAACCGAGATATGGCAACAGAATTCAAAAATATAAATCTTACATTAACACTATTATATCATATCTATACACACAAACACACATACGCATACACGAATACACACATACACACACACACACACACAATAAGATTAGACCAGTACACAGTTGTATTAAAAAGTGTTCAATGCAATTATATTGTAGAATTTTTTCATTCGTAAACGAGTTATTTCGCAGTCATGGTTTCCAGATTCCGGTGTCCTGAGGCTGATTTACAATCGCTGACTTTAGCGTCTTTTTTAAGAAAGCTCATGTAACAGGAATTCTTCATCCATGATCGTCTGATGCTAATAGGTATTTGTTTGTATACCTATTAGAATCATATAATCATGGATTTAAACATTCTAACTTCTAATTTTGATAACTGCGCGTTCATATAAAAATTCCTGCACCCTGTTGTTATTTTAAAACTTTATCCCTGAAGATGATATTCAAGAACATCAAAAGTACCTAGATAGTTAAAAAGGTCCCCTCTTTTCTAATTATTATATGGCAAATTTTAGAAAATAAAATGATTAATGATAATAATAAACTCTCTATATATGTATGATACATAGCTGACATCTCTGTTTTAGCTAAGAATATCGATCAAATTCAGTCAGTTAAGAGTCATACGTGGTAAACGCTTGGGCGATTATGTCTCGAAAGAGACATAACTGACTAGGCAGAAGATTATCCCGCAGTACGTTGCCATTGCCTTCTGCGGTAGATTGGTTGCCAGCCAAGGCTATAGAACCCAATCTGTCCTGTTATTTAACCCATAACTGGAAGGAAGAGACGGATTAATACCTTTCCCAAGGGTATTTGCGCGTAAGTGATCAAATTACATATCTTAAAAACAAATTTGAAAGTCACTCCGTCCTCAAATTTACATTAGAACTTAATTTTAATAACAAAATCCCATTCCTTGATGTATTCATTGATTCTAGCACACATAAATTTACTACTTCTCTATATAGGAAACCAACTAGCATAAATTCGTGTCTTCTTAATTATAATAGTGAATGCCCCCAACGATATAAGTTAGCTGTTATAAAAAACTTACTTCAACGCACACAAATGATATCTTCTTCCAAATCTATATTTTATAAAGAATTACACAACATTAAGCAAACACTAGTCAATAATGGATTTCCTAACTCCGTTATTGATCAACAAATTAAAATGTATCTCAACAAACTTAACAATAGCTCTAACAATAATGATAATATTAATAATAATGGTTTACATCAAAATAAACATAACACTATTAACTTATACTATTGCAACCAAATACATAATAATTATAAACAAGATGAAAAAACTCTCAAAAACATAATACGTAGAAATGTTAAGTAAGTCGAAAGTAATAATCAAATTAAACTCATTATATATTATAAAAAGTTTAAAACAATTGACCTCATAGTCTATAATAACCCAACAGGCACTAAACTAAATTCTTTACAAAAAACCAATGTATTGTACCAATTTACATGCCCATTCAGAGATTGCATCTCTGATACTACTCAAAAACCTAGTACATATATTGGTTTTAATACAACCACGCTCTCCTGTAGACTTACATGTCATCTTTCTAATCAGAGTACAATTAAACAACATTTCTCTGAAAAACATAAACATGTAGGTAATATCAGACAGACTTTGGTCAACAATACGGTGATCCTTACTCATACACATAGTAAGAGGAACCTTCAGATATTGTAGGCCATGTACATCAAATCTAAACAACCTACACTCAATAAAATCACCTTTAAATCCGGACATAACATATTACATTGCATTTGACGACATGGTTTTGTTATCATTTCGCGCTATCACGCGGTGTGACGTCATAGAACCGCATTGCAAATTTGAAAACTGCGTTTGTTATTTTTGGTAACTATCGCGGAGTTTTATGTCAACACAAAATAAAATCGTCGGTGATGGTGGATTTTATTGTATTACCGTCTAAATAACCTCTCTGAAGATGGCTCATGTGAGCCGAAAGCTTAGAAACAAATTAATAAAAAATTATCCAAATGTTGGAGGGTTTTTGTCTTTTTTTTCAACTGAAATTAAAACAAAAATACAACGTTTAGAACGGCTCATGATTAAACATAATAGACATTCATTGTCTCTTACATATATATATATATATATATATATATATATATATATATATATATATGACTGTAATATTCTATAATTGAATGTTATTTTGCATAAGTAAAAGAAAAACATTTAAAAATAGGAAAGAACCGGTTTCTCTCCGGCTCTTCTAAGTTTTTAATCAGAAAAGAAAAATACAATAGATTCAAATTAACAAATGATTAGTGAGAAGAAAGATTATGGGAGGAGTAAGAGAAACAAATAACCGCAAAATGAAGTTCGTTTTGAATGGGCGTGCCTCTTCATCCTACAGCACGAATGCTGGTGTCCCACAGGGCTCTATCCTGGGCCCGACGCTCTTCCTTATTTTCATCAACGACCTCCCAGATGAGATCAAGTCCCAAGTAGGCATCTACGCAGATGGCACTACAATATACTCCCGCACCAGTAAGAAACCTGTCGTGGCGGACAGACATAATCTCGCTGCTGACCTTGAACGGGATCTACACTCTGTGGTGAACTGGGGCAAGAAGTGGCTTGTCAACTTCAATTTGTCTAAGACCAAGCTGTTGGCTGTCAACCATTACAGGCAACCTCTCCTGCCTCCCATAAGCATGGACCAAGCGATTCTCCCTGAGAGCAACACACTACGCCTCCTCGGCCTTACCCTCTCCTCAGACCTCAAATGGAACCACTATATTGAATTCATAGCAAAATCTACTGCTAAGAAGGTTGGGTCACTATGTCGATCCAGGATGTTTTTTCCGCCTGAATCCATCCTGCATATATACAAGTCAACCATCCGTCCGTGCATGGAGTACTGCTGTCATTTATGGTCAGGTGCCCCTGCCGTTCTCCTCAGTGTTCTTGACAGGCTCCAAAGGAGTGTTTGTAATGTGATAGGTATTGATCTGGCGGCTCGACTGCAGCCACTTCCCCACCGTCGAAATGTGGCCTCCCTTTGTCTGTTCTATAAATACTTTCATGGCTTCTGCTCGGACGAACTTAAGTCACTGGTGCCTCTTCAACAGGTGTTTACTCGTGCAATCAGACTGGCAACTGGGTCCCACCCATTCACAGTCAGGTTAGCCAAATTCAGACCACAATTCTACTCCTGCAGCTTCTTCTCTCGCACTTCCCGCCTGTGGAACTCGCTCCCGTATTCTTGCTTTCCTGGCGGCTACAACCTCCAGAAATTTAAATGCAAAGTCAATACTCATCTACTAACCAACCACTGTACTCTATCTCTCTCCCCACGCCGTATAACCTTCTCTTTCTCTACACCTATGTATCTGTCATCGCACCTGCTTCCTCAGCTTACTGTTGCTCCTTTCTAACTAGTTTGTACTCCTCACTCTTTTCTAATTAATCTTTTTACAATTATGCAGCCCCCTGCACATCAGTGGCATTTCCGCCTTGCTCGGGGTGAAATGATTAAAAAAAAAAGCCCCAGCAAACAATCACGCTGTTTGGAGAGAAGTTTGTGAAACATGATATACAGTGTTTTTTTTTTTTGTTTTTTTTAGATTAAATAAAAGGTGTGACTGAAACAAAATCAGTCAACACTGAATATTTATCATTGTAATCTATCTGAACCTATTTATAAATGGAACTTTGTGTGTGTGTATGTGCCTGTGTGTGTGTGTCCGTTACCTCTAGACTCCGAAACGGCTGAACCGATTATCTTGAAAATTTATACAATTGTACTATAAGCGTCTGCGAGTGTTCTTAGCTTGATTTTGTGTCGAGGTACCCCCGATAAATATCGAATCGATAATCGAAAATATCGGGTTATAGAAGGAGTGGTCCGATTTTACTCAAATTTGATACACTCATAGACAAAGACATAAGAAACGATATTCAGAAGTTTCAATGTTGAAATTCTTACAATAGTGCAGAAAATCGATAATATATATATAAAAGGTAAAATGCTTGTGTGTGCGTCTGTTTATCTGTCTCTATGTCCTTCATACAAATCCACTATTTTTATCCAATTGTCACCAAACTTCACACAAATATTCTTAGGCTAAGTCTGAGCTCCAGGTCCATTGATTAGTTTTAAAGCTTTCATTACACCCAAGCAACGCCGGGCTATACTTCTAGTATTACAATAAATGTGGCACAATGCCGAAGAGAGAGAGAGTGAGTTAGGGTTGGTCTTTACTTTTTATTATATACCTATCTAATCAGATTCACGACCCAATCACTAATTACAGTTTGTTCATTTACCACAAAGTATCGCCCACCATCTCGCAATTCTCCATCTACCATAATATCACATGGAACTTAAAAAAGAGGTAGCAAATCACGTAATATAAAAATTTGTTTCTGAAAAGCAATATCATTGATAGATAGCTTATTCCCAATCAATCGCCAGGTAAGCGAAAACTCAGGGTTGCTGATGTAATTCGCCGCTGGCACCCAGGACCAAAAAGAGCGCAATCCGGTCGCCAACAAGCCAAACCGTCTACAAAGAAGATCCTTCGTTGAGACTCCACCAATTAATAAAAGATACAATAGCCCCTGAGGCTAAGAAAATTCTGTAGATCGCGAAATGAACCGCAAAGACAGTCTGGCAAGTATTCAGATTACTTACGGGTCTTACATCGGCGCTCAGCCCTAGAAATGGAAGAAGTAATGGTGAAGCTAGCTTACCATCGGTGTCCTTAACAGTTCTCTTGAAAATCGAATCCTGTGTCAATGCACGGCGTAGGACAGCTAACCACGACGCATGTCGGTGACTTGCTACTTATGGCATACCCAGCCCCACTACGTGACATGGACGTTTGGCGCAGATATTTCTGTTGGCATTTGCCTTTGCAATCACCTGTCAAATTAGTAGACAGCATATGCTCGATTGTCTTCATATCTTCATCTCAGAGAGGAAGTAACGACAACCAGTAAAGGATATGTGTATGTGACACATGTCTCAGCCCTGCTCTTCACGGACAACTACCGCCGAAGATGAGTCCGGAACGTTGCTCTAACCTTTGACAGTACCTCGACCAGTTTTTCTCTAGCTGGAGAGCCGGTCCGAACGACACTCCAAGAATAGGTTCCGGTCCGTCAGACGAACTGAAGGGCCCCGGATGCGCAAGTCCTTTCTAGGCACCTGATCGCAAGCCAGAAGACTTGTAATTACTTCTGGCTCCCGTAACCTTCTCGTACCGATCAAGTAATTTCGACACAACCTCAATATCGTTACGGCACGACACGAAAATGGATACATCATCGGCATAAACAGAAGCCATAGCTCGAGCGCCACCATCGGTTTTATTCCGGCAGCCTGCAGGACAGTTGCCAGATACTGATGGTCAACCTTATCAAATGCATTAGGCTGATCCAAATTAATCATGGTGTCTTGCTCGTCGTTTTTTGCACCCTCTATGATCGTGCGTCTACGGCTATGTTGTGTTGAATACACCGATTCCCGTCCGATTATCGAAGTTAAGCAACATCGAGTTTGGTCAGTACTTAAATGGCTGACCATTTGGGAATACCAGGTGCTGTAAACGTAAGAACCAAGAATGGTCCACCGGTCCTCCAGATTTGGGGGTTGGGTGCAGGGCTAACAACTCTGTCCCGTAAAAAAAACAGTTTGTTACAGAAACAGCAGCAAAAAGTCCCTGCCCTATGCACCATCTGGGTGTGATGGATAAATGATGATGATGATGATGATGATGATCGTGCAGATCAGATGCACGTAGCTTTGAACTGTTCTTTCGTTCGCAGCACAAATCCACTCGGGCCCCCAACGGAATATCGGCAACTGACTGCAAACGCTCCGTCAGCATCTTGATCAAAATCTTTAACTCTGTGTTTAACATAAAATATGGGCCTGTAATCGTCTAATTCTCTCCCAACCTCCTTGACCCTTTTCAACGGTGTAATCACGCTCTTGGAGATCCGGTCTGGGACAAACCTGCTGGAATAAGTTGTTAAATACCCCCGTCAAAATCGGCACAAAAATGTGTGTCAGCCTCAAGTAAAACTCATAGGGAAAACCATCAAGTCCCAGAGACTTGTTAATTCAATGCTAACTTTGCCTTCCGTGATTTCACCCTCGCGGCTAGTCGCTTCAGTCAGCGCCTGCCGAGGAAGGTCAGCCAAATAAATGCAAAACACTTGGTTACAGAGACCAGGCTCCTTAGTAAAGCGGCTCTCAAAATGCCACCTAAACACTTCGCACATATCTCGGATCGACCTCAGAGTATTGACCGTCTGAATGTATCGATCGTTACCTCGACGAAACTCTTTCTTGCACAATTCTGCACCCATCCTCGCCGCTTCATCGTGTTTGACCTATGACTAATTACCCGACCCCAGTAGCGCTTGCCAGCCAATTAGTGAGGGATCAGTTTATTACCTCATAACAATAAAAAAAGTAATCCCCCACTTTATAGTCAGTAGAAGATTTAACTCTTTCCAAGTATTATGCAGAGTCAGTCAGTTAAGTGTCATATGTGATACACGCTTGGGCGATCATATCTCGAAAGAGTTGTGACTGATTGGGCAGAAGATTATCCCGCAGTAGGTTGCCATTGCTTTCTGCGGTAGACTGATTGCCGACCAAGGCTATAGAATCCAATCTGTCCTGTTATTTGACTCATAACTGGAAGGGGAAGTGGTGTATTATATTATTAAGTAGAAATTAGTGAGGGATCAGTTTATTACCTCATAACAATAAAAAAGTAATCCCCCACTTTATAGTCATTAGAAGATTTAACTGTTTCCCACTATTATGCTCTGTCAGTCAATTAAGTGTCATATGTGATACACGCTTGGGCGATCATGTTCCGAAAAGCTAAACGAGTAGAATATTTTCCGCGGATGGCATTTCTATCTGCAAAAAATGCTATAGGACCCAAAATGCCCTACTATTTAACCCATAACTGAAAGGAGAAGTGATACATTAAAATGTTTTCCAAGGGCATTTCTGCGTTTTTGAAAAGGATTTGAACTGGCATTATAACTCAGCCTTTTGATTTCTTGTTCAGGGCCTATATCCAATGCTCCACAACGTACATTCAACATAATAATTAATCACTCTAAGTATTGCTTTGGATTACTTTACTGGCAAAAAATGTTTGCGTTGATATATATATATATATATAGTCATCCACAGACAGATCTGTTTGGCTGTATCACAGCTCATCAGTACGGTCAGACAGCCGATTGCTTTTTACCCAGTATTGAAACCCGACCAAATTGGCGTCTGTCGGCGATTCTACCTCTGAGTTACGGGCGCTCAGTAGAAGGAGTTAGACTTTTTAGCGTGTATATTATGTGAGAGTGTTCTAATTCATTGCTGAATGAACGATGCGTAGATGCCAAAGTAGCTACTGTTTTTCAAAGTCTACCATTCTTCCAGAATGCTCAATCAGGGTGTGAGAGCGTAATATATATATATATAGGTGTTAAAAAGTAGGTGTACTGTAAATGATAACATGTATTTTGAGATTACAATTACAATTTCATTTACTAATATAATTATTACATTAAGAATAAAAAAAGATTTGGCTGTACAAAAATACAAAAGAGCATCAATTTTACCAACGCATGTTTCTTAGATTGTCCTCCATCATAATTTACACAGGTTTGAAGTCAACACATAAGGCCCTAATGTATTTTCATGGTAAGATTCCTTTCCAAAATTTCTCATAATGAAATCACTTTCCAGTATGTTTCCATAGTAAAATCGTTTTCCAATGCACTTTTATATTAAAATTACTTTCTAATGCATTTTCATAGCAAAATCTCTTTCCAAATATTTTGATAATTAAATCGCTTTCTAAAGTATTCCAGTAAAACAATCGATTTCAATAGATTACCATAATAAAATCGCTTTTTACTTCAGTTTCGTGGGAAAAATCTCTTTCCTCTGTATTTTCAGAGTAAAATCGCATTCCAATGCCATTTTTTATTAAAATGACATTCCAATGACATGTATTTTCGTAGAAAAAATATTTTTCTAAGGAATTTTGATGGGAAAAAAACCTACCAATTCATTCCCATGGTGAAAGCGTTTTTTGAAACGAATTTTCATAGTAAAATTGCATTTCAATGTATTTTCATATTGAAACCACTTTCTAATGCATTTTTATCCTAATACCTTTCCAATGAATTTTCATAGTAGAATATTTTTCAGTGAATTTTTATTGGAAATCTCCCTCAAAATAATTTTCAAATTAAATCACTTTCCAATTCATTTTCATATTACAATTTCTTTCCGGTACATTTTTTATATTAAAATCACTTTCTAATGCCTTTCCATAGTAAAATCACTCTACAATATATTTTAATAGTGTTGTGGATCTTCGTCGCCAATTTTTGTGTCAAATCTTAACGCAAATCGTCGTCGCCAATTTGTTGTGCAGTTGTTTTGGCGAAACTTTGCCACAAAGTTGTAATGACCGGTTTGTGCCTGAAGTAAGACACGGGACACAGAAGGTAGGTTCAAAACAGTGTATTAGTATAACAAGAACATATGTACAAAGTGTTAGTGATAAGTAAATAGAAATAAGTCCGAACGCTACAGTTACGCTGCTTATTGCCGGCTGTAGTAGTTGGCTGTAACTGCGCCCGAGCTATCGTCTAAACTGCCGTCAACTGCAGTATTTAATTGCCTTCCCACTTAAGATAAAATGTGGCACAAGGCTTTTTAATGTGGGCAATCTAGGCCAGATAACGCGGGCAAAAATTTCTATCAAATTTTCCTCAGAAGAGACTTTACATTCAACCGAGCTGGGTTATTGTCCTCCGCCCGAAGGCAGATTATCCGAAAATGTGCAAAGCAGCCAACTACCGTCAACTGCGGTATTTAATTGCATTCCCACTTAAGACAAAATGTAGCACAAGGCGTTTTTAATGTGGGTAATCCAGGCCATATAGCCCGGAAAATAATTCCAGTCTAATTTTCCCCAGAGGACACTATCCTTCGGCAGAGCCTCGACTGGATTATAATTCTACGCTCGAAGGCAAAGCCAACTGGGTAAACTGTTCTGCCAGAGGTCACGCAGGTAATTATATATGGTAAGAAGAAGAATCCATTAGGAGCGCACCATATCACATAGTAAAATACAATTCCAATGCATCTTTGTAAAAAAATCTCATTCAAATGAATTTTCAAAGTAACAAACTTTTCAATCCATTTTCATAGTAAAATTAATGTCCAATGCATTTTCATAGTATACGCGCTTTCTGATGCATTTTCATATTAAAATCATATTCCAATGATTTTATATTGAAACTTGTTCCACTAGATTTTCATAGTAAAATCTCTCGTAATACATTTTATATTCGAATCGCTTTCCAATGTTCTTTGAAACTCGTTCCATTGGATTTTCATAGTAAAATCGCTCTTAATGCATTTTCAAATTAAAATCTCTTTCTAATGCATACTCATAGCAAAATCTCTTACCAGCGCATTTTCGTAGTATAATCTTTTTTTCTAAATCATTTTCAAAATCACTTTCCATTTAGGACATGAACAGAAATATGTTCTTTTGCTTTTGATGAGTACTTGTACCTGTTTTTTATAACAGTGACTTAAGCCAGTTTTATCGTTGAATAGATCAGACAGAGCCTTTCAAATCTCTGGTTTATTGATTCAAGGAAACGTCGTTTCGAAAGAGCACAATAAAAGTGTGTGGGAATCAATACATAGGTGGTAAGTTACGATACAAAAAGAAATGTCAGTGAGTTACAATGGCAAACGCATTTCTTGAAGTTCACTCTGCTTCGGGTGTGTTTTAGATGCTTCAGCAGAAGGGATTTGCCAAAATATATTTATGGTAGCTTCATAATAAATAATCAAAGATAGAAATAGAGAAAGAGAGAATATCTTTTGACATTTTGACATGTCCCAGCATCAAAGATGAAATAACTGATTAAGCATACTTCAGTCAGCAATAAGGTCAAATATTAGGATGAACACACAGGAAAATCATTACTCTCAAACGAGATATAATTTATAATAGTGATATTATACGTTTCATCATGAGAACATCATTGACATTCATGGAAAAAACAGTTAGCATTACACTCGTTCCAAGATTATTAAAATAATTTTGAATTAATTTCTTTCGAAAAGACAGTGAATCATTTTCAAAAGTATTTTCGTAGTAAAATTACATCGAAATACATTTTCATATTACAGTCATTTAATAACTGATTTCCATTCTAACATCTTTTCTCCGAACATTTTGTTAAGAAAATAAATTTCTAATAGATTTTTCCTTTAGAATTTATTTCCAGTGAATGTTCACAGTACAATCCGTTTTCAATCTATTTTCATAGTAGAATCCCTTTCCAATGCATTTTCATAGTAAAATCCTTTCAATGCATTTTTATAGTAAAATTCCTTTCCATGCATTTTCATAGTAAAATCCCTTTGCAGTGCATTTTTATAGTAAAATCCCTTTGCAGTGCATTTTTATAGTAAAATCCCTTTGCAGTGCATTTTCATAGTAAAATCCCTTTTCAATTCATTTTCATAGTAAAATCCCTTTCCAATGCAATTGCATAATAAAATCCCTTACCAATGCATTTTTGTAGTAAAATCCTTTTCCAATGCATTTTCACAGTAAAACCCATTTTCCAATGTATTTTCATAGTAAAATCCCTTTCCAATGCATTTTCATAATAAAATCCCTTACCAATGTATTTTTATAGTAAAATCCATTTCCAATGCATTTTCATCGTAAAATCCATTTCCAATGCATTTTCATCGTAAAATCCCTTTGCAATGCATTTTCATAGTAAAATCCCTTTCCAATGCATTTTCATAGTAAAATCCCTTACCAATGCATTTTCATAGTAAAATCCCTTACCAATGCATTTTTATAGTAAAATCCCTTTCCAATGCATTTTCATAACAAAATCCCTTTCCAATGCATTGTTCAGAGTAAAATCCCTTTCCAATGCATTTTCAGAGTAAAATCCCTTTCCAATGCATTTTCATAATAAAATCACTTACCAATGCATTTTTATAGTAAAATCCCTTTCCAATGCATTTTTATAATAAAATCCCTTTACAATTCATTTTCATAGTAAAATACCTTTGCAATGCATTTTCATAATAAAATTCCTTTCCAATTCATTTTCATAGTAAAATCCCTTTCCAATGCATTTTCAGAGTAAAATTACTTTGCAATGCATTTTAAGAGTAAAATCCCTTAGCAATGCATTTTCATAGTAAAATCCCTTTGCAATGCATTTTCAGAGTAAAATTACTTTGCAATGCATTTTAAGAGTAAAATCCCTTAGCAATGCATTTTCATAGTAAAATCCCTTTCCAATGCATTTTCAGAGTAAAATTACTTTGCAATGCATTTTAAGAGTAAAATCCCTTTGCAATGCATTTTCATAGTAAAATCCCTTTGCAATGCATTTTCATACTAAAATCCCTTTCCAATGCATTTTCATAGTAAAATCCCTTTCGCATGCATTTTCATAGTAAATCCCCTTTTCAGTGCATTTTTATAGCAAAATCCTTTTCCAATGCATTTTTATAGTAAAATCCCTTTGCAGTGCATTTTTATAGTAACATCTCTTTCCAATGCATTTTCATAGTAAAATCCCTTTCTAATGCATGTTCATTATAATATCACTTCCCAGTGAATTTTCACACAATAATCCCTTTCCAATTCATTTCCAGAGTAAAATCACTTTGCACCAACACGTCTTTCCTTCTGTTCCTCACTGAGGACTCCGGAAATAAACATTCAATCTTCTCACTTTTTTTTTCTTTCTATTTTTTAAATTGGAGTAGATGGGCTAAACTATCGCCCGGTTCACACTCCACCCACGTCTTTTGAACGGGTGAAGAGGCTCATCCCTTGTTTCCTGTTTAGGATGCGGTTTCCGGTTTTCTCTTTTCCAATCTTTTCACTCCTATGTAGCCCCCTGCACATCAGTGGCGTTACCGCCTTGCTCGTGGTGATATGATTAAAAAAAAATTCACATCGTTATTAATAATTCTGTGTAAAATTGCCAACTCTATGACTTACGGACACTTCACGTTGAAACGCCGATTTTAATACAACCACTAATGTTAAGCAACAACGAGCCTGGTCAGCACCTAGATGAGTCACGGCATCGGAATACTAGTTGCTATAAATTTGGATGTGTGGGTGGTGTAATGGAAAATGGCTCGGAATTGTTAATCAGAGAGCCGAGTTCCAATTTCAGTTAAGTTCGTTATACTCATTTAATTAAACGCATGGATCCATATTTTCTCTCCCATCTATGTATTAAATAGTAAAATTAGTATCATTAAAACCGTTATTACCTTCAGAACAAAACTGAGTACAAAATGTGACACAAGGCTTTTTTAATGTGAACAATCCGGCTCATATAGCCCGGGCAAAAATTTCTGTCAAATTTTCCCCAGATTAGACTTTACGTTCACTTTAAATAATGCACAGAAATTTATATGCTGTTAAACAAAAAAAACAAAACAAAAAACAAGCAACAACCAAGTCCTTTGCTTATTCTCTTTACACATGAGGATTTTGATCCAGAAAATTGTGAATTTTCTCAACCACCATCGAATTTCTCTCTTCCACATCTCCGATCATCAGTCACATTCTTCCTTGAACCTCTTGTGCCAGTGTAAATCAGATTCTCGGCTCAGACAATTTAATCCATAAGCAGTCTGGAGGAGTTTATTCTTTTTGCCCAGTTGAACACAAAACTTTATAGCATGGCGAGCTTTCAAATTCTCTTCACGTTACGACTGCATTCTGCAAACAAGTCAGTTGGTTACGTTCAAAGAGCTTTTACGACCATCCGCTTTAATCTTGAATAAGAAACGTCAAATTATTAGATGTATAGTGATTAGATACAACAACTACAATAATTTAGAAAACTTATAATTGCCTCTCCAAAATATGCGCTTCGTACATACGCATATCTTTTTTCAGCATTGTGATATTCATCGGTCAGTTAAGTGCCATACGTGATACACGCTTGGACGATCATGTCTCGAAAGAGACATGACTAACTGGGCAGTAGATTATCCCGCAGTAGGTTGCCATTGCTTTCTGCGGTAGACTGGTTGCCGACCAAGGCTATAGAACACAATCTGTCCTGTTATTTGATTCATAGCTAGACGGGGAAGAGATGTATTATATTATTATATAGTAATTAATGAGGGATCAGTTTTATATTGTTATGAAGTAATAAACTGATCCCCCACATTATGCACAGTAGAAACCTAAATCATGTTTCCAACTATTGTATTCAGTCAGTCAGTTAAGTGCCATACGTAATACACGCTTTGGGCGATCATGTCTCGAAAGAGACATGACTGACTGGGCAGAAGATTATCCCGCAGTAGGTTGCCATTGCTTTCTGCGGTAGACTGGTTGCCGACCAAGGCTATAGAACACAATCTGTCCTGTTATTTGATTCATAGCTAGACGGGGAAGAGATGTATTATATTATTATATAGTAATTAATGAGGGATCAGTTTTATATTGTTATGAAGTAATAAACTGATCCCCCACATTATGCACAGTAGAAACCTAAATCATGTTTCCAACTATTGTATTCAGTCAGTCAGTTAAGTGCCATACGTAATACACGCTTTGGGCGATCATGTCTCGAAAGAGACATGACTGACTGGGCGTTGTGGCGCAGTGGATATCGGCTCGGAACGAGAAATCGGGGAACCGAGTTCGAATTCCAGTTGAATTCCTTGCATTCACTTACGCGCAAATACCCTTGGGAAAGGTATTAATCCGTCTCTTCCTTCCAGTTATGGCTTAAATAGCAGGAGAGATTGGGTTCTATAGCCTTGGTCGGCAACCAGTCTACCGCAGAAAGCAATGGCAACCTACTGCGGGATAATCTTCTGCCCAGTCAGTCATGTCTCTTTCTAGACATGATCGCCCAAGCGTGTATCACGTATGGCACTTAACTGACTGACAGTCTGAATTCTTCACCTTATTATTTTTAGACTTAAGAAAAGTTCAAACGGCAATAAACCAAAGCCAGTGTATGAAACAGTATCTTGATGATGTGATGTTTGATATAAATACAAATTTGGTTCTTATACGGACAAGTATAGCATTTTCTACTTTAACATAATTTAAATACCACCACGAAAATTCCGATTCCTAAGATTTAGATTATTTTTTAAAGAAAAAGCTTACTTGAAGCTATTCGGTTCTCTGTGAAAGACCAGGAATTTTTCCCGTCCGCATCCAAACTAGTTTAACGGACACATGGTGACAATACTTTTTAAAAAAATGTCAGCACTAATGCTTAATTTTCATTTATAATTCACAATTTCCCTCCTTCCTTATTCTTCTCCCTATTCCTTTCTTCTTCTTCTTCTTCTTCTTCTTCTTCTTCTTCGTGCCGTGTTTCTCCAGGACGTAGGCGATCATGTCTCTTCCCAATATGCTGTCTTTTTGAAGCTCTTAACAAATTTTGACATTTCTCTAAATTTGCTACGATATCACTTTTTTAATGTCATTATGTAGTTTATGTAATGCTTAACATCAAGAAAATTGAGCTAAAGTTCCTGGGACATGTAATGAGGAAAGAGGACTTGGAGAATTTGATTCTCACAGGTCAGATAGAGGGAAAGAGAGACAAGAAAAAGCAACGAGTAACACTTAAGGGTCTTCAGCAAGTGAATGGCAAAGCGGAGTTTGGGTGGGGGTGACAGGAGAAAGTGTCCTAAGAGCCACTAGGGATAGAAAATGGGGATGGCGATGATCGCCTACGTCTTGAAGGAACACGGTACATAGAAGTTTATGCGTTGCATTGCTCTGTCTCTCCCCTCTTCAACTTGTTTGCGAATATCGCATTTTCCAAGCTCCATATCGTCATTATGTACCAGAAGAACTTTAACTGTTTCTTTCGTATCTAAACTACTAGCAGTATCACCCGGCGTTGCTCGGGTGTAATTAAAGCTTTAAAATTAATCCATGGTCCTGGAGCTCAGACTCAGCCTAAAGAATATTTGAACTAATAAAATAATTGCGACAATTTACCAATCGCACCTAATATATATATATATATATATATACTAGCTGTATAGCCCGGCATTGCTCGGGTGTAATGAAAGCTTTAAAACTAATCCATAGTCCTGGAGCTCAGAATTTTGGACGTGGCACGAAAGACTAAAAAGCAATAGTTGTTTCCAGTTAAAGCGAAACTGTAGACTGAAAGAAAAATGAATGGATGTAAGCCAAATTTTGATTTCCTGGTATCGATATCAAATAAGTTTTTTTGTCGTAAACTGAATTTTGAAGCCTAAATAAGTCCTCTGAATAAATGGTATCATGGCTGAGACTAAGAAGTACAATTTTACCTACTTAGAGCCAAACCCGAAGCAAAAACTAAAATAAAAGAGGTGAAAAAGATACAGACATACAGGCAGATAAACAGACACACACACAAACATCTTGCTTTTATATATATATATATATATATATACTATCGCTTTTCTGCACTATTGTAAGAACTGCAACCTTGAAACTTCTGAATATCGTTTCTTATGTCTATGTCTATGAGTGTATCAAATTTGATTAAAATCGGACCACTCCTTCTCAACCCGATTTTTCGATTATCGATTTTCGATATCTATCGACACAAAACCTAGCTAAGAACACTCGCAACCGCTTATAGTACAACTGTGTAAATTTTTAAGAAAATCGTTTCAGCCGTTTTGGAGTCTATAGGTAACTGACACCGAGACACACACACGCACACACACACACATACACACACACACAGACAAAGTTCCATTTATAAATAAGTTTAGATAAATGAGAGTATGCTTCCATTTTCTCCGAAACTTCGTCTTTGTTAAAACGTTTAGCCTCTGATACAAAGCTAAGCTGAAATGTTAATAAGCTGACAATGAAGGATTGAGTCTAGTGTTCTGGTGTGTTCTTATTAATAACCGCATTATTTATTTCCAGCAAAACAAAAAGCTGACCGTTCAAAGAAGCCTGTTTATCCTCGCGGTCCAAAATCGTCACAAAAAGCAGACATGATGTCATCATCACCAGTACGCGACATGATAGTAGTACCCGACACGAAATTGTCGGCAAAACTCGAAGCGATATCGTCACCAAAACCTAAAAAAATATTCTTAACAAAACCTGCATTGATACTGTCACCAAAAGCCGAAACGATATTGTCCCTAAATTCGAAACGATATTGTCACTTAAATGCAAATTTGTATGGTCACTAAAACCGGAAAAGATATTGTCACCAAAAGCAGAATCGATATTGTCACCAGAACCAAAACGATATTGTGCTAAAAACAGCAAGGAAATTGTCATCAAAACACAAGAGGATATTCTTATCAAAAGATTATCAATATTGTCACAAAATTCAAAACGACATATTGACAAAATCCTGAAGTTATTCTGTAACTAAAACACCAATCAATATTGCAATCGAAACCAAAATCGATACTCTAACCATAATGCGAAATGATATTGCCACCAAAATCCGAATCGCTGATCTTACGATAAGATGAAATTATATCGTCATCAAAATCACAATCAATATTCTCACCATAACCTGAAATATTGTCACCAAAACTCGAAACGATATTCCCACCATAACGCGAAATAATATTGTCACTAAACCACAAATTGTTATTCTCACCATGAACCCGAAATGATATTGTCACCAAAACTCAAATCAATATTCTTACTACAACCCCAAATGATATTGTCACCAAAACGCGAATTGATATTCTCACTATAAACCGAAATGAAACTGTCACCAAAATCCGAATCAATATGCTAACCATAAACCAAAATCTTATTGTAACCAAAACCGAAGTGATATTTTCACTCTAACCAGAAACTATATTGTCACTAAAACCGGAATCGAAATTCTCACCATAACCCGAAATGATATTGTCAAAAAACATTAACTGATATTCTCACCATAACCGCAAAGGATATTGTCACCAAAACCCCAATCGATATTCTCACCAAAACCCGAAATGATATTGTCACCCAATTCAGAATCAATACTGTCACCCAAACTAAAGGACGATACTCTCATGACACTCGACTTTGTCAAGATTCTCAATATTGTCACAAAATCCAAAACGACATATTGACAAAATCCTGAAATTATTCTGTAACTAAAACCCCAATCAATATTGCAATCGAAGCCAAAATCGATATTCTAACCATAATGCGAAATGATATTGCCACCAAAACCCGAATCGCTGATCTTACCATAAGATGAAATTATATCGTCATCAAAATCACAATCAATATTCTCACCATAACCTGAAATATTGTCACCAAAACCCGAAACGATATTATCACCATAACGCGATATAATATTGTCACTAAAACCCCAATCGATATTCTCACCAAAACCCGAAATGATATTGTCACCCAATTCAGAATCAATACTGTCACCCAAACTAAAGGACGATACTCTCATTACACTCAACTTTGTCAAAAAAAAATAGTGTTATATTTTTTATTTTTTTAATCTAACGCACTATTTCAACTGACGACTTACAATTTTTTCGTTATTGACATAAATGTCTAATAATTAAATAACAGAGAAATCAACTTACATTTAACATGATGCCGATGCCGAAACGTCATTGTCATGAAACCTTCTTGCCCTTGTTTCTAACCACCGACAAAGAGATTCCAGCTGTCAGATTTAAGAGCTGTAATAACTTTCTTTATTCGAATGCATTTTCAGAGATCGGGGGCTTAACTTGTGAGAAGCAGCTAGAACTCATATCGAATAAGAGAAACGAAAAGTGCGAAGACTTCAGGTTTTTATTCTAATTATTTTCCAACTGAATCAATCCAGCGTATGAGCGATAATCACTTCTTATTCTCTGTCTGTATTTAATAACCGATGAATGATATAACTAACGATGGCAAATATCTTGATGGAAAAGCGACTCATTGGAGAAACGTAAGACAATCAAAACCATAATCCATACGTTTATTTGCGTTGCAACGTTAAAACAAATGCATTTGATTCAGTCACGGACTGCGAAAAACGCGTGATATCGTCGTATTGAAATAAGGTTATCAAGTTTGGTTATCTTGAAGAGGTTCGGCTGACGGGGATTTATAACTATTATTTTCTCGGAAACAAAAACGGTGGTGCGTCCGCCATCTTGTTCAGGATCTTCAACAATAATCTCTTTTCTTTTGTCACTGTTTATTCAATCCAGACAATAAGAAATGTCCACTGAAATAAAACCAAGTTGGCAGTTACGAGTGTCGCCAGAACAGTATATATAAATATATATAATTTAGACAGCGAATAACAATATTTCGTTTCTCTCTTGCATTCACTTACGCGCAAATACCATTGGGAAAGGTATTAATCCGTCTATTCCTTCCAGTTATGGCTTAAATAACAGGACAGATTGCGTTCTATCGCCTTGGTCGGCAACCAGTCTACCTCAGAAAGCAATGGCAACCTACTGCGGGATAATCTTCTGCCCATTCAGTCATGTCTCTTTCGAGACATGATCGCCCAAGCGTGTATCACGTATCGCACTTAACTGACTGAATTGGTTTGCCGAAACTTTCCAGCTTTGAGTAAATTGGAATCGTTTCAAACACATCACTATTCTCTGCATTGTGACAAAATTAAAGAAACTTAATTAGCTTTGTCAATCTTTGTACTTAGGAAAGACACTTTTTGGCGGACCTGAAGCAGACTACCACCACGTTTACTTTAGTTGCTTCTTTTTTTTTCTTTCTTCTTTTACTTTTTTCATGCCGTCCTATCAATTACCCCCTTAGCTTTACGATTGACAAAAACAATTTTGAAAAATTTTAATATTTGAACCTTTTCTGTGGGGTGATCATTTTCTCATACAACGTTATAGTAAATCGAGCCTCCATTTTGAAATCAGTCGCCGGTACAATATTACCACCATCTGTGAATTTGTTCATTATTAAATTTTTTTGGACTTTTTTCAGTGCAATATTATTTTTTACTTCTTAAACTTTACGAATGACAAAATAATTTGCAAAATTTCAATATTTAAACAACTTTAGTGGCGGGGGGGATGAAGAAATTAGTCCGAATAATGTAAATACTACAGAAATTTTTTCATTCAACCTTATAGTGGTTTGAAAATGGAGGGTCGATTTACCTAAACGTTGTATGAGAAAATGATCCTCCGCCACAATTTTGTTTAAATATTGTAATTTTTCAAAATTTTATTTGATAATCGGAAAGTTTAAGTAATAATCGATAGAACTGCTCTGAAAAAAGTAAAAAACAAATGAAAAACAACGAAATTAACATAAACAAAGCGACCCCAACGCGAGTGGATTGAAAATGGAGGATCGATTTACTTTAACGTTGTTTGAGAAACAACCCCCCCCACCCCACAATTTTCTTTAAATATTGTAATTTCTTCAAAATCTTTTTTGATTATCGGAAAGTTTAAGTAACAATTGATAGGACTGCGCTAAAAAAAAAATAAAGTAAAAAAAAAAAATGAAAAATGAAATTAAACGTGGTGGTAGTCTGCTTCAGGTCCGCCCACTTTTTACGTCTAAAATAACGTCTTTTAAAGCTCAGTTAACGCGTATTAATATAGATTGGCAAAAAACATGTGACGAAATATAACTTTTCAAATGTGCGTTGTGGTACAGTGGATATCGGCTCGGAACAAGAAATCGGGTAGCCGATTTCGAATTCCAGTTGAATCCATTGTATTCACTTACGCGCAAATACCCTTGGGAAAGGTATTAATCCGTCTATTCCTTCCAGTTGTGGGTTAAATAACAGGACAGATTGGGTTCTATAGCCTTGGTCGGCAACCAGTCTACCGCAGAAAGCAATGGCAACCTACTGCGGGATAATCTTCTGCCCAGTCAGTCATGTCTCTTTCGAGACATTATCGCCCAAGCGTGTATCACGTATGGCACTGAACTGACTGACAGGGGGTGGGATCTGTCTATTTGATATCATTATTCTTAGAAAGTGAGATGTCATTGAATTCAAAGTGATGGCAACGGTTCGTAGAAACCGTTTACGTAATTTATACAATTTCGTCGAACTTATTTTTAAGTTCAATTGTCTTTTATAACCATGGACAAAGAATTTAATCATATTGTTGTTATATATAATAATAATAAGCTGAATTATCTCTTCACATATAAAAAAAGAGATTTAAAAGAATAAAAATGTGGCTCCACAGAAGGATGCTGAGAATACCATGGGAGAAACGACGAAGCTCTTGAAACAAAAAATATTTTAAGAAATATTTATAATTAACATCAGGAAGCGACAGCTGAAGTTTCTGGAGCAAATGATGAGAAAATAGGCCTTGGAAAATTTGCTACTCACAGGAAAGCTTGAAGATAACAGGCAAAAAAACCTACTTGGTGAACGTGAGCGAATGGATGGTGGTTCAAGTTTTGGGAGAGATGGCCAAAACATAAACTTTATTAAGAGCTACACGGCACACAAAAGATTACAGAGTGATATTTCCATGTTGCAGGTCCACTTCCCAGATTTCATGACATCCATCTCGACCATACCAACAAAATCGAAAGGAACATTAAAGGGCATTAAATTTGGTACTGATGTGACTGCAGGTGTTGTCAGGTGAAAACCAACTGCTTTCGAGTCTTCATCCAGGTTTTCTGTCTAGATTTACATTTTCCGTGTTTAGCTATAAGACCAAGACGGCAGAGATTTAATATCAGGGTTTTTCTTCCCCTAGACCAGTGGTTCCCAACCTTTTTATATCATGGCACACTATTAAGCTCTTTAACTTTTCGCGGTACACCTATCCCAAAAAATAAATATTTTCTACTCATAAAGCCTTTTTTTATTTTAACAACCGTTGGGAATAATCAATATTTTTAGTTTGAAGGTTAGGATGTTTTGTAGTAAGATGTCTTTTCATCTTACTTAGAATCATTGATTCACTAGACAACGTTTGGCCACACACAACCCACAGCGGAGAAGGAATTTGTGTATCTCCAGTCCAGTGAAACCCAAATTTCAAGTCATCATCACTAAACAACCGATGAACTTTTGGTTTTTTAAGTGAAGTTTCAGAATTATTCTTGTCATCATCGCCTTTTCTTTTGAGAAACTTGTCCATAATTAAGGGTGAATTGAATCTAAAATTGAAAAAATAAATCTAAGAGAATTTTTTTTACGAAGTACATGCTCTAGGCCCTTGATGAGTCAGGCGAGGATCGTGCTGTTGTGATGAACATCTCCAAGGCTTTTGACAGGGTTTGGCACTCTGGCCTTCTATGCAAGATACGGGGTTAAGGTATTACCGGACGCTTGCTTGATCTAATCCAATCTTTTTTAAATAACCGCAAAATGAAGGTCGTTTTGAATGGGCATGCCTCTTCATCCTACAGCACAAATGCTGGTGTCCCACAGGGCTCTATCCTGGGCCTGACGCTCTTCCTTATTTTCATCAATGACATCCCAGATAAGATCAAGTGCCAAGTAGGCACCTACGCAGATGACACCACAATTTACTCCCGCATCAGTAAGAAACCCGTCGTGGCGGACAAACATAATCTCGCTGCTGATCTTGAACGGGATCTACACTCTGTGGTAAATTGGGGCAAGCAGTGGCTTGTCAATTTCAATGCGTCTAACACCAAGCTGTTGTCTGTCAATCATCACAAGCAACCTCTCCTGCCTCCCATAAGCATGGACAAAGCGATTCTCCCTGAGAGCAATACACTGCGCCTCCTCGGCCTTACACTCTATTCTGATCTCAAATGGAACCACTACATCGAGTCCATAGCTAAATCCACTGCTAAGAAGGTTGGGTCACTGTTTTTTCCGCCTGAATCCATCCTGCATATATACAAATCCACCATTCGTCCGTGCATGGGAAACTGCTGCCATATATGATCAGGCGCCCCTGCCATTCATCTCAGTGTTCTCGACAGGCTCCAAAGGAGAATCAGTAATGTGATAGGTACTGACTTGGCGGCTCGACTACAGCCACTTCACCACCGACGAATTGTGTCCTCCCTTTGTCTGTTCTATAAATACTTTCATGGCTTCTGCTCTGACGAACATAAGTCACTGGTGCCTCCTCAACAGGTGTTTACTCGTGCAACCAGATTGGCAACTGGGTCCCACCCACTCACAGTTAGGTTAGCCAAATGCAGACGACAATTCTACTCCTGCAGCTTCTTTTCTCGCACTTCCCGCCTGTGGAACTCGCTTCCATATTCTTGCTTTCCTGACGGCTACAACCTCCAGGAATTTAAATGCAATGTCAATACTCATCTATTAACCACTTAACTCTAGTTCTTTCACCACCCCGTATATCCTTTCCTTTCTCTCCACCTTTGAAGCTGTCATCAAACCTGCATTCTCATCTTTTTATTGCTCCTTTCTAACTGGTTCGTCTTCCTCTTCACACTCTTCTAATTAATCTTTTTACTCTTATGTAGCCCCCTGCACATCAGTGGCATTACCGCCTTGCTCGGGGTGAGACGATTAAAACAAAAATTATCATATGTAATCGTTTTTTATTTATTCTACTAAAACCTTAATTTACAACACCTAAATATTAAATAAGAAATATCTCCAAAGAATCTGTTAATATTATAAACGAGATATATAGATGATATAAAGCAGAACAACGCTTACCAATTAGTAAGCGCAAATTGTTTAGATTCCTGAAATTCAGCAATTTTAAATTGCGCACTGTCATCTTGATTAAGAAATTAAATGTCTTCATTAAACAAAATGAAATTAAATGTCTTCCACCTATTATCTTTTCGCGGCACACTGGTAACCATTTCGCGGCAGACTAATGTGCCGCGGCACAGTGGTTGGGAAACACTGCCCTAGACAGACTAACTTCCTTGACTATTGAGCGCCATCTACCCAAATGTAGCCGGTTATGATGCTTCAGTTTTCCGCTTTAGCTGATTCTCCGAAGAAACTGAACATAGCTGTCCACTTAAATGCTACGGGAGACACAGTTCAAGAAGCATAATATAAACAGTGAAAGCTTCTCCCCACTATCACCTTATATATATATATATATATATATATATATATGCGGAATCTAAGTCTTCTTCTAATATTGAATCATGAATCTCTGTCTCTGCCCCTCTTTTTTTATGTTTAGACGACAAATTTTACATAATACTTTCTGCAGTATTTAAATTATTCGGACTAATTTCTTCATCTTTGTTGCCATTTGTACGAGGTTTCGGCCGTTGTACGCTCAGGTCTTCTTCAGATGCTAGGAATTTCGAACCGAACCCTTTATTACAATCACTGGAGTATATCATTCTCATAACATGTGTAGTAATGCTTGGATGAGTTATCTCCCACTAACTCAGCAAGTTACTTGTTCACCACTGCTGTAACAAGTAACCTGCAGGGTTAGAGGGAGATATATTTTTTATACTCCCAGTGTATGGATATTTTGGGAAGATTCTTCCGGTATGTTAATGTTTGTACCATATTTGAATAATTAAATTTTTGTTTTTGATTGTTACTGAAGAAACGAGAATTTTCTCGCTGAAATAGCTATTCAACGAATGTAGAATTCAAATTTTTTATAATATATATATATATATATATATATATGTGTGTGTGTGTGTGTGTGTGTGTGTGTGTGTGTGTGTGTGTGTGTGTGTGTGTAAAAATATGCTCAGTTATGATCTGAGATTAAAAACAGGATGGTTAATAAAAAGAAGACAAGAGGAAAACTGTATTTAAATCGCCTACGCGTTTCATCCTGTGATGGACTTTATCAAGCCAAAAAGACGAAATGAGCTTCATTCCAAATTACGCATCTATAAACAGTGTTGGCAACTATAAAAACGCTTACAAATCATTCAAAAAGATTAACAGAATATTTTAATTTTAGAACTCCTTCATGTGTAGTGCAATGTCACGAAATGTTAAAATGAAGGGAATTCAACCGTTTTCCTTGGATTTTTTATTGTGTATGTTAGCCTGTTTCAGTAGCATTTCCATAAGAAAAGGTGAGAGTGGGAAAAAACCGGGGCGCAGATTGATATTTTGGTAGTACTGGATGACGGCGCTCTCGAGAAATTTCCTTCTGAATAAATTGCTTACTCTTTTTATGAGTGTGGCATTTTTTCAATCGAAATTGTGGTCGAATTTATTTCTGTGAATCACTAAAGCATTCGTTAGATTATTATTAGTGATGTCTCTTTTGTGTTCATACATACGTATTTTTAGATTTCTACTTGTTTCTCCGATGTACATTGAGGAACAATTTTGGCAATTTGTTTTGTATATACCTGCTTGTTCATCATTATAATTTCTTTTTTTTTAGATCTGACAATGTCCATAATAGTTTTCGAGGTAGTTGTTACTATGTGCGTGTTTTTTAGATGGGATAAATTGTTTTGTATAGTAGATGCTATGGATTTGGTGGGCAGTATAATGTATATGTTATTGTTTAGATTATTATTGATAACAGTATTAATCTTTTTGAATGATTTGTGAGCGTTTTTTATAGTTGCCAACACTGTTTGTTTACAGATACGTAATTTAGAATAAAATCATTTCGCCTGTTTTCGCTGATAAAGTCCATATATATATATATATATATATATAACCACCCATAACCACCCAAAAATGCAATGAAACAAACCTATCAACTATCCTCACTTCTAACAAATATCTAAAAAACACAAATCTATCAGGGAATTTAAAATGTCAGAAACCCAGGTGCCTAATTTGTAAACATTTGGTAAACGACACACTATTCTATATACCCAACACCAAAATCAAATTGCACCCACCACGCCTCACTTGTGACAGCGAAAATATTATATACTTCCTCTTCTGTTCAATATGTCCCAATAGTGGCTATATTGGCGAATCCAGTAATAGCTTTAGATTTCGCTTCAATAATCACAAAATTAATATACGCCAAAATAATCAATATTCCCCAGTAGGAGCACATTTCAATCAACCGGGTCACACCTTAGAAAATTGCAAATGTTTACTAATAGACTCCAATTTTAGTTCTACATACACACGCAGAAAGAAAGAAATATACTGAATTTTAAAATTAAATACACACAAGCTAGGGTTAAATAGGGACTTAGGTGCTTTGAAACTTTACAAATACTTCAATAACTAAACTTTTTTAGATATATTTTTTAAAAAATTTTTAAACTTTTTTAGCTACATTTAAAAAAAAATATCTAAAACAAATTTACAAGCATTATTAAAGATAGGTTTACGTTTACAAACATAATTTTTAAAAAATCAGTCGCTTTCAACGTCAGTCAGTTTAGGTGCCATACGTGATATACGCTTGGGCGATCATGTCTCGAAAGAGACATGACTGACTGGGCAGAACATTATCCCGCAGTAGGTTGCCATTGCTTTCTGCGGTAGACTGGTTGCCGACCAAGGCTATAGAACCCAATCTGTCCTGTTATTTAACCCATAACTGGAAGGAATAGACGGATTAATATCTTTCCCAAGGGTATTTGCGCGTAAGTGAATACAATGGATTCAGCTGGAATTTGAACTCGGCTCCCCGGCTTCTCGTTCCGAGCCGATATCCACTGTACCACAACGCACATCCACTTGATGTAAAAATAAAAACTCTCTCCACAAACGCCTCACGTGATGTAAACAAACAACACCGGAACAACTCAACACCAGAACAACTCAACACCGGAACAACTCAACACTGGGACAAATCAACACTGGAACAACTCAACACCGGAACAACTCAACACTGGGACAAATCAACACTGGAACAACTCAACACCGGAACAACTCAACACTGGGACAAATCAACACCGGAACAACACAACACCGGAACAACACAACACCGGAACAACTCAACACCAGAACAACTCAACACTGGGACAAATCAACACCGGAACAACTCAGTACCAGAAATACATAATGGACATCCTAGAATATTAGCGATTTTTAATAATCTGTATTACTCTATTTTACTCTATTAAAAATAACTAATAAAAAAATAAATTGTTTCAAACTTTACATAATGCCTTTTTAAATGCCTTATTTGCATAAATATATTCTAAGTTTTTAATTCTTAATTAATGATTTTATTCGATTATTAACAATTTTTTTTTCTAGGTGCTGAATTGTCTCAGTCTTGAATTACCCCAGCGCTCAGTTGGCTATACTTTCCCTGCCGAGAATGGGCAAGTAAAACTAGTGTTGGATACGACCATGTTGTATACAGCACGACAAGACAAATCAGATAAATATGGCTGGGATCAAGCAAGTCGTCCCTTTTGTGCTTGGCAGGAAAACCTTTCAGGAAACTTTCTGAATTTTTTACGAACACCCAATCGAAATTATTTTCAACGTACACTACCGGTCATAATTATTAGGCCACTCCAGTTGTTTTTGTTTTTTTTTTTGTAAGAAATGATGTATTTCATACTGTTGTGGATTCCGGGTGAGGAACCGCACAAAATAATGAACAATCAAAACAGATATTGAGATAGAAAATGAGGTTATATTGAACGTAATATACAAACGTGAACGTAGGTTAGTAAATCCAGAAATACTATTAGTAAGAAATAAATATATACAAGTCTTGAAGTGAAGTCGTTGGAAATAGTCAGTCAGTTAGGTGCCATGCGCGATACACGCTTAGGGCGATCATGTCTCGAAAGAGACATGACTGACTGGGCAGAAGATTATCCCGCAGTAGGTTGCCATTGCTTTCTGCGGTAGACTGGTTGCCGACCAAGGCTATAGAACCCAATCTGTCCTATTATTTAACCCATAACTGGAGGGAAGAGACGGATTAATACCTTTCCCAAGGGTATTTGCGCGTAAGTAAATGCAAGGAATTCAACTGGAATTCGAACTCGGTTATGGTCCAGTTGATATCGGCTCGGAACAAGAAGCCGGCGAGCCGAGTTCGAATTCCAGTTGAATCCATTGTATTCACTTACGCGCAAATACCCTTGGGAAAGGTATTAATCCGTCTCTTTCCTTCCAGTTATGGATTAAATAGCAGGACAGATTGGGTTCTATAGCCTTGGTCGGCATCCAATCTACCGCAGAAAGCAATGGCAACCTACTGCGGGATAATCTTCTGCCCAGTCAGTCATGTCTCTTTCGAGACATGATAGCCCAAGCGTGTATCACGTATGGCACTTAACTGACTGGAAATAGTATATCCGTGTATATTATTTTATCTGAGTGAAGCTCAGAGCTATTCTGACTTCTGATGCGGGAATCTCTGGGTAACTTGCGTATCAGTTCCGGTACACTCCGATAACTCTAACGGATCTCTCTCAACTCATGTTCTTTCTATGGCAGGAGTATATGTATACTCAATAGAGTCCATTATCATATACAAAAGGGAGATCCAACAACACATACCATTTCCAGTATTTATTGCACAAATGAAAATAAAATGATTCTTTTGTTATGATTACTTTGCAAAATTTTACAAGTCAAGGAAGCAAAAATGAACTCGTCCAAATCACAACTAAATTTTCTTCAGTTATGTAATATAAACGAACATGCTGACACAAAAACGCAACAAGCTTACACTACCGGCCATAATTATCAGGCCACTCCAGTGTTTAAAAAAATGATGTATTTCATACTATATTTTAGTATTTATTGCCAATTGAATAATTGTAACTGAGAATTTTACAAGGCAAATAGCAACAATTTACCCATCGCACCCTGATATATATATATATACTACCGGCCATAATTATTAGGCCACCCCAGTGTTTAAAAAATGATGTATTTCATATTATTTTTTAGTATTTATTGCCAAGTGAATAATTGCAAATGAATATAGAATGGTTCTTTTGTTATTATTACTTTGCAGAATTTTACAAGGCAAATAGCGACAATGTCCCCATCGCACACTGTAGATTTGCTATATATATATATATATATATATATATATATACGCTACCGGCCATAATTATTAGGCCACCCCAGTGTTTAAAGAATGATGTATTTCATACTATTTTTTTAGTATTTATGGCCAAATGAATAATTGTAAATGAAAATAGAATGGTTCTTTTGTTAATATTGCACAATAACATATACTTCAAATGAATTTATAAATATTTAATAATGACCTATTATCATCTTTGCTTCCTTGCCTTGTTAAATTTTACAAAGTAATAATAACAAAAAAAATATATTTTCATTCATAATAATATGATTATGTCCTGGGCATGACGATAAACTGCATCCGTCAGTAAGGCCTCTGATTGGGAGGTTGTGAGGAGCATGGAACCACTTCTTAATTGATGTTGTTCCCAGGTCCACCCTGATCCGGAGTGGTACCACCTTTTAGGGTCCCAGCTATGGGCAAATAGTTAACCCTCAAACTGGGTTCAAAACACTATGAAAGTATAAAAATACACTTTTATAGAAATATATATAAAAATAAACTTTTATAGAAAAATATACATTTTTCAAGGAAAAATATTACCAACAATATAATTTTGAAGGAAAATTTTTTCAGCAAAACACTTTTGAATACAAAACTAACAATCATTTCAGTTTTCTACAATAAAAAAGAATAAAAACCAAAAATGTTCATCAAAATCTGACTAAATCAACCTTTTCACTATAATCAACCATTTAAAAAAATACTTTAATACCCCATCTTTTTAGAATTAAATAACCCACAGAGGTGTTGATATGCCGTTAAACAAAACACAAAATCACAAACATACATATGATTAGGTGGCCTAATAATTATGGCCGGTAGTGTAGGCATTACATTTCTGACAGAGCTTGGGAACTAGTAGGATTTAACCATACGTAAATTTTAGGGATTCATAGAGGATAAAATGTGCAACAAAGAGATCCGAATGCGCATTGCATGGGAGAAAGAGAGATGCATTCAAAAAGCAAAACAAAGCACTAAGAAAGGGGATCCGTCCGTTAGAAATCCTGAAAAGGGTTCTGATTTGCTGTGTCATATCAATCCCCCTGCATGGTAATGAATGCCGGACAATCTCTCTATAGATGAGCTGGGAACTAGAGGCAAAAGTTTCCAAAAAATGAATGCCGATAATTCTATTAAAGCATCGAAGAACTCTTAAAGAAATTGGTAACAAAAAGAGCAATTATACTCAACATCAAAAAAAGAAACCTTTGAAATTCGTTGGATACATAATACGGAAGGGTGGAGGGGTTTGATAAATGTAACCATAACTGGGAATATCGAGATCGGAGAAACGCTACTAAGATCCACGAAGAATAGGAAGTTGGGGAGAGTTATATTTTCCCATATTCCGAAGAAGCACGGTACTTAGAAGAATATCCAAGAATTCAGACAACGTAAGGTAACTAATAATGTTTAAAATAAATATTAAATGAGATAAGAGAGAGAATTAGAAGATACAGGAAAATTGAGAGAGAAGAGTCCAGTTCAGAAATAATCGATAAACTTTGACAAAAATACTCGAATGAGGCTCATCGATACATTGAGAGAGTGTTATGTCGTGAGTAAGAATAAATAACTCAACAACAGGAAGAGGTTAATTGTTGTATTCCGTGAAAATAGTATTTACAAAGGTTATTAGTATCCAATACAAGAATAAAGGTTAATCGTCTCAACCGTCTTAAGACGTAGTATGAGCAATGGGTACTTCCGGGTCGTCACCGGAAGTCTACGACTGACTTGTCGATCGGCTGCTCGGCACACTCTCCTACGTAGATGCCACCATTACTTTACATAGTAATGGAATAGTCCATTATAGCCGAATAGGCGCGGGCGTCCCAACAGGGAGATAAAGAAGAAATTAAGAGGGTATAAGAAAAGTATGAAAGAAGATAAGAGGTATGATGCAATGGATAAAATTAGTTGTATTGGAATCAATAGAGAACAAAGTGAAAAGGTACAGGAAGAATGTTGAGAGAATATCACATACATGAAATGATGAATAATCTCACTTGTATAATTGAGGATGAGGGAGAGAATTAGAAGATACTGGAAAAGTGGGGATAAGATCATAGGCATTGCTATTGCACATAATTTTACTATAGGGATTCATAGTAAATTATTATCTACAAGGAAGCAATGCAAATAATTTTACTATAGAAATTAATTGTCAATATGTTTTTTACTGTAAGTTATTTTGTAAATAAATGTTCCAATTTCAAGATTTTTATCTGTAAATTCTATGATAACGGTTTATTTTGTCACACATTTTGTTTGTAAATCTCTCTCTCGGGTTCTTGCTTTTCAGTCAAATTCTTCTTCTTCTTCTTCTTCTTCTTCTTCTTCTTCTATGTGCCCTGTCCCTTCAGGACGTAGGCGATCATGGCTTTCCACGTTTCCCTATCCCTGAATGGCTCTGTTACACCGTGCAATCCTCGCTCTCTCATCTAACTGATTAGGTCCTTCAAATATGTTATCCGTTGCTCTCCTCTGTCTCTTTTCCCCCTCTATCTGGCCTGTTAGTATCAGGTTCTCCAAGCTCTCCTTCCTCATTGCATGTCCCAGGAACTTCAGTTGTCTCTTCCTGATGCTCAGTATTAATTTCCTTTTAGTTTCCATCATTTCCAAGACCTCATCATTGCTCACATGCTCGGTCCATGATATTCGCAATACAAAAATTTGAATGGCATGTCAACCATTATCCTCTGTCTTAACCTAAGTATTTTCACAGTTTCTGCTATGACCATCTTTATTTCTTGCTACTGCGCCCTTATCATTTTACCCGTTTTGGCAATTAGGTCCCACCATTTTATTGTCAAAATAGGCAAATATAACCGTCAGTTCTACTCCATCAGTTTCTTTTTTCACACTTCCTACCAGTTGAATTCTCTTCTCTATGTTTGCTTCCCTGATAGCTACAATCACAAAAAGTTTAAATGCAACGTCAATTGCCATCTTCTATCTCCGTGTCTCCCAACTCTCTCTTACTCTTTCTACAGCATGGTCTATACTGTTTTCTTTTCTGTCGTCTATCTCCTCTCATTGTAAGCCCCTACGCACCAGTGGCAGTAGTTTTACTTGGGGTGAAGCGATTATATAAAAAAAAGTAATGCCAAAGATGATTACATGTACCGTTAAAATTTACCAAATGTTCAGTGACAACGTAGGCCTAGTGGTAGGTTACGGTCAACATGAATACATGATTTTAACCTATCAATAAAAGAAATTAACTATGTATAGTTCAATCGGTCAACGAAAAAAACATGATTTTTAATCTCTTCATAAACAACTGCCTGCGTATAATGCGACCCTCTTTATGTTTACCTAAAAATGATTGTAATGAACTCGAACTTGAGTATATACGATACTTCACTCCCAAATTCTCACATGCTGGGTACAATGATAAACTACATCCGGCGGCAAGGCGTTTGATAGGGAAATTTTAAGGAGCATAGAACCAACTATTAACTTCAGTTGTTCTCAGGTCAACCCTAACCCGAGGTGTTAGATTCAGAGTACTAGGAGGAAACAAATATTTTTATAGTAAATTTTCAGTAATATATTTTTATATAAAAAATTACAAATACATTTTTATAGTAAAATCACCAACAATACATTTTTATAGTAAAATCAACAACAATATATTTTATATTAAAATCACCAACAATACATTTTTATAGTAAAATCACCAACAATACATTTTTATAGTAAAATCACCAACAATACATTTTTATAGTAAATTCAACAACAGTACATATTTATAGTACAATCACCAACAATACATTTTTATTGTAGAATAAACCAACAATACATTTTTATTATAAAATCACCAACAATACATTTTTATTGTAAAATCACCGGCAATACATTTTTATAGTAAATTCAACAACAATACATTTTTATAGTACAATCACCAACAATACATTTTTATTATAAAATCACCAACAATACATTTTTATAATAAAATCACCAACAATACATTTTTTTTTGTAAAATCACCGGCAATACATTTTTATAGTAAAATCATCAACAATACATTTTTATAGTAAAATCACCAACAATACAATTTTTTTGTAAAATCACCGGCAATACATTTTAATAGTAAAATCACCAACAATACATTTTTATTGTAAAGTCACCAGCAATACATTTTTATAGTAAAATCAACAACAATACATTTTATATTAAAATCACCAACAATACATTTTTATAGTAAAATCACCAACAATACATTTTTATAGTAAAATCACCAACAATACATTTTTATAGTAAATTCAACAACAGTACATTTTTATAGTACAATCACCAACAATACATTTTTATTGTAGAATAAGCCAACAATACATTTTTATTATAAAATCACCAACAATACATTTTTTTTGTAAAATCACCGGCAATACATTTTTATAGTAAAATCACCAACAATACATTTTTATAGTAAAATCACCAACAATACATTTTTATTATAAAATCACCAACAATACATTTTTATTGTAAAATCACCGGCAATACATTTTTATAGTAAAATCACCAACAACACATTTTTATTATAAAATCACAAACAATACATTTTTATTGTAAAATCACCGGCAATACATTTTTATTGTAAAATCACCAACAATACATTTTTATAGTAAAATCACCAACAATACATTTTTATAGTAAAATCACCAACAATACATTTTTATTGTAAAATCACCGGCAATACATATTTATTGTAAAATCACCAACAATACATTTTTATAGTAAATTCAACAACAATACATTTTTATTGTAAAATCACCAACAATACATTTTTATAGTAAATTCAACAACAATACATTTTTAATTGTAAAATCACCAACAATACATTTTTATTGTAAAATCACCAACAATAGATTTTATGTGAAAATCACCAACAATACATTTTTATAGTAAAATCACCAACAATACATTTTTATTGTAAAATCACCAACAATACATTTTTATAGTAAAATCACCAACAATACATTTTTATAGAAAATTCAACAAAATACATTTTTATAGTACAATCACCAACAATACATTTTTATTGTAGAATAAACCAACAATACATTTTTATTATAAAATCACCAACAATACATTTTTTTTTGTAAAATCACCGGCAATACATTTTTATAGTAAAATCACCAACAATACATTTTTATAGTAAAATCACCAACAATACATTTTTTTTTCTAAAATCACCGGCAATACATTTTTATTGTAAAATCACCGGCAATACATTTTTATAGTAAAATCACCAACAATACATTTTTATTGTAAAATCACCAACAATACATTTTTATAGTAAAATCACCAACAATACATTTTTATAGTAAATTCAACAACAATACATTTTTATAGTACAATCACCAACAATACATTTTTATTGTAGAATAAACCAACAATGCATTTTTATAATAAAATCACCAACAATACATTTTTTTTTGTAAAATCACCGGCAATACATTTTTATAGTAAAATCACCAACAATACATTTTTATTATAAAATCACCAACAATACATTTTTATTGTAAAATCACCGGCAATACATTTTTATAGTAAAATCACCAACAACACATTTTTATTATAAAATCACCAACAATACATTTTTATTGTAAAATCACCGGCAATACATTTTTATTGTAAAATCACCAACAATATATTTTTATAGTAAAATCACCAACAATACATTTTTATAGTAAAATCACCAACAATACATTTTTATTGTAAAATCACCGGCAATACATATTTATTGTAAAATCACCAACAATACATTTTTATTGTAAATTCAACAACAATACATTTTTATTGTAAAATCACCAACAATACATTTTTATAGTAAATTCAACAACAATACATATTTTTTTGTAAAATCACCAACAATACATTTTTATAGTAAATTCAACAACAATACATTTTTAATTGTAAAATCACCAACAATACATTTTTATTGTAAAATCACCAACAATAGATTTTATGTGAAAATCACCAACAATACATTTTTATAGTAAAATCACCAACAATACATTTTTATTGTAAAATCACCAACAATACATTTTTATAGTAAAATCACCAACAATACATTTTTATAGAAAATTCAACAAAATACATTTTTATAGTACAATCACCAACAATACATTTTTATTGTAGAATAAACCAACAATACATTTTTATAATAAAATCACCAACAATACATTTTTTTTGTAAAATCACCGGCAATACATTTTATAGTAAAATCACCAACAATACATTTTTATAGTAAAATCACAAACAATACATTTTTTTTTCTAAAATCACCGGCAATACATTTTTATTGTAAAATCACCGGCAATACATTTTTATAGTAAAATCACCAACAATACATTTTTATTGTAAAATCACCAACAATACATTTTTATAGTAAAATCACCAACAATACATTTTTATAGTAAATTCAACAACAATACATTTTTATAGTACAATCACCAACAATATATTTTTATTGTAGAATAAACCAACAATGCATTTTTATAATAAAATCACCAACAATACATTTTTTTTGTAAAATCACCGGCAATACATTTTTATAGTAAAATCATCAACAATACATATTTATAGTAAAATCACCAACAATACATTTTTTTTTGTAAAATCACCAACAATACATTTTTATTGTAAAATCACCGGCAATACATTTTTATAGTAAAATCACCAACAATACATTTTTATTGTAAAATCACCGGCAATATATTTTTATTGTAAAATCACCGGCAATACATTTTTATAGTAAATTCAACAACAGTACATATTTATAGTACAATCACCAACAATACATTTTAATTGTAGAATAAACCAACAATACATTTTTGTTATAAAATCACCAACAATACATTTTTATTGTAAAATCACCGGCAATACATTTTTATAGTAAATTCAACAACAATACATTTTTATAGTACAATCACCAACAATACATTTTTATTATAAAATCACCAACAATACATTTTTATAATAAAACACCAACAATACATTTTTTTTTGTAAAATCACCGGCAATACATTTTTATAGTAAAATCATCAACAATACATTTTTATAGTAAAATCACCAACAATACATTTTTTTTTGTAAAATCACCGGCAATACATTTTAATAGTAAAATCACCAACAATACATTTTTATTGTAAAGTCACCAGCAATACATTTTTATAGTAAAATCAACAACAATACATTTTATATTAAAATCACCAACAATACATTTTTATAGTAAAATCACCAACAATACATTTTTATAGTAAAATCACCAAGAATACATTTTTATAGTAAATTCAACAACAGTACATTTTTATAGTACAATCACCAACAATACATTTTTATTGTAGAATAAGCCAACAATACATTTTTATTATAAAATCACCAACAATACATTTTTTTTGTAAAATCACCGGCAATACATTTTTATAGTAAAATCACCAACAATACATTTTTATAGTAAAATCACCAACAATACATTTTTATTATAAAATCACCAACAATACATTTTTATTGTAAAATCACCGGCAATACATTTTTATAGTAAAATCACCAACAACACATTTTTATTATAAAATCACCAACAATACATTTTTATTGTAAAATCACCGGCAATACATTTTTATTGTAAAATCACCAACAATACATTTTTATAGTAAAATCACCAACAATACATTTTTATAGTAAAATCACCAACAATACATTTTTATTGTAAAATCACCGGCAATACATATTTATTGTAAAATCACCAACAATACATTTTTATAGTAAATTCAACAACAATACATTTTTATTGTAAAATCACCAACAATACATTTTTATAGTAAATTCAACAACAATACATTTTTAATTGTAAAATCACCAACAATACATTTTTATTGTAAAATCACCAACAATAGATTTTATGTGAAAATCACCAACAATACATTTTTATAGTAAAATCACCAACAATACATTTTTATTGTAAAATCACCAACAATACATTTTTATAGTAAAATCACCAACAATACATTTTTATAGAAAATTCAACAAAATACATTTTTATAGTACAATCACCAACAATACATTTTTATTGTAGAATAAACCAACAATACATTTTTATAATAAAATCACCAACAATACATTTTTTTTTGTAAAATCACCGGCAATACATTTTTATAGTAAAATCACCAACAATACATTTTTATAGTAAAATCACCAACAATACATTTTTTTTCTAAAATCACCGGCAATACATTTTTATTGTAAAATCACCGGCAATACATTTTTATAGTAAAATCACCAACAATACATTTTTATTGTAAAATCACCAACAATACATTTTTATAGTAAAATCACCAACAATACATTTTTATAGTAAATTCAACAACAATACATTTTTATAGTACAATCACCAACAATACATTTTTATTGTAGAATAAACCAACAATGCATTTTTATAATAAAATCACCAACAATACATTTTTTTTGTAAAATCACCGGCAATACATTTTTATAGTAAAATCATCAACAATACATTTTTATAGTAAAATCACCAACAATACATTTTTTCTTGTAAAATCACCAACAATACATTTTTATTGTAAAATCACCGGCAATACATTTTTATAGTAAAATCACCAATAATACATTTTTATTGTAAAATCACCGGCAATATATTTTTATTGTAAAATCACCGGCAATACATTTTTATAGTAAAATCACCAACAATACATTTTTATTGTAAAATCAACAACAATACATTTTTTTTGTAAAATCACCGGCAATACATTTTTATAGTAAAATCACCAACAATACATTTTTATTGTAAAATCACCGGCAATACATTTTCATAGTAAAATCACCAACATTATATTTTTATTGTAAAATCACCAACAATACATTTTTTTTTGTAAAATCACCGGCAATACATTTTTATAGTAAAATCACCAACAATACATATTTATTGTAAAATCACCAACAATCCATTTTTATTGTAAAATCACCGGCAATACATTTTTATAGTAAAATCACCAACAATACATTTTTAATGTAAAAACTCCGGCAATAAATTTTTATTGTAAAATCACCGGCAATACATTTTTATAGTAAAATCACCAACAATACATTTTTATAGTAAAATCATCAACAATACATTTTTATAGTAAAATCACCAACAATACATTTTTTTTCTTAAATCACCGGCAATACATTTTTATTGTAAAATCACCGGCAATACATTTTTATAGTAAAATCACCAACAATACATTTTTATTGTAAAATCACCAACAATACATTTTTATTGTAAAATCACCAACAATACATTTTTATTGTAAAATCACCAACAATACATTTTTTTTTGTAAAATCACCGGCAATACATTTTTATAGTAAAATCACCAACAATACATTTTTTTCTAAAATCACCGGCAATACTTTTTTATTGTAAAATCACCGGCAATACATTTTTATAGTAAAATCACGAACAATACATTTTTATTGTAAAATCACCAACAATACATTTTTATAGTAAAATCACCAACAATACATTTTTATTGTAACATCACCGGCAATACATTTTTATTGTAAAATCACCGGCAATATATTTTTATAGTAAAATCACCAACAATACATTTTTATAGTAAAATCACCAACAATACATTTTTATTATAAAATCACCAACAATACATTTTTATTGTAAAATCACCGGCAATACATTTTTATAGTAAAATCATCAACAATACATTTTTATTATAAAATCACCAACAATACATTTTTATAGTAAAATCACCAACAATACATTTTTATTGTAAAATCACCGGCAATAAATTTTTATAGTAAAATCATCAACAATACATTTTTATAGTAAAATCACCAACAATACATTTTTTTTTGTAAAATCACCAACAATACATTTTTATTGTAAAATCACCGGCAATACATTTTTATAGTAAAATCACCAACAATATATTTTTATAGTAAAATCACCAACAATACATTTTTTTTCTAAAATCACCGGCAATACATTTTTATTGTAAAATCACCGGCAATACATTTTTATAGTAAAATCACCAACAATACATTTTTATTGTAAAATCACCAACAATACATTTTTATAGTAAAATCACCAACAATACATTTTTATAGTAAATTCAACAACAATACATTTTTATAGTACAATCACCAACAATACATTTTTATTGTAGAATAAACCAACAATGCATTTTTATAATAAAATCACCAACAATACATTTTTTTTTGTAAAATCACCGGCAATACATTTTTATAGTAAAATCATCAACAATACATTTTTATAGTAAAATCACCAACAATACATTTTTTTTTGTAAAATCACCAACAATACATTTTTATTGTAAAATCACCGGCAATACATTTTTATAGTAAAATCAGCAACAATACATTTTTATTGTAAAATCACCGGCAATACATTTTATTGTAAAATCACCGGCAATACATTTTTATAGTAAAATCACCAACAATACATTTTTATTGTAAAATCAACAACAATACATTTTTTTTGTAAAATCACCGGCAATACATTTTTATAGTAAAATCACCAACAATACATTTTTATTGTAAAATCACCGGCAATACATTTTCATAGTAAAATCACCAACATTATATTTTTATTGTAAAATCACCAACAATACATTTTTTTTTGTAAAATCACCGGCAATACATTTTTATAGTAAAATCACCAACAATACATTTTTATTGTAAAATCACCAACAATCCATTTTTATTGTAAAATCACCGGCAATACATTTTTATAGTAAAATCACCAACAATACATTTTTATTGTAAAATCACCGGCAATAAATTTTTATTGTAAAATCACCGGCAATACATTTTTATAGTAAAATCACCAACAATACATTTTTATAGTAAAATCACCAACAATACATTTTTTTTTGTAAAATCACCGGCAATACATTTTTATTGTAAAATCACCGGCAATACATTTTTATAGTAAAATCACCAACAATACATTTTTATTGTAAAATCACCGGCAATACATTTTTATAGTAAAATCATCAACAATACATTTTTATAGTAAAATCACCAACAATACATTTTTTTTTCTTAAATCACCGGCAATACATTTTTATTGTAAAATCACCGGCAATACATTTTTATAGTAAAATCACCAACAATACATTTTTATTGTAAAATCACCAACAATACATTTTTATTGTAAAATCACCAACAATACATTTTTTTTTGTAAAATCACCGGCAATACATTTTTATAGTAAAATCATCAACAATACATTTTTATAGTAAAATCACCAACAATACATTTTTTTTCTAAAATCACCGGCAATACTTTTTTATTGTAAAATCACCGGCAATACATTTTTATAGTAAAATCACCAACAATACATTTTTATTGTAAAATCACCAACAATACATTTTTATTGTAACATCACCGGCAATACATTTTTATTGTAAAATCACCGGCAATACATTTTTATAGTAAAATCACCAACAATACATTTTTATAGTAAAATCACCAACAATACATTTTTATTATAAAATCACCAACAATACATTTTTATTGTAAAATCACCGGCAATACATTTTTATAGTAAAATCATCAACAATACATTTTTATTATAACATCACCAACAATACATTTTTATAGTAAAATCACCAACAATACATTTTTATTGTAAAATCACCGGCAATACATTTTTATATTAAAATCATCAACAATACATTTTTATAGTAAAATCACCAACAATACATTTTTTTTTGTAAAATCACCAACAATACATTTTTATTGTAAAATCACCGGCAATACATTTTTATAGTAAAATCACCAACAATATATTTTTATAGTCAAATCAACAACAATACATTTTTTTTCTAAAATCACCGGCAATACATTTTTATTGTAAAATCACCGGAAATACATTTTTATAGTAAAATCACCAACAATATATTTTTATTGTAAAATCACCAACAATACATTTTTATAGTAAAATCACCAACAATACATTTTTATAGTAAATTCAACAACAATACATTTTTATAGTACAATCACCAACAATACATTTTTATTGTAGAATAAACCAACAATACATTTTTATAATAAAATCACCAACAATACATTTTTTTTTGTAAAATCACCGGCAATACATTTTTATAGTAAAATCATAAACAATACATTTTTATAGTAAAATCACCAACAATACATTTTTTTTTGTAAAATCACAAACAATACATTTTTATTGTAAAATCACCGGCAATACATTTTTATAGTAAAATCACCAACAATACATTTTTATTGTAAAATCACCGGCAATACATTTTTATTGTAAAATCACCGGCAATACATTTTTGTAGTAAAATCACCAACAATACATTTTTATTATTAAAAATCACCAACAATACATTTTTATTGTAAAATCACAAGCAATACATTTTTATAGTAAAATCACCAACATTATATTTTTATTGTAAAATCACCAACAATACATTTTTTTTTGTAAAATCACCGGCAATACATGTTTATAGTAAAATCACCAACAATATATTTTATAGTAAAATCACCAACAATACATTTTTTTTTGTAAATCACCGGCAATACATTTTTATTGTAAAATCACCGGCAATACATTTTTATAGTAAAATCACCAACAATACATTTTTATTGTAAAATCACCGGCAATACATTTTTATAGTAAAATCATCAACAATACATTTTTATAGTAAAATCACCAACAATACATTTTTTTCTTAAATCACCGGCAATACATTTTTATTGTAAAATCACCGGCAATACATTTTTATAGTAAACTCACCAACAATACATTTTTGTTAGCCAAATCACCAGCAAAACATTTTTATTGTAAAATCACCAACAATACATATTTTTTTGTAAAATCACCAGCAATACATTTTTATAGTAAAATCATCAACAATACATTTTTATAGTAAAATCACCAACAATACATTTTTTTCTAAAATCACCGGCAATACATTTTTATTGTAAAATCACCAGCAATACATTTTTATAGTAAAATCACCAACAATACATATTTATTGTAACATCACCGGCAATACATTTTTATTGTAAAATCACCAACAATACATTTTTATAGTAAAATCACGAACAATACATTTTTATAGTAAAATCACCAACAATACATTTTTATTATAAAATCACCAACAATACATTTTTATTGTAAAATCACCGGCAATACATTTTTATAGTAAAATCATCAACAATACATTTTTATTATAAAATAACTGACAATACATTTTTATAGTAAAATCACCAACAATACATTTTTATTGTAAAATCACCGGCAATACATTTTTATAGTAAAATCATCAACAATACATTTTTATTACAAAATCACCAACAATACATTTTTATTGTAAAATCACCGGCAATACATTTTATAGTAAAATCACCAACAATACATTTTTATTGTAAAATCACCAACAATATATTTTTATTGTAAAATCACCAACAATACATTTTTATAGTAAAATCACCAGCAATACATTTTATTGTAAAATCACCGGCAATACATTTTTATTGTAAAATCACCAACAATACATTTTTATAGTAAAATCAACAATACATTTTTATAGTAAAATCACCAACAATACATTTTTATTGTAAAATCACTGGCAATACATTTGTATTGTAAAATCACCAACAATACATTTTTATAGTAAATTCAACAACAATACATTTTTATTGTAAACTCACCAACAATACATTTTTATAGTAAATTCAACAACAATACATTTTTATTGTAAAATCACCAACAATACATTTTTATTGTAAAATCGCCAACAATAGATTTTATGTTAAAATCACCAACAATACATTTTTATAGTAAAATCACCAACAATACATTTTTATTGTAAAATCACCAACAATAAATTTTTATAGTAAAATCACCAACAATACATTTTTATAGAAAATTCAACAAAATACATTTTTATAGTACAATCACCAACAATACATTTTTATTGTACAATAAACCAACAATACATTTTTTAATAAAATCACCAACAAGACATTTTTTTTTGTAAAATCACCAACAATACATTTTTATAGTAAATTCAACAACAATACATTTTTATAGTAAAATCACCAACAATACATTTTTTTTCTAAAATCACCGGCAATACATTTTTATTGTAAAATCACCGGCAATACATTTTTATAGTAAAATCACCAACAATACATTTTTATTGTAAAATCACCAACAATACATTTTTATAGTAAAATCACCAACAATACATTTTTATAGTAAATTCAACAACAATACATTTTTATAGTACAATCACCAACAATACATTTTTATTGTAGAATAAACCAACAATACATTTTTATAATAAAATCACCAACAATACATTTTTTTCTGTAAAATCACCGGCAATACATTTTATAGTAAAATCATCAACAATACATTTTTATAGTAAAATCACCAACAATACATTTTTTTTTGTAAAATCACCAACAATACATTTTTATTGTAAAATCACCGGCAATATATTTTTATAGTAAAATCACCAACAATACATTTTTATTGTAAAATCACCGGCAATACATTTTTATTGTAAAATCACCGGCAATACATTTTTATAGTAAAATCACCAACAATACATTTTTATTGTAAAATCACCAACAATACATTATTTTTTGTAAAATCTGCGACAATACATTTTTATAGTAAAATCACCAACAATACATTTTTATTGTAAAATCACCGGCAATACATTTTTAAAGTAAAATCACCAACAATACATTTTTATTGTAAAATCACCAACAATACATTTTTTTTTGTAAAACCACCGGCAATACATTTTTATAATAAAATCACCAACAATACATTTTTATTGTAAAATCACCAACGATACATTTTTATTGTAAAATCACCGGCAATACATTTTTATTGTAAAATCACCGGCAATATATTTTTATAGTAAAATCACCAACAATACATTTTTATAGTAAAATCACCAACAATACATTTTTTTTTTGTAAAATCACCGGCAATACATTTTTATTGTAAAATCACCAACAATACATTTTTTTTTGTAAAATCACCGGCAATAATATTTTTATAGTAAAATCATCAACAATACATTTTTATAGTAAAATCACCAACAATACATTTTTTTTCTAAATTCACCGGCAATACATTTTTATTGTAAAATCACCGGCAATACTTTTTTATAGTAAAATCACCAACAATACATTTTTATTGTAAAATCACCAACAATACATTTTTATTGTAAAATCACCAACAATACATTTTTATAGTAAAATCACCAACAATACATTTTTATTGTAAAATCACCGGCAATACATATTTATTGTAAAATCACCGGCAATATATTTTTATAGTAAAATCATCAACAATACATTTTTATTATAAAATCACCAACAATACATTTTTATAGTAAAATCACCAACAATACATTTTTATTGTAAAATCACCGGCAATACATTTTTATAGTAAAATCATCAACAATACATTTTTATTATAAAATCACCAACAATACATTTTTATTGTAAAATCACCGGCAATACATTTTTATAGTAAAATCACCAACAATACATTTTTATTGTAAAATCACCAACAATACATTTTTATTGTAAAAGCACCGGCAATACATTTTTATAGTAAAATCACCAACAATACATTTTTATTATAAAATCACCAACAATACATTTTTATAGTAAAATCAACAACAATACATTTTTATTGTAAAATCACCTGCAATACATTTTTCTATTAAAATCACCAACAATACATTTTTATTATAAAATCACCAACAATACATTTTTATAGTAAAATCACCAACAAAACATTTTTATAATAAATTCAACAACAATACATTTTTATAGTACAATCACCAACAATACATTTTTATTGTAGAATAAACCAACAATACATTTTTATAATAAAATCACCAACAATACATTTTTTTTTGTAAAATCACCGGCAATACATTTTTATAGTAAAATCATCAACAATACATTTTTATAGTAAAATCACCAACAATACATTTTTTTTTGTAAAATCACCGGCAATACATTTTTATAGTAAAATCACCAACAATACATTTTTATTGTAAAGTCACCAGCAATACATTTTTATAGTAAAATCAACAACAATACATTTTTTTTTGTAAAATCGCCGGCAATACTTTTTTATAGTAAAATCATCAACAATACATTTTTATAGTAAAATCACCAACAATACATTTTATTGTAAAATCACCGGCAATACATTTTTATTGTAAAATCACCGGCAATGCATTTTTATAGTAAAATCACCAACAATACATTTTTATTGTAAAATCACCGGCAATACATTTTTATAGTAAAATCACCAACAATATATTTTTATTGTAAAATCACCAACAATATATTTTTATTGTAAAATCACCAACAATATATTTTATAGTAAAATCACCAACAATACATTTTTATTGTAAAATCACCAACAATACATTTTTATAGTAAAATCACCAACAATACATTTTTATAGTAAAATCACCAACAATACATTTTTATTGTAAAATCACCGGCAATACATTTTTATAGTACAATCACCAACAATACATTTTTATTGTAGAATAAACCAACAATACTTTTTTATAATAAAATCACCAACAATACATTTTTTTTGTAAAATCACCGGCAATACATTTTTATAGTAAAATCATCAACAATAAATTTTTATAGTAAAATCACCAACAATGCATTTTTTTTTGTAAAATCACCGGCAATACATTTTTATAGTAAAATCACCAACAATACATTTTTATTGTAAAATCACCAACAATATATTTTTATTGTAAAATCACCAACAATACATTTTTATAGTAAAATCACCGGCAATGCATTTTTATAGTAAAATCACCAACAATACATTTTTATAGTAAAATCACCGGCAATGCATTTTTATAGTAAAATCACCAACAATACATTTTTATAGTAAAATCACCAACAATACATTGTTATTGTAAAATCACCAACAATACATTTTTATTGTAAAATCACCGGCAATGCATTTTTATAGTAAAATCAACAACAATACATTTTTATTGTAAAATCACCAACAATACATTTTTATAGTAAAATCACCAACAATACATTTTTATAGTAAAATCACCAACAATACATTTTTAGAGTAAAATCACCAACAATACATTTTTATTGTAAAATCACCGGCAATATATTTTTATAGTAAAATCAACAACAATACATTTTTATTGTAAAATCGCCAACAATACATTTTTATTGTAAAATCACCAACAATACATTTTTATAGTAAAATCACCGGCAATGCATTTTTATAGTAAAATCACCAACAATACATTTTTATAGTAAAATCACCGGCAATACATTTTTATTGTAAAATCACCGGCAATGCATTTTATAGTAAAATCACCAACAATACATTTTTATTGTAAAATCACCGGCAATGCATTTTTATAGTAAAATCAACAACAATACATTTTTATTGTAAAATCACCAACAATACATTTTTATAGTAAAATCACCAACAATACATTTTTATAGTAAAATCACCAACAATACATTTTTATTGTAAAATCACCGGCAATGCATTTTTATAGTAAAATCAACAACAATACATTTTTATTGTAAAATCACCAACAATACATTTTTATAGTAAAATCACCAACAATACATTTTTATAGTAAAATCACCAACAATACATTTTTATTTTAAAATCACCAACAATACATTTTTATAGTACAATCACCAGCAATACATTTTCATAGTAAAATCAACAACAATACATTTTTATAGTAAAATCACCGGCAATGCATTTTTGAGTAAAATCACCAACAATACATTTTTATTGTAAAATCACCGGCAATACATTTTTATAGTAAAATCACCAACAATATATTTTTATTGTAAAATCACCAACAATATATTTTATAGTAAAATCACCAACAATACATTTTTATTGTAAAATCACCAACAATACATTTTTATAGTAAAATCACCAACAATACATTTTTATAGTAAAATCACCAACAATACATTTTTATTGTAAAATCACCGGCAATACATTTTGATAGTAAAATCAACAACAATACTTTTTTATTCTAAAATCACCAACAATACATTTTTATAGTAAAATCACCAACAATACATTTTTATTGTAAAATCACCAACAATACATTTTTATAGTAAATTCAACAACAATACATTTTTATAGTACAATCACCAACAATACATTTTTATTGTAGAATAAACCAACAATACATTTTTATAATAAAATCACCAACAATACATTTTTTTTGTAAAATCACCGGCAATACATTTTTATAGTAAAATCATCAACAATACATTTTTATAGTAAAATCACCAACAATACATTTTTTTTTGTAAAATCACCGGCAATACATTTTTATAGTAAAATCACCAACAATACATTTTTATTGTAAAATCACCAACAATACATTTTTATTGTAAAATCACCAACAATACATTTTTATAGTAAAATCACCGGCAATGCATTTTTATAGTAAAATCACCAACAATACATTTTTATAGTAAAATCACCGGCAATGCATTTTTATAGTAAAATCACCAACAATACATTTTTATAGTAAAATCACCAACAATACATTGTTATTGTAAAATCACCAACAATACATTTTTATTGTAAAATCACCGGCAATGCATTTTTATAGTAAAATCAACAACAATACATTTTTATTGTAAAATCACCAACAATACATTTTTATAGTAAAATCACCAACAATACATTTTTATAGTAAAATCACCAACAATACATTTTTATTGTAAAATCACCGGCAATACATTTTTATAGTAAAATCAACAACAATACATTTTTACTGTAAAATCGCCAACAATACATTTTTATTGTAAAATCACCAACAATACATTTTTATAGTAAAATCACCGGCAATGCATTTTTATAGTAAAATCACCAACAATACATTTTTATAGTAAAATCACCGGCAATACATTTTTATTGTAAAATCACCGGCAATGCATTTTTATAGTAAAATCACCAACAATACATTTTTATTGTAAAATCACCGGCAATGCATTTTTATAGTAAAATCAACAACAATACATTTTTATTGTAAAATCACCAACAATACATTTTTATAGTAAAATCACCAACAATACATTTTTATAGTAAAATCACCAACAATACATTTTTATTTTAAAATCACCAACAATACATTTTTATAGTACAATCACCTGCAATACATTTTTATAGTAAAATCTCCAACAATACATTTTTATTGTAAAATCAACAACAATACATTTTTATTGTAAAATCACCAACAATACATTTTTATAGTAAAATCACCAACAATACATTTTTAGAGTAAAATCACCAACAATACATTTTTATTGTAAAATCACCGGCAATACATTTTTATAGTAAAATCAACAACAATACATTTTTATTGTAAAATCACCAACAATACATTTTTATTGTAAAATCACCAACAATACATTTTTATAGTAAAATCACCGGCAATACATTTTTATTGTAAAATCACCGGCAATGCATTTTTATAGTAAAATCAACAACAATACATTTTTATTGTAAAATCACCAACAATACTTTTTTATTGTAAAATCACCGGCAATGCATTTTTATAGTAAAATCAACAACAATACATTTTTATAGTAAAATCACCAACAATACATTTTTTTTTGTAAAATCACCGGCAATGCATTTTTATAGTAAAATCACCAACAATACATTTTTATAGTAAAATCACCAACAATACATTTTTATAGTAAAATCACCAACAATACATTTTTATAGTACAAT